>JACAVU010000001.1:357605-857605 GCA_014183005.1 Castanea mollissima | reverse complement strand
TCACATCTTGACTTGATTGCTTCTAGGTTTATTTATCATTAAATCATGTATATATATTGATAGCACATAAATATTGATGAGCTTTTGAACAAAAAAGCTTCCGTGATGTTGATATGTTAGTAACAGATTATAAATACCGAAGATTTTGTATGGGGACACTAAACATTTAGGTCAATGACCGTATGCCATTTGCTAGGTAACAACTCACATTTCACACAATTAGTGTTTCCCTTAAGACTTATTGGTAGTTTGGTACACTATATTTAAGAGATCGATCTGTCACATTTGATGAATAATTTTCCTACTAATATCATATGATAAGACACGATAATGAGATTTTTATTTTTATTGTATATTCAGAATAAAAGGATGATTGCATTATCATGTATATATGGAATTGACAAGCAAAGATCTCGCATGAGAGAGAGAGAGAGAGAGAGAGAGAGTGGTTTGTGTTTGGGACATTCACAGCTTGTTGATACAATAGGGGACCATACAGCTCACAACCCAATACTCGAATGATATCATTCTCTATGCATATCCGATAAAAGGAAAAAAATGACAACTGTGATGGTATCTATGAGGTCATTTATAAAGATTGAATTGTAGTAGAGAAGAGAATATTACTTTGCTTCTCTTCTTTTTCTAAACCTACCTTTATCAGACTCAAATGTCTCAACTCTCTCATCACTCTCTTCCCTCCCATATGTCCATTGTAAAGGGAATCACAAATTTTTTTTTTCTTTTTGGTAAATAATCCTTTTTCTTAACCAAGCTTAATTAAGAGGAACTGGCATAATTGACATTTTCTTTGTTGTTTATTGTCATTATTACTAGTGTATAGATAGAGAAAATTAATTTTGTTACAAGACGTATTTTTTATATAAAATTGTATTTATATATGCAAGCATGAATAACACCTTCACAAATAACAAGAATGAATTTATATATGCAAACCAATGGATTATTTACAAGATGTATTTTTCTTTTTAAAAAATATCTATATTACAGCTTATAATTAAGTATTTAGTATTTCTTAAAATGTGCCCTTTAACAAGACTCGAGAAATTATAAATATGACATGACAAACAACTATATATGATTTTGCACCTTCATTTTTATTTTTATTTTTATTTTTTTGAGTGAATAAGTTTGCACGTTTATGTAATGGTGTTTTGGGAGAGAGTAGTAAATGCAAATGTTGAACTTTAATTGGCATGACATGAGTTTCATGACAGGATAAGCTTGAGTAGTGTTGAGTTTTGTTTGCCGGTAAGTGGTTACCTAACTTTGCAATGAAAATATGTATATATGCAGAGAGTATGATATCATGATTATGATTATAAGAGAGGCAAGAAGAAGAGAGAAAAAAGAGTAGTATAAATTGAGAAGAGTGAAAATGCGTGATCCAAGAGTAGTGTAGTACTAGTACTGCATAAAGACCACTCAGACCGCATGCTTAAGCTTGCCCCGCATGACTTCTCTAAAAGCTTTGTCTCCCTCTCTCTCTCTTTCTCTCTCTGTCTCGCTCTCTGCAAAATTCACAATTTGCATTCTCATCTTTTGCTTCTTTCATGGTGGGGTCTGGGCCCCCATGTTTAATGTCTTCCCAAAACTTTCTTTGCTTTTGACGGCTCTCCGCATCACTCACTCACTCACTCACTACCCTCATATCTCTTGCTAATTAATCAATGCCATTCTTTGTTTCCCTCTTATTTTCCTTTTTTTTTTTTTCAAATTAATTAATGGTTCCAAATTACATGTATATGTTTCTTTTGTGTAATCTTTTCCATTTGTTGCACTACATGATTTATATTTATTATTGTTTCATAATTTTTTTAATAAAAAAAATATATATAATGAGGTCATTAAGAAATTTCAATACTAAGCTCATGAGTAATCATGTTCATGCAAATGATCGGTAAGAATATTTTTAGGGCAAAACTTCCGTCCAATACTTCAATATAGATATGATATAGGACCAACACGATATTATTGCCAAAAACTTATCATGTTTG
Organism: Castanea mollissima; assembly: GCA_014183005.1. Classification (NCBI taxonomy): domain Eukaryota; kingdom Viridiplantae; phylum Streptophyta; class Magnoliopsida; order Fagales; family Fagaceae; genus Castanea; species Castanea mollissima. The sequence continues at coordinate 855,587 of JACAVU010000001.1, read as the reverse complement.
CATGTGTTGCATCTAGTGTTTCAATCCAAGCCCTTGTTGTTGTTGAAACTTTGTAAAGCAGTGGGATTGGCGAATGAAATTTCATGCAAAGGTAGGATTGTTAAAAAAAGAATTGAAACTTTTGTTAAGTTTTCGACGTGACCCCGTTTAATTATAATAATGGTGTGTTGTTATGTTGGCTTTTATTTAATTGAATTGAATTACTATATATATACATATATATTAAATTATATATAGTGTTTCCCTTTAGTGTAAGGGAATCACTAATTGTATGAAATGTGAGTTGTTATTGGTAATGATATACAATGATTTAGCTTTTTTTATGTTGTCATTTTTATAAGTAACATTTTTATTTAATTATTTTCATTCAATTCAATTCAACAGGTAAGTATTGCACTTGCACGTGATCCTATAGTACATAATTTAAATTAAAAAAAATAGGTGTTCACAAGGCAAGCAAGAAACAATAAATAGAAACAAGCATGAGCTTTTACATGATAAATATTATTAAGTAGGTCCAAAAGGGCAGAGAAGAAGGTCCTTTCATTTCTTCCTCAGCCCTGCATTATTATATATGTTGTCCTCAAGCTGTTGAATGTTTAATATATATATATATATATATATATAAGAAGAATGACATCAGCATTATTCACACACACACATATATCTGGATTTGAGATCTATTGCAGTTGCAGGGGAGGGGGTACTATTTCCTTCCCTCGACTTGGACTGAGAGTTGAGCAGAATCGCATGTGATTGTGAAGGGCTGACCTCTCTATCTCTCTCTCTCTTTGTCTGTAAATTCAAAGTACATTTGACAACCCAGAAAAGCTGTTTATATAGCCAATCATAAAGCGCGTGCACTACCTTGTGGCCTAGGTGTAATTCCCAATATGACAACAACGAATGTTGCATATATATGTTATATGTCTCATACACAACCATTTTTTTTTATGTCACTGCTCTAGCGTGGTCGGCAGTAGAAGTTAAAAATAAATAAATTATTCTTGTAAATAAAAGTTATAAATTTACCTGAAAATAGTATGCAATCAGTCAGTCACTCACAATTCACCATATTTAGAATTATAGCAAAAATTATGATCATATCAAATTTTATTTTTACTTGAGTCCGGTAGGGTTAGGATTTTTTGTTTAGGGGGCCAAATTTTATTATTAATATATTTGTCTTGAGTCAAGATAAACTATCATACACATGCATAAAAGCACATACATAAATATAAATTTTCACATTTGTATATTTGCAAGATAATTTTTTAGGAGAACTTTTAATCTTTTAAACTTCAATACTGTGCAAAATTAGTCTAGTTTGATATTAAATGTGTATAAAAAATGAATTAAAGAAAACAAAAACTACCTTGCCTCTATAGCTACTAGACTAATTAACAAATTCTATTGGTTTTTAAGAGTATTATTGGACTAACTCAAACATTTGGGAGGGTCAACTTCTATTTTTTGTAGTTAAATATTTAAAGTTTTTAATACTTAGTATCCATTTGGATACTGCTAAAACATAGTGTGTTTGCATTTCAATTTTTTTCATTGAGAAGCGTGTTTCAGTGATATTCAGTGGGTCCCATGCACTGTTCACAAGACCCACAACCCTCTTTTTTCATCAACTTTTTCATTAAATATGGGTCTCACTACAGTATTTACATATTTAAAATTTATTTTGCTACAGTATTTTTAGTTTTCAATGGTACCCAAACGGACTGTTATACATAATATAAAAGAATTTTTTAAAACCCCCAAGCCTTGCTATAGCTCTTCCCCACTTGAATCCTCCTTTGATCCTACTTTTTATTATGCAATAAAAAAAAAAATTTAAAACTAGGGGTGTGCATGAGTCGGGTTGAGGAGATTTTTTTATCCAACCCCACTATGTAGGTAAAAAAAAAAAAAAATTCAACTCAACTCAACTCAACCCATCACATAAGTCCAACCTAACTCACATGGGTTGGGTTGAACCCATAGGTTGGACAAATTTTTATTATTATTATTAAATTGAATAGAAAAAATATAAATATAAATATATTTAAAAAACCCAAAAATTAGTATCAATGTAACTCCTTATAGGCATACAAAACTAATGACTAAACAATAATAGTAATTTACTAGGATTTGTGTGAATTTATTGACTTTTATATAGGATAGGAAGAGTTGGTTATTTAAAAAAATTTATTAATTATATATATATATATATATATATTAAATATATGGGTGGTTCGGATTGGGTTTGGCAAGTTTGAAATTTTATAATCCAAACCCAACCCAACCTGCTATCAAAAAAATTTTTATAACCCAACTCAACCCACCAAGACCTAAAAACCGACCCAACCCTGAGTTGGGTCGGATCGGTTTTGACGGGTTGACTGCACACCCCTGATTAAAACAAAATATTGTGAAAATTGTTGTATTCCCAAATTTATCGATATTAAAATTATAGGTTTTACATTCGTGGTAATGTGATAAATTATGATTGGGGTAGGGGTGGCAATTCGTGTTCGCGTGTCGGGTTCGTGTCGTGTCAAGTCATGAGTATTCGACTACATAGGTCAACACTAACCCGACATGTTTATTAAACGGGTCAAGATTCCTCAACCCTAACACGACCCATTTATTAAACGGGTCAGTCGTGTCGACCTGTTTATCAGATTTTATCAAAATAAAAAATAAAAAATAATGAAAAAACAAAAAAATAAATATTTTTAATATAAAATTCAAAACTAACGAGTAACTGCATCACAAATAATCATTCAAAATTAAAGCATATCCCAATATCACAAATAATCAATCACAATATGTCAAAAAATATAAATCACAACAACTAAAAAGTTCATATACCTAGAGTTTGAAGGGTATATTGGTAAAATATCATTTAATTAAACGGGTCAGACGGGTCAGACGGGTTCTATGTGTTCAACACTAACCCAACCCATTTATTAAACGGGTTAGCCGTGTCAACCCGAATATGACACGAACCCGTTAAGCCTCAACCCATAACCTGCTAATTTCGTGTCGTGTCGTGTCGAGTTCGCGGGTCGTGTCAAATTTTGCCACCCCTAAATTGGGGTAACATTCTTTTTATTTAATTCAATCTCTAACATTCTTTTAATATAACAATACCAACCTTAACATGACATTACAAAAATGTGGAAGGAAAAAATTTGCAAAAATTATTATGTGCCTAGATCATAATATTGTTATATTTAGATCTAGGCCCGTGCACGAGAAAGGGTTAAAAGTTAAAATGTTACTCTATTTATCTAATCAAATAACTAAGACAAAAGTTTAATTATTCATCTCTAATAAGTTAAAGTTGTTAAGTTTGAAAAAATGTATGAACACGACAAAATGTTATAACATTCCTATTTTCAGTTTCAATAGCTCCCGATATAATAGACCATCACCTTTATTGTTATAAAAATATTATGATATTTTGTTGCGGTGGTAGAACAATTCTTTTTAACTTTTCATCTCAGCCATCTATAAGTATTACATCCCCTCCAATAATCTCTGGATCCATCACATTTAATGCCCTAAATGCAACTGCTATTGGATTTATTATTTATAGATGGTGTAGATATACATGTGACACAACTCAAGTAATGTGTGGCGTGTAAGAAAAGAAAAGGCTATACGAAATGAAGTGAATGATAGTAATAAAAGAAAGAAAGGAAGTTGCATGTTTATGGCTGTGGCTAAAATTTAAATAAGCTTTTGTGTACTGTTTAGCCACATGAGCAGAGCAGTGATGGGATTTTTTAGCTCCTCAAGGCAAAGGAAACTGATCCTATCTGAATCTGATCCCTATTCAGTATTCACAGATTACACTGTTCTCTTTTGTAGTACAACAGTATTACTTGTACTATACCACAACCACACCAACACCTGATAACTTTGCATGGGTTTGTCTCTGTTAACGGGCATTAAGATTGAAAAGTTATCCAGACTCTGTGAATTCAACTTTCAGACTCTGCAATCTGCATATATATACAATTCCAATGTAGAAGGAATCAGAAGTCATCAAAATCACCACCATTAAATGACAACGTACCTACAGTAGCTGAAACACAATTCCTTTATTAATTTATTAATTTATTTTTGGCAATAAGTGTGAACCCTTTTTTTTTTTTCTGGGAAAGTCTGTGAGCAAAGTTTTTTTCCCCCTATAATTAGGGTGAGCCCAACAAACACCTTGACATTTATTTTTGCTTGACCATGAACACGATGTCCATTTCAAGCTAATTATTAACTTAAACATGGTTTTTTTTTTTGGGGTAAGTGACTTCCAATTCATATGGTTTTGTAGTGTAAAATAGAATATAAAGTTTTTTAAAATATCATAGTAATTGTATTTTATTAAAAAATTATATAAATACTAACTATATATATATATAAACTAATGAAAATAAGCAGTCAAAATGGGGATATATCCCTTTCGCTGAAACTTTCCAGCAAAATGTCTCATGTCTGAAACTATTTAAGGATATGCTTCTGTTTTAAACTTGATTTTCTAAAAATCAAATTTCAATGAAAAACTCAATTTGACAAAAATCAAGTTATAGACAATCAAACTTTTTTTTTTTTTTTTTTTAAATCCTGCATGGAACTCGAGTTCCATGCAGGATTTTTCAAGAAACTCAATTTTTGGCAAATCGAGTTTTTCATTGAAACTCAATTTTTTAAATAGTTCTAAACAAATGGCATTTTGCTGAAAAATTTCGGCGAAATGGGTATTTTGTCATTTTGGCCAAAAATGAGCTCATCCAAACGTAATAAATTTGTTATATTCCATTCCCAAGCAGTTGGCAACCTTTCTTTCTTAGATCTAAAAAAATAATCATAAGAAGGATTATATATTAAATCAAACATAAAACCATTTGAAGGGGACCTTTATATAGAACTAGATCTAACAATACAGATCTTCAAATAGTATTTTAAGTATTGTACTAGTATAGATAGTACCATGGTTCTAGTAAATTGAATTAAACTAACTATAATGGACTTGGGTCTTTCAGGAATAGGATATTCTAATAGTCTTCTTTAAACTTAAGATGGATTAAAAAAAAATCAACTTGAGTTTTAATACAAGATCACAAAATTGAATTAGAGGATCTGACTTTATAAAGACAAAGATCCTCACTAAGAATCTATGAATTGGTTCTGTTTCAATTCGTGGATTCAATTTGCTATCAGAATTGGTTCTGAATCAATGAAATCTCAGCATCTATATATAACGAATTATGGTTATATATTCATATCATAACATATGAACATGCATTCTGTACATCCTAGGTCATGAATTAGTAATTGTATCCAATCTCCAAAAGAACAATCCCAATTGTTTCGAGGTTCGTTACGAAGGAAGAAATTTCGAACAAAATGACAGAAACTCGTCGAAGAGAGAGGAGAGAAAAATTAGAGCAATTCATCAATAGAAGAGGCTCTCTTTATCATCAATATTTGTGGAATCAACTTCAAATATATTACAAGATATTAGAACAAGAGAATAATCAAGAATATAAACCAATTCCTTAAGTGATTTAACAAATATTTTATAATTTCACTAATTCAAGAATATAATAATTATTCTATTCCTGATAGCATGTAATTAAATTTGCTTTCTCTTTTGCTGTACGTTGTTTCAATTTGATCATGAATATTATATTCCAAAAATCATAAAATTTTACTTTCATAAATAATATGATTATTTGATAAAGATTAGAAACATCACTAGCAAATAGAATAATTAGTACGAGTTAACGCGTTATCCGGCGAAGTATCCAAATAAAACAAACCCAGACATGAACTAAAAGAAAATTTCTCAATTGTAGTTGTTGAAGTCGATGTTTTGTCCATAAATTACCTTCTTCTCATGCACAGCAAAATTTTTAGAACTCTAATTCACTTTTCCTAACTAATATCTAAGAATCAAGGCAAGAAGCAAGTTTGGTTATATAGCTTTGGTGTCATATTTTAAGTTTCTCTGCGCTTGGATTTCTTTTTGGAAGGTTCCCCAGCTGTGGCAATATAAGCTTCAGCATTGATATTCTCACTCAATTTTTTCTTCCCAAAGTCCTTTGCCTTTTTCTGTACAACCAACCAATTTAATCAATTACAGTAAAATGGACAAGTCCTTGAAAGTAATAAAACCCGAAAATCATGATGTTTATATACCTTTAGAGACATGGCCATGGCTGCCACATCTTTATTATCATCCTCAGACTTTGTATCCTGTTTTCTTGGCTCCTGAGATTTGTCAAACCAAAATGGACAAGAATTCATTGAGATAAAAGTGAGATTAAGTAAGAGCACGTCTCAAATGTAAAAAACATGGAGGTGATCAAGTGAAAGAGCCTCGGAATACAACCTCTGGGGGATAAATGCAGCTTCTCTTTTTCTTTTGTTTTCTGCAGTTTTCTGTGCCTGCTTATCCTGCTTCTCTTGCCATGTCTTTGCTGATTTCTTTTTCTGAGACATGAAGAATTCTCCACTTTCCAATTGTTCATCAATCTGAAAATACCATAGAACATTGCATGCCAATTTTTCTCTTAGAGGAGATAGCAAAGTAAAGAAACAAAAGATGAGGAAGAAGTTCTATTATGCAAAGAGGGGATCAATAAAAATCCTACTGAAAGTAAAGCCAGCAAATTCCACACTATCTCCAACTAAAATTAGCAAGAACATCAGCATCTCCATTCAGAAAGCAATGTCCAAACAAAGCAGAACAGGGGGTGAATTTGACGTTGAAACATGATTGACAATTCAAAATATTTACCATGGGAACCAAGTATGGGAGAAAATAAAGGGTAGGTGGGATTCAAAAATGAAAAATAACAGTAATAGTAATCAGAACAAAAAAAAAATCCTTAATATTCAAAATATTTTTAAAGGGTTTTAAACCCTGATATGTACCTAATTAAAAGGAAAGCAACAAGTAACCTAATTTCTATCAAAGCTAAATCAAAGAGAAAGCTTGTGATATTTTGGGGGCTGGGGGGAACTGGGACCTGATGTGATGATAACATTAAGCATTGAATTTCTTGTAGGAATTTAAAATATGTAGAGACTAGAAGCAGTTCTCTCACCTTGCTAGGTTGTTGTGGAGGAGGGAAAGGTGTATATGGTTTCTTCTCTTTAGTCTTGACCTTCTTTTGCTGAACATTTTTCCTGAATAAAAGTTAAAGGAGTAATTTAAAATATGGGAAATATATTGGACAGAAGAAACTGAAAGAAAGTGATCATATCCATATACAGCAAAAAGTGTAGTAGATGCCATACTTTTTGAATTTTGGAAGAAACCTATCCCAGTTTTCGTTTGCAAGTGCTGGATCCTTTTCAAGCTCTTTCTTCATCATAAGAACCTAAACAAGAAAGTAAATGTTTGGAGGGAGGAGATAAAGAGAGATTGAGAATGTTGACAGAAGATCTTCAAGTGTAAATAATTAAGTTGACAGGTCTTCAAGAAAAAACACTAATTACAGTAGAAACAGAGTGCCAGGCTTTTCACCTTGATATGGTATACAGGATGCATTTTATTTTGTATGCAGTCTTCCACAATCCGCCTAACTTGCTTTAAACCTTTGAATGAACCCATAGCAGCAACTGTATTCCCCTATACGTTTCAAATACAAAATATAAAGCCTTCATTCCTTTATTCTCCACTTTATGCTAAGGAATGGGGGCAACCAAAAAATGGTGGCACATCCAAAACAACAAAGGACAGTAACAAACTAACAATTACCTGAACTAGAATATAGCAGCCTGTCAGTATTTCAAGCGCCTGCACCTCAATAATATTGGGGTTAAGCCAGTGAAAACAAATTAAAAGAACATTTAACAACATACCATGACAATGTGAACATGCCAACCAATTAGCTGAACATTATTTTTTTTCTTCAGTTTTTTGCTAATGTACTCACTGTACACACCTTTAAAGTGGAAGAATTAGGACCCACAAGATGTTGTCTTCGTTTGACAAAGCGTTCCTGCACACCACTTAAAAATTAGACCAAGGCCCAAGAATGGCTTTAAAATTGACAACACTATAACATTTCATGTTATTTGCAACATTTTTGTATCAAGAAAAGCTCATAGATCAACAGCTAAATAAATCTTAATGTGGTATTCATATAAAAGAAACTGAAGGGATAAAAGAACAGGGACACAACCTATCCCACACCATAAACTTTTGGTTTTGGAAACTATCAAAAAATTGATTTCTTTCAAACTGAATAAATGTTGGACCTTTTTGTATATTATTATTCCTCACATTATTAAAACAATCATACAGCTGTCGTGCGAGTTGCTTATGATTGGGAGCTCAATAAGTTTGCTCATTTTTTCCAAACTCTCTATTTAATCCCATCCAAACAGGTGTGGAGGACATGTTTTGGAGTTTGGGAAGAATTGTCTGTCCATTCGGTTTTTGAGGTTTTGAGACTTGGGAGAAATTCCTTTCTAAAATTATCTTAGTGAAAAAGGGTATGATACTGGCAGATTGGTGCTATGTGTAAGAATAATGAGTAACCTGTTGATCACTGGCTGCTTCATTGTCCAGAGGCAATGGAATTATGGAACTTCATACTTCTGGCTTTTTAGAGAAAATTGAGTGATGCCTAAAACAGTTAAAGGTATATTGCAAGGTTGGTGGCAACGACCCCAAAACTTCAAAGCAAGAGCATGGAAAGTGGTTCCTAGATGTCAAGTGTGGCTTAATTGGAGGGAATGGTGATCATTATTTCATTCGCTCTCTCAATCCGAGTAGACCTTCTATGCTTTATGATTATATTGAAGTTCTGGCTCAATTACTGTGCACAGAATCTTTTCTTTTTTGTAAGTAACCAAAAATTGTATTAATAAAAACAAAACTAAATACACCGGAGGTGTACTCAGGGAGAAATACAATCACACTCTCAAACTACTGTGCTCAGAATCATATGGTGTATGTTTTGTCCTAAGGCCACCTGGTAGGACCTCTGTTGCCAGCTTTGTAATTCCAACAGTGATGCCTCACTTTGTTTAGTTGATTTGTTGATCAATAAGGATTTCCTATTGTCTAGGAGATGTGATTAGGTGATTAGGTTAGTTGTTATTTCAGAATATTAGGAGATTTTGTTACTTGTTATCTTACTTATGCATCTGTTTTGGCTATTTTGAATGGGTTGTAGTTGTTATCTGTGAAGGCAACATAATATAAGCGAACATCAAAGCTAGTGCTTCCATTGAATCTCCAACTCATTCTATCAGCACACACTTTCCTAGGGATATTTACTTGAGTAAAGAAAATTTAGGAATGAATTCACCAACTACAAATCTCAATCATTAAAATCTCTACGACATATGACATTCAAGAAGCTCTGCACCTCCCCTTATATCTTACTAGCCAACAATGAATGAATTTGTGCATTTCTATCTATTGTGAAAGCACACAAAACTGGGAACAACACCTTCAAAGAATGATTGCCAAACCCACAAGGTTTAAACAACAACATAATAGATATATAAGAGCTTAATGACATATACGCAAGACTCTACACCAAATGTCTCTTCAGTTATTAAGAAATATGAGTCAACAGACAGCAATCATTTGATGCAAATAAGGCAATACATACCTTACTGCGGACCAAGTTGCCAATCTTGATAATGTCACATTGCACTTCATCATCCAGTATTTTTATTGCCTGCCATAAAAATATTGTAGAAGGACCAAAATTACAAACTAATGAAAAGCAGTCCAATTGATACAGCCATGTCACAATAGAGTTCAACTCCTATAGTTTTGATAGAAAGAGTCGAGCAAAGTTATTAGTTTACATAGTGTTCTGTGCACCCTTGGGCATTGATATAATGTAAGAACAAAACCCAACATCTCGATAGCTATTTCACACCCTTGTAACACAACAGAAAATTCATACAATACAGACAAGAAAACAAGAGTAAAAAAAGGAGAGACCAAAAATTGTACCTGATGAACAGGGACACTTCTTGACAAAAGCCTAATAAGTTCCCTAGCCTTGATGATAATATATGGGTCCCTAGTCTTTCTAGTTGTTGAAACTGTCATGGACCCCTCAACCTATAACCAGTAATAAATCATACAATGAATTAGAAAAAACACATATCTTTCTAACTAGAAACAATGAAAAATAGAAACTTGAGGCAGTATTGACTAATATGAGATGAATCTGATAGCTGAGCTTACTAAGTTAAGTTCACATGAAACACCATACTCTTTCAAAGCAGATTTAACAGTTGGCCAAACCTCTTGCAAGTACTTTTCTGAAGAAAACAGTTATAAAAAAATAAAAATCAAAATCAAAACCCAAAATCAAGAGCAAATACCCAGAAAGAAAAATTTTCAAAATTGAATCTTTACCTCTGTATTGAGGGAAGAGAGTTGAGAAGGAGCTAACTTCGAGCATTCCGGATTCATTCCAAGAAGGGTCGAACTTTTCGATGGTCCAGCGGTCGATGTTGGGGTCATCATCCCAAGGCTTTGGCTTGTCATGCTTTCCCTTGTGCTTCTTCGGCTTCTGCGATATGTCACTGTTGTTGTTGTTGTTTTCATATTCCTCCATACCCACATTCATCTTTTGCGAATAGGAAAAGAGTTTATTACATAGAGATAACCAAAGTAGCAATCCATTAAAGCTACAAACTTTGAAAGCAAAAATTCAATGAAATTTCAATAATGGTGAAAAACTATACCTGGTTTTACTGTTTCTTCTCCGACTTGGATGAGTTCGAGGATTTGCCTTTCTACCTAAAAACCCAGAAAAGAAAAACCCTACACGTTATTACACTGCTGGCAAAATTACCTTAATTTTTTTTTAGTTAACTTTCTTTTTTTCTTTTCTTTTTTTTATTAAAAAAAATAACTTTCTCTGCTTTTAAGTATAAGTATTAGTTTTTTTTTTTTTTTTTTTTTAAAGGAAAGAAGTATTAGATATTAGATGTGCCTCTAAGAAGGCGCATAGTGAAGCTATAAAACAACTTTGAAGGACAAGAAAAATTATTGTTGGTTGCAAAATATTTAGTTTTTTGATACATGCTATTATGAGCGATTTAAATAGCATTCTATTTGTCGCAGTAAACATGAGAATTGTAAAATAAAGAGTCATTCATATCATATAGTAGGCATCGCAAGTCATTGCTCCTGATCCACTTAAACCCTGTCATGCATGGTGTGAAACCTTCCACATAATAGTTATCTTTGCCACCACTCGAGTCTATAGCTCTAAACTTACAAATATGATCGATCATAAGAACTTCCTCCCACTAAACTAGCTTTGAGAGTGATCAATCATACTTAGAAGAAAGACACTTAGAAGTAATATTAACCAAGGTCAAATATTTTGTCTATGTGCTAGAATGAGCAACCACAATATGTTTCTTGCTGTGCTATGAGATAAGAAAATTTCCAAACAAAAGTAGAAGCATGTAATGAAGTAGAATTGGTAGGATCCATCTCAATTAGTCCATTAATTTGTTGATTTTAACACTAAATTTGAATGGTGGATTGAATATTGCAAATTAATTTTGAATTAAAGTAAACTGTATAATTTTATAGTTTTAGAGTGGAGATTGCAAATTAATCCATAGTTTAGAGTAGATAGGTATGATTAATGCTAAAATTTATTTAAATGACTAGGAAAAAAAGAGAGTTAACGATGGTACCAGCTCTTTAAATCGTATTATTATTATATCCGATTAGATTCATAATATCTCTACCCCTACCCCTTTTCTATCTTCGCATTGTAAATCATTAGTTAGACAATGCACAGACCATCAATGAAAACGTAGACGACAAAACCCAATTTCTCAAATTGGAAGCATTTGTGGATTTATAGTGGATTTTATTTGCCGTACCATTGTCAATGAAAACAAATGAAGTCAGAATTACGAATTGCGTATCTAAAATCGAAATCGAATGGAGCCTATTTTGTATGACTGTATGATGTAATGGGATTTGATATCCGGTAGTTGGATGTAGTAGATAATATTAGACTTAGGCCCAAATAGCACTAGCCTCACTAAACTTTATGCCATCTCTTCCTATTTTCCATTGGACCCTGTAGTTGTTTTCAGAATGCTCTTGTAAGTTGTAATTTTGTTTCCCTCTAACAGAAACCCAGAGTCTGAAGTAAATTAAAATCTAAATGCAGCGTGCCAGTGAAAGATCAAGTCAAGAAGCCACTGTCGAGCCAGGAATTCTCCAGCGACACTGCTGGACTTCAAGAGTCAAAACACATTTCACAAAATCGTTCAGTTTTAACACAACAACATTTTGTTTTTAGATTTGCTTATAGTCTTTCTTGGGTTTCTTGTTTTTTTGGGTGAATGAAGCACTCAATGGTTTACATTTCCTGTAGCTAGAGAGGAGTTTGTTGAAGCTGTTACAACTATTTGTAGAGTAAGGATGAAGGGAGCAAATCGGTGTTGCAAAAGACAGATTCGTAAAATGAACCAAGACAAATTTGTTGAAGAAGTCACAACAGCTTCCACGGATTTCTTGATTTCGGCAGCATCACTAGAGGCATCAATGGCTTCGTGACTCGGTGGTGTGAAGGGGAAGAAGCCTAGGCCTCCGAGATCTGATTTTCTGATTTTTGTATTAAGAAAGTGTTTTTTTTAGAAAGTTTCAATTTATGACATCCACTTCTTATAATAGTTATTTATCATCAAACCAAAATATTAATCAGTTTTTGACAAAAGCGATAATTGAACCTCATATTTCTTATTTAAACATTAAACTAAGACACCAATCCTTACTCCACTACCCCCCACCAATTTGAATTTATTCTCATTCTGATTTCTTTCTGCCCTTTTTTCTAAGTGGAAACACAAAAAACACTTTGAGGCCCTTGCTAATACTAATGCGCGACCAAGCCCTTGCTAATACCAATGAGCAACCAAGTAAAATGGTAAAATTGTCGACAAAGCAAAATGTGACCTTTTGCTCTATCATATGATTTTAAGAGAATTTGTCATGCACCATACAGTAAAATTTGTGACTCACTAACACATTACTTTTTAATAAACATCTTTCTGAACTCATCATTAGACTTCGGCTTTTCATCTCCCTCCTCAGTCTTCGGTTCATTCGCAGTCCAACCAAGTGGTTTAACAACAGATCTCGGGACTGCAAATGTGTTCTTCCCCTTAATTGGGAAGTTATCAAATCTATGCTTTTGAGTAGCAGATCCTCCAGCTGTACTGCTGTGATCAGCACCATGCACTGCCAATTTAACTTCAATAAGTGAGAAATATTACACAAAAGGGAGCTAAGGGGCAGGGCCAATAGAATAGAAGAAAAGATATCATCAATCCATAAGTAAAAATTATGTAAGTGAAAAAGTATTTTCTGAACTGGTCACATAAATTTAATGTTGTTCAATTTTAAACAGAAAGTTCAAAAAACATACAATATTAACATGATATGTTGGCATAAAAGTCTAGTCCCAAAGCTATATTTTTTCAAAATGAATCTTAAGTTATAGAACTTTGATAATCCTGTCTCTCAAATATACTACAAACTCCATTCATCCCAATACAGCTAACCCATCCATTTAAACCACGACATGAGCCCAATCCTCCGATCTCTTGTCCAGTTAGAAAGTTTCTACATCATTTGACGTGGTCTTTTAGACAACAGCCAGTTTCCAAAATTACTCTTCTAAAAACTTAAAACTCAAATAAATGAACCAAAGGGAAAGTTGGGAAAGTTATGAAAGTGTATCGTTTTGACTTTTCAAAGTGCACAAACATCTTGGGTCATCCCAAAATGGCATAGTTGACACACAAAATGGGATGGAGCCATGGAGGTCCAGCTTTAACATAAGTGATTTGCATCACTATAACATCTGATACAGAAAGGCTATCTATGGAGAACAACAATTTGGGGAAACAAATGAAATGAGCACAAAAGTACAGCACTGCCACACACAACATTTAATTAATAACGAAATTGGCACAATATAATGTGACCACACACACAAGCATGCCCTAGTGCAAACACATGAAGTAAAGAATGATATAAATCCATTAGCCTACCATGTTCCCTTTGGCCATCACTGTGAGAGTTATCTTTTTTGTTTCTATTTGGATTTGACCGAGCAACGCTCACCCTCTTTCCAAGTAACATCTGTTTGTTCTTTTCTACAGCTGCAGCAAGATGAGCATCATCGGAGAAATCCACGTATGCTAGTCCCTTCACAAAGCAATTAAAAATTAATAATAATCATCATCATCATCATTCATTGTTATGGACACAAGAATGTTACAAGTTCACCATCATTAAAGAGTTTCAAGCAGATATTATAGAAGTATGTCTAGCTTATATATTCTGTGGTCCACTGCCTTGATTCTATCACTGTAAATAATAACTGAAAAAACTTCTAAAAAGGCAATTCTTTTGAAATATGAAACATGTCCTTCTCTTTTGTTGGGAGGGAGGGAAAGAATGGGGGGTGGGGGGGGGGGGGGGTGGAGGAGGTTGATTTATAACCCATGGCTCTAACCCATAAAGCCAGACTCAATGCTGTTTCACTAAGGAACTAATTTAAGATTTAGCAATCAAAGAGATCAGATACGTAGCAAAAGTTTAAGCACAAATAAACATAATTGTCCTATTATAGTTTAATTGTTTTATAATATTGCTAGGAAGCATAAAACCTAGGTGCAGAGATGATAGTTGCACACATACAAGGAACACAGATTACAGAAACTAGTGTAAATGACCCAAAAAACCCCCCACCAAAATTTATCACATGCATTTCACAAAGAAGCTTGATAGTATGACAAGCCATCAAGTGTACTTTAGGTGAGAACCACGATATGACCCTTGGTTAAATTCAAGCCTTTAGTTCATCCTTACCTATCAACATCTAGAACATCTACTGAAATGTTCCATATGAAGACACAAAAAAGAAACAAAAGGGAATGGATAAGAGACAGACCCTTGATTTTCCCGTGAATTTGTCTTGCAGTATTCGAATAGCAGTTACTCCACCCACATCACTGAAGAACTTACGTATATCTTCAGAATTTGCCTACAAAAATTGTGCCATCAGTACTTGTAAAAAAAATTTGTACCATCAATATTAAAAATTCAAGAGTCTGCTCCAAGAATGAGGAGAAAAAGAGAGAGTTTTGACTCACCTTGAGGTTAATGTTTGATACAAATGCAGTGCATTGGTCCTTGTATACTTTAGTTTTTCCAGGGGTAGAATCTTTCATCTGTTGTTTTCCATAATTGTCTTTCATCTGTTCATTTCTGCTATTTTCTTTGTCAGTCTTGGCATTCATCTCTTCCACTTCATTTGTCTCAACTAAGTTCAGCTCGTGGGCTTTATCCTTCCCATATGCTTTCTTTGGGTTTTGAGCTGCATCTTTCTGTCGCTTTGCGGGAGACTGTTCTTGAGTTAAGTCTGAACCTGGCCTTCTCTTTTCACGAGCTTTTTTCTTAGAAGGATTTTCCCTTTCATCTGTTGATTTTGATTCCTGCTGTAACCTAAATAACTGGAGCTCTTCCAGGCGAGGAGTAACCTAAGAAAGCAGAAGGGTGAAAATTGTAATCAACAAGGGATCTCCAGAGACATATTTTTCAAGAAATAGGATTGACATATTGATTCACTGCACCAATTTCAGTGAAACAGATCTAATGAATTATTTCTTTAAGAAAATGACAGGTTTTCATTTGCTTTTGGTGCTTTGTCAAGTCCATGTCAGATATTGTCCAACTACAAGGACCTAAAAGGCAAAACAGGATCCATTTTGTGAACATGATAGTCAAAAAGTAGAGTATATTACAGGGGATAGAGAAACTCACAACACAATCAGCAGAGGACAAAACAGTTTCCTTCAATGAATAAAGGATCAGAATATTGAGATTTATTAAAGGCATAAGATTTTTCAGTTCTTTAACACATCCAATATCTTCTTCTTTTTTCTTTCTCTAATTTGTTAGGATTTATTGATCTCTTTGATTGTAACAGTTAAATTTCATTTAAGCGTTCCCTAGTGTACTAGAATGGAACCCCTTTTTGCAACCTTATGCAATATTTACTTCTTTAAAAAAATGAATCCTAAATAAAAAATGTTATGGCTCACTGTTCACTTTACCATATATCCAAGCATCAATATATAGCTTAATCTTGCATCTAAATCAGATCTTGCTCATGTTTCCATGCATTCAGTTAAATTTTTGTTGAGAGGCATGGGTGATACAAGGAAGTCCACTTGGTAGAATGGAGTAGACTATGCTCACCATGGAATGAAAGTGAATTGGGGATTTGCAAATCAAGCATGTTCAATTGAGCTCTATTAGGGAAAATGGTTGTGGACATTTGGAAATGACAGACATTAACTTTGGAGCCATTACTTGTTTAAAATACAGAGAAACTTATGGGAAGGTAGCACTACAGAGGTTACGAGGAGTTTTCACAGGAAAATCCTTTGGATGAGTATCAGTGGAGATTGGTGCATATTTTCTACACATATCAAATTCAGAATTGGGGATGGCACACAAGTTCAAATTTTAATGATCTTTGGTGTGGAAATTCTTGTCTCAAAGAGTGATTTCTAAATTTGTTTGGGCTGGCAGTAGACACAACTGCTTCAATTTCCCTTACATGACTGGAGGGCGGAGTTGAAATCCTCACTTTAGGCAGCATTTCAGGGAGCTGGGGTCTCTGGACAATTTTTTTGTGCTGCATTCTAATCTTCCAACCAGCCAAGTTGAGGACCAAGCATTCTGGAGGTTCACCAAGAACGGAAAGTTTGAAGGATAATCTTACTATAACACTTGATGGGTTCTACAGGAGTTCACTTCCCTTGGAGAAATATTTGGCATGCCAAGTAGCCCGTAAGATACCTTTCTTTGCCTGGACAGAGCTTTTGGGTGGGTAATATCACTTTTTTTTTTCATAGATAGCATGTTTTAATCATCGGTTGGTGTTTTATGTGCAAGAATGGCAGGGAATCAGTTGAGCACCTTCTTTTCATTGTTCACTGGAAACAGATATATGGTCATTTGCGTTTGCATTCTTTGGAGTATCCTAGGTTATGCTGAAAATAGTGATACATGTGTTTGACTAGGGCTGAAGCAGAATTCTATCTTGGGGCCCAGGGAGCCCAAGTAAGGGTATGGAAGAATATAAATCTAGAGTTAGGGGGTCGTGTAATAGACTTGTTTTGGGGGGAGGGGGTAACCTTATTTTATTAGGCCAATAATAATCCCCTCCCCCCCCCCCCCCAAAAAAAAAAAAAAGTGGTTCCACCCATGGTTAGACTTTTTTTTTTTTTTTTCTCAAGTATGGTTAGACTATTGGCACAGAATATTTCATCATCAGAAAAATCCATATGATTTGAAAGGTCATTTCTTGTGTGTAATGTTGGACAGTTTCGAGAGAGGGGAACTTTGGTTGGTGTTGAAAGCCCTTATCATGCTATCAACATTCAATGTGGAAACTTTTGTTCAATTGGCTGACTACCTAGGGTAGCCCATCCGCTTCATTTTTGGAATTTTATTTTATAAGTAAATAAAGCTTCATTGAATAAAACAAAAGAAAAAAAGAATTTCTATTAGCCATTCATATGTACTACATACAATATATATGAGCATGGCACCAATTTTGCTCATAAACATTCAAATCAAAACAGAAGCAGAAAGGATTTACCTTTTGTACAGCATGGTCAAAATCTTCAAGCATACCAAATTCCCTCTCAAAGCGCAACCAAGAATGGCAAATGTCCTGAATGATTCTGTTTTTTAGGAAGGGAAGATATCATCTAATCCAAAATGTATTACATAGCAAGTGAACTAAACCTATGTAGGATTCATATGCCCAAAATAACATCAACGAACACCATGCCAATACAATTTTTCAACTTAGAAAGTGACAGTATCTACTTATCAAATTAGTACAACCGTTCAAGAAATTTTAAGTCTGAACAAATGAAGGTATATGACAAACAAATGAAAACAAGGAAAATCAAGCTAAAGGTGTATATGAAAGTAAACAGATACCTCCATCAATATTTTTAAAAATAAATAAATAAATAAAACACTCATACACAAGTAATATGAAAATAAAATAAAATGATGATATAAGACTGGAATGGCTTGAGGTATAATCCACCAAAAGCAAAGTTTTACTTAAAAACACAATCTAAACCTCTAGGATATTTCCGGTTCTATGTAAGGCATTCATTAAACTTTTGTTTTATGTTGTTTTTCATTTAACTCATTATTTCACTTAACCTTTGGGAAAACTGCACTTCCACTATTAAGTTTAAATCTATTACCCTTCAACTCCAGTCAATCTTGTCCTGAAACCTTTTGTTTGTAAAAAACAATTCATTGTCTAACTTTGCATATGATCACACCTAGATTTCATCAATTAATATAATTCTCAACAAATAAAATACACCTATAATCTAGGAAACACGGACACAAACACGGACACATTTACAGGTACGACACAGAGACCTGAGCAATTACTGAAAAATTATAACATGACAAGACGGGTATGATAGTGGTACAACAAGGATATGCCACCCCGAATTAAGTGGTTGTGCTTCCTAAGGCCAAGGTAGTAATGCATATTATGTAAACCTTCTGCGACTACCATAAATGCAGATTGATGCCTATTGAATAGAGGAACTAGCAAACAAACAATCAAGTAAAAATGTGATGAAAAGCTTTTGTATGAAAAAAGAAAATTAACCATACCTCTGAGCCAGTCCCAGCGAATCTTTTACTGTAGCACCTCTTATAGATGGACCTGGCTTCATTTGTATGACCCGATTCAATTTCCATTGCTATATAACCTTTCCAGGCTTCCAACATTGAACCACTGCAAAATCAAAGCAGCAAGTTGCTGGCAAACTAGAAAAGAAGTTACAGAAAAATCAAATAATTCTATCTTCTTAATATGGCAGAAAAGAAATATTGTCAAACCAAATCTTTAGCAAACTCTCCCAAACTCCACGAGCTGCATTTAAATCTTTTCCCAGATTTAGCTCTAAACGGGCCCAATAACCATGCAATCGCACCAAACCCTCTGTGTTCTTCCAGTGCTGTGATAAGTAATCCGAAGCATTCTGGAAGTAATAGATTATAATCAATGAAAGAATCAAAATACATTACTTTTCAAAAAATAGTAACATAAGTAAAAAATTCACTATTCAACATGTATTGATGTTACATCAGTCACCCAACCCACAGGCCTCTGTGAGGCCCAAAAATTAAAATTCAGAGACAACGACTGGACAAAACCATTTGGTTTCGTTGACCGGATACCTGAAAGGTTTCCCTTATTTTCGAATAATCCCCTACTTCACCAGTAAATGAGAGTCTTCGTCTTAGGCCATCCGCTCGAGTGAGGAATAGATCAAAATACTGAAACAAGGTCCAGTAAACAGAGGTAGTCAGCTCAAACTTGCACACACACATCCACACATATAGATAATTGGATGTTAAATTAACCCATAAAAAGTAATTAAGGGACTATCCACACCTCATCAATGGTTGAAAAGGTGCACTGCAGTGACTTCTCAAATACCTGAAATCAATGAGCAAAACTATCTGAGAAATTTTTTGTATATTCTTTTCCCTGATAAGCAAAATCACCTGATTAGCTTAACAAAGATGCGGAAATCCTAAATTGGAAAAAGCAGTCTACTGTTTCCTTCTAACAAAGATGAAGATAGTACCAAGAATGTTAATTATATGAAGGGAAAAAATATGGAGAGGAAAAAGAAATAGAATAGGAAGCAATATCTACATAACATTTATCAAAATATTCAGCCCTATCAAAGGAAGTAACATGCAAAAAAGAAAGCAAAAGCAATAATAACTTGAGAATCAATTTAAAACTTACTTTAGGAGTCATCAGAATTTCTTTGTATATTTGTGTGTGGGTTTGGATTCAAACAAAATAATTACTGCCATCTGACAAGCACCTAAATGGACCCCAAAACTCAACTGAGGAAACATTTATCCTCAGTGACACCCGTCCAAGACTAATATTCCGCTTGGTTCAAGGGAAGAAGGAAGAAAGGGAAAGGGGGGAGGAAAAAGGTACTTTACTCTTGTTGAGTCTGGTTGTAGTTGAGAAGGGAAAAGGAAATGAAATGATTGGGAGGAAAATGGAGTGAGAGGGAGAGAATATTTAAATTTTGTTTTTGATAAGTATAAAATTTAGAAAAAGAAAAATCAACAGGTACCCAGGTAGCATACTAGATGCTCAACATATCTCTAATTTATGACATTACACTGATCAATAAACTCTAATAAGTTTGAGTAAAAGAGACTTCCCGATGCCGACATCCAATCAAATAGAGTTTGCAGGAAATAGGATTTCAGATCTGCAGTAGTTCTCTCACACCCATTAAAGATTCTTGCATTCCTTTTCCTCTAGATGCACCACATCAAGCAGAGAGAATATTTAAATTTTATTTATTTTTAATCCCACCATTTTTATTTTTATTTTGATAGCTAATCTAACGATATATATAATGCCCTCCCACTATTCCCTTGGTAGCCAAACCTCATGATGGACGAAGTTTTCCTTTCTTTTCCATTTTCTCTTCTTCACCTCTCTCTCGCTTTCCTTTCTCTTTTTTTCCCCCTCCATTTCGCCAAACATAGTATAAGAGCAGTCTAATGGAATATTAGCCTCCCCAAAAGAATGCCTCTTAAGATATCTAAAAATTAACCCAGGAGTCCAAATGCCCCCATGTTCAACTATTAGCTTGAAGACTTATTAATCAATACTTGAAATTTTTAAATTAAAATAAATTACAACCTAATATTATAAAGTGAATATGAAGTACTTATACAGTAGTACTATATGAACGATCCCAAAGAAAAGAACCAAAACATAGTATACAGTATACACTTAACTAAGACAACAAGCTTGTTTGCATGAAATGAAACTTACACAGGCCAAAATGAGTTCTCTTTAATTAAGTAATCTCTTTCTTCCTTTTATAGCTTTGAGCCAAAACCTACAGGTTGCGCAAACTTTTACCAGGATTTCACATATATTATTGAATTGAATTTAAGAACTTCTGTATCTAGAATCTTAGCTAACTATACATGGCTAGTAGTTTTTCCCTCAAAGCTCAAAACAGAGGAAGAAAAAAATCAGGAGGAAGGGAGAGACGAAGGAGCAGTTGACAAAGCTTGCCTATATGCTCCGTTTTTTTTTTTTTTTGGTCAGTAACATTTCATAAATCACTAATAATCAAAATCTGTAATTGAGGATTTGGAGAGACAGATGCAATTTATGCTAAAAGGATGTAAATGTCTCTTAATCAGCAGCGACAGATTTTCCTCATTAACCATGATAAAAAAAAAATTAAATTAAATTTAAATTTTTTTTTTTTTTTTTCAAAAGGTTCAACTATGATACTTGTTCATCTTTAATTTAAGCTTCAAAATATTAAAATGAGTTCCCATAAAACAAGTGATCCAAAGAAAAGGCACCAATTGTAACATACAGCAGCTAATTCTTCCTCAGAAGCACGGCCACGTTCCAAGCAAAGCAAATATCGAACCCAAAGTTCTCCAACCCAGGGACAATTCTTTGTGGCCCTGGAATAAACCTCTCTCACAACATTGCCTACCTGAAGACAAAGAAATATATAAGGACTCGGATTGCAAAAAACACTCCTCAGGAAAAACATCATAGCAAAAAATAGAAGGGAAAACCTTCAAGGTTTTGTCCAAATAGTGAGTGTAGTCAAGCCATATGTCACTTGCTATTGGGAAGTCAGCAATAGCACGTTCATAAAGAACTTGTACCCGGGCTGGATCTCCAGAAGACTCTTCAAATTTTAAGTAGATCTGCAAAATCATCTCTTTTAGAACTTAAAAAATAAATAAAGAAAATCATTTCTGTACCAGCACAGAGAGAGAGAGAGACAGAGAGAGTCTAGATAATATAAATGTACTTAAAACTCATGCTTTCTTATATGAATCTAGTAAACTTCTAATTTAAATTCTATATACCACAAATTGTTGAAGTCTTTCTGATCAGATATATCCTGCTTGAAATCTGTTCTTCCATACGAACACGTGCATTATACCCCTCTAAGGCTTCTGGTAAGCTGTGGCAACATGAGAAGATATCCCATCCAAATCACTGGATTCAATATCAAGAACTTTTCCTTGTTCCACCTCCCAAGCCTATAAACCTGAAGTGTTGACTTCATGTTAACAAGAGGGACAGATAACTGTCGGTGGAATAAAGTTCGAATGCGCTGATTCTGCTTTTCTTTTGCCTGCAATATAAAAGAAGAGCCTCTCTTACATATAGATCTTAGACTGAAAAAAAAAAAAAAAAAAAAAAAAAATTGATAATTCCTAGCAATACAGCAGATTTTTTAGTTAGTATCATAAAATTCCTAATCAAACAATAAAAAAGGCTACTGAACAAGTTCTGACCTGAATATCAGACTCGTCGATAGTAAGCAATATAGCTTGCTCGAATGTCCTGTATGCTTCCCATAGTTTGATGCCTTCAGTAACATGCAAACCAGCTGCAGTAAGAGCACGCTCAAACAGATTTCTTGCCTTTGAAATGCCAGCAGGCAAACAATCACGTACCATTGGATCATATTCTTGAACAAAAGCCAAGTAGTCACACCAAAGGGAGACAGACTGCAACAAAAAACAATCAATTGCCTCGATTCTTTAAGCAATACCTTGACCATCGTTGTTAGAAAATATGCGGTTAATAATTTTCCCAGGACTCCACATTCAGTGCAGACTAAAAGTGATCCAAATTCATTCAATCCAAATACTGAAAAGCCAAAACTCTAATACAAAGTGATTCCCATTTTACCTTCAAAAAATGGCTCACAACCACATTTACATAGGCAAGATGATGAAATCAAACTACAAGCTGATTAAGGTTTTGGCAAAAAACAATCTTTGTGCCAACAAATGAACATTACAAACATGCTAATGTGTGGCAATGTAGCTAAGAAAGTAGATGCATATATATTGTCATTCATGGTGGACTTTTTTTGAACTAGTACTATGAGCAATTTTAAGAGAGAAAATCCAAATTCAGTTATCAAGATCGATAACGAACCAGATAATCGAACACGCCTCGTTCGTAAAGCTTTTCGATTGAAGCAACAGCCTCGGGCCTACAATAACAGTAGCACCAAAACGAAACCAACTATTATGCAAAAAAGAATTGATCAAAAACACAGAAGCAAAAGGCAAAGGCTAAGGGATGAGGATAATACTGAGTGGTGACGAGAGAAGCTTCGTCTTTAGCCCAATCCTGCCACATGGAAGGAGTCAATGGGAAGAGGAGGCTCATGGCCTCTCTTGCTTGTCTCAGCTTCTCAATCTCTCCCATTTTCCTTAGTAGTCTTATGTACTGGACATGAGAGTCGTAGTTCGAAGGGTTGGAGGAGAGCTCCGTTTCCAGGGTTTGGAGCTCCACTTTCTGCTGGGATTCGTCTTCGGAGTCGGAATCGGATTCGGAGTCGGAAGGGTGAGAATTAGGGTTTTGGGGCACGTCCGGCATGGGTTGGTCGGTGATTTCTTGTTCTTCTTCTTCTTCTTCAAGTATGGTGGTTAGGGTTTCCTCCATTGCAAATGGAAGTGTACTGAGTGCTAACTGCAGTAGACACGCTCAAAAACCCAGAGAGTCTGAGTCTGATGAGTCGCAGACAACTTGAGAATTGGGATCGCATGTCTTTTCCTCCTTTTTCTTTCATCCAAAATTATTTGAATTTTTTAATCCAAAAATTAACAAAACCTTCTTTTTTTTTCTTTGTTTTTTACTTGCAAAATATTTGTCCTTTAAATCAATTTGTTTCCATAGTTGTAAATTTTATTATTTTCATCTTCAAATTTATATTGATTGCCAAGTTAATACTAGGGGTGGCAATTCGTGTTCGCGTGTCGGGTTCGTGTCGTGTCAATTCATACGTATCCGACTTATGGGTCAACACTAACCCGACATGTTTATTAACGGGTCAAGATTCCTCAACCCTAACACGACCATTTACTAAACGGGTTAGTCGTGTCGACCTGTTTATCTAATTTTATCAAAATGAAGAAAAGCATTTATGGAAAAAACAAGAAAATAATATTTTAAATATAAATTCAGAACTAATGAGTAATTATATTACAAATAATTATTCAAAACTAAATCATATTCAATATGATAAATAATCAATCACATACATCAAAGAAATAAACTACAACAACTAATAAGTTTATATACTTATAGTTTGAATGGTATATTGGTAAAATTTCATTTAATTAAATGGGTCAAACGGGTTCTATAGGTTGAACCCTAACCCAACCCGTTTATCAAACGGGTTCGTCGTGTCAACCCGAATATGACACGAACCCATTAAGTCTCAACCCATAACCTGCTAATTTCATGTCGTGTCGTGTCGTGTCGGGTTCGCGGGTCGTGTCCAATTTTGCCACCTCTAGTTAATATTATATTACTAGTCTCATCAGGCACAGACTATTTTTAAGAAAAAATAAATAAAAATTTTGTATTTTTATTTTATATATATAATTTTTATTTTGAAGATCTAATATATAAGTAGATAAAGTAATTTGAAAATTAACAGGGAAGTGACTCTAGTTTTTAGACAATGTTTTAGTAAGAATTAAAGTTGCATTTTTACCATATTATTCTTAGTTTTATCTCTACTTAAATATAGGAATGTAAGAGTATTTTAGAATATTGAAAATAAGGAATTCAAATAGAGGAAACTTCTTAAATAATAATATAGATTATATTTCATTTTCAATAAAGATATAAAATTTGGCTTTATCCAATTTTGTTCATAAATAATCAAACCACTAATCATTTTGAAAAATTAATCTCTCAATGAAAGAGATAAATGTGGTTGTAAATCAACCAAATCATTTATATACAATTCAGGATTGACTCAATAAAAAAATAATTAATTTTTTCTTTCTATATAAACAAACAAATCTTAAGCCTTAGTTTTAGGCTATTTAATAAACAAATATTCAAAAAAAAAAGTTCATGAATAGATTCATAAAAATTAGATCGATACAAAAAAAAAGGGGGGCTAAGTTCAGGCTTGTTTATAAGCTTAATAATAAGATTGAAAATTAAAACTCGTATCTTACCATAATTTTAAGTAATTGGAAGTTTGGACCAAATCAAATATGGTTTATAATAAGCTTGACAGTGTACTTGTATTGGATTTGAAGCTTAATAGCTTCTTTTTTTTTTAGATAATTTTAATCTATGACGTCAGCTATTGATAATGCTCTTTATCATTAGACCAAGATATCAATCAGTTTTTAGTGTAGGCGAAAATTGAATCACATATTTCTTATTCAACTATCAAATACTTAATAACTGAGTTCAAGCTTTTAGACTTTTAATGAGATTGAACTCAATATCATCATTTATAGGCTTGGTTGAATCAAGCTTTACTATATAATATATAATATGTTAATATTATACCAAATCAATAAGATATAAACAAATTAAAAAATATTGAAAAATATTAAGAATATATATATATTATATATATATATATAATAACATTTCGTTATGATCCTCACTTTACTATTCTTGATAAATCATTAAGAAGAAGGAGGGTACTCATTTTGGGGTGGCATTCCGATTTATACATATTAGATCTTCATCTCCTCCTCTACTATTTGTTTTAGGTGTGAGGATACTTGGGCCAAGTAAGTGTGATGGGCCAAGGGCCATGCCCGAGGACATATGGGAGCCCGAGGATGGTCAAAAGGTTTGATAAATATCAGGATCAATGAGCCGAGGATAAGGAAAGATAATAACAAACTAGTGGTGGCTCCCGAGGAGTCAAGCTTCCTCAGGAAAGTATTGTGAAATGTTGGAACCCGGTCACCTTGAGAATATTGTGCAAGAGGTAATTATTATTTTGAAGACAAGTTTCAGGGAAAGAAGCCAACAATAAAAGAAAAAATATCTGGGAAGATGGTTGTTACCACCACATTAAATGCTTTGCACCTAACCAATTGGGCGCATTTATGTGAAAATGACACCTGAATAGTGATAACTCAGTTTACAGCTATTTACAAAGTTTCCAGGAGGTTTTTGATGGGACAAACATTCAAGAAATCATCTATAAGATCAACAAGTGGAAGGCTGAGATGAATTTAATCAACTATGGCCCACACTTAACTCGCTAAGACGTTTTCTTGTAAAATCCATTATCCAACAAATACATTGTGTTGAACTTATTGGGCTATCATCCATTGTTAATAGGTTGAGGGTTCAAGTCCTTACAATAGGGTAAATATTAGATAGAATATTTGTGTCGTACATTAAAATTTTCAATTGAATTCAACACATAGTTATGTTGCCAATAAAGCACAAATACTATTTTTATTTTGTGATGAAAATTAAATCCAATACAACTATTTTATTATTATTTTTTCTCTACAAAGTGTTAACACTCTGTTACCCTTTCAGGCACAGGCTCAATTATTCACTTAAAAAACCGGGACATCAAATTCCGAGGTCCGAATATAAAATCGGGTGCAGCCAAACAAACAGCAAAAAGTAGCAAAGCCCAAACCCTAACAAGCCCCGAGCCGTAACCCTATAAAAGCTAAACTAATAGCAGTGAGCTAGGGTTTTTCCTACACCAACACGCACGCCTGGTTCGTTCGCTTGCTCTGATTCTCATCACCATGGTACTCTCTCTCTCTCTCTCTCTCGCTCTCTTCAAAGTTTTTATGGGCATTTGGTTGCTCTAGAAATGAATAAGTTATTATCTTTGTGGGTATTGGATTTTGCTATGCGTAGCTCAAGATTGATATCTGAACATACTATGTACTGATGTAGGGGTTTGTGGGCTAGATTTGTGAGCTTAACTACCCATGTATGATTTGTTGCTTAGTTCATCTTGTTTGTGATTTGGGTTCTCTCATATATGCTTGTTTATTTACCCAATTTCTTGGCTTAGCTGCTACCCATATGTGGTTTGCTTGTTTGTTCTTATGCTTGAAATTTTGTGTGGGTTTTGGGCTTCTCTGGTGTGTAATTCTCTTTGTATAATAGCCACCATGAAAAGTGGTGCAAGGTGATAGCTTGGGTATATGTGATTTGCTTCTTGTTTCTGATGATGGCAAGGTGATTTTTTATTAGATTTTTATTTAGGTGTGATGTATCATGTGGTGTAGGAAATGTGATTAAATGGGGATTATGAGTTGTGGAGTACAATGATATGCATGAAACCAGTTTGTGTTTTTTGAAGAACCATTGATTTTGATGCTAAGGTTCTTTTTCTAAAATTGACTCTACTAGGAGCGTTTAGGTATCTATATGACTTTGAATATTGAGATAAGGGAGATGGAAATAAGGCCACTGTGAAATGATCATAAATGGGTGCAGTTTTTGGTGTCTATAGAACTTTGATTTTGAGGTAAGGGGAATGGAAGTAATCAATAATGTCCTCGAGAAATGATCCTAAATAGTTTACAGTTTTAGTTTGATGTTCTCGGTGTTGATTAAATTTTCTGGATATGCTCACTTTAGAACATGTTTGTAATGTCATAGCTGCTTGTTTTAGTAATCATAAAATGGTGGTGGATCACTATGCACACTCATGGCTGATTTTCCCCCCTAATTTTCTCTTGAATTTGCAACTGATTGCTGTTTTACTAGCCAATGGCACATGGCCAAAGGGTACCTACCTTCACTTCTAAATATGGTTTGTATGCTGTTAACCACAGGTGAACGTTCCTAAGACAAAGAAGACCTACTGCAAGAGCAAGGAGTGCAAAAAGCACACCTTGCATAAGGTCACACAGTACAAGAAGGGAAAGGATAGCCTTGCTGTTCAGGGAAAACGGCGATATGATCGCAAGCAATCAGGTTATGGAGGGCAGACAAAACCTGTTTTCCACAAGAAGGTATGATTTTTACTTCTGTCCTCTTCTCCCTTGCATGAATGTAACTCTCTACCGAAAAAGAACCAAATCATATTTCAAGATTAATTCATGTTCTTATCAGTTTAATATCTGATATGTGGCCCATTGGGTCACATCAAATTAAACTAATTTTTTAAGGGGAAGGCCCACTACAGTAGCTTGCTACTGAGGCCTTTTAAGTGTTTTCCATGCGATGCACTAATGTAGGCTTGGCACACCCCACCAAAAAAAGGAATAATTCAGAGTCCTTCAATTATTTTTTTGGTTATTTTTTAAACAGTTAATGGAAATCTACTGTTACACGTAAAAGAATGTCTATTGTTGATATATTGACGGCTTCTTTTGTGAGCAGGCTAAGACAACCAAAAAGATCGTGCTAAGGCTGCAATGCCAAGGCTGCAAACACGTTTCACAGCACCCCATTAAGGTAATTGATTTGTTATTTCTCCACAGATTTTCTCATTGTTTTATACACGCTGCTGGTTTGTTATGGCTTTTTTATTCTTGCCTTTTGCTAATGCTTGGTTGTTGCAACTCGTTTTTGCAGAGGTGCAAGCATTTGAAATAGGAGGAGACAAAAAGGGGAAGGGAACTTCTCTTTTCTAAATGATTGTTCTGTTCTATTATTATGTTGCTTACTTTTTATGTTGGAGCCTGAAGACAAAATATGGGATAGTTATTCGCTGGCCTAGGAAAACATTGAAGTGAATTTTGATATATTTTATTGCAAAAGTTTGATGTTGGAGTTTGAATTAATGATTATCTGTGCAAATGAAACTGCTTTGTGATTGATCTTGTTCTCTTGGGTCAAACGTATTTTGATGACTGGGCTTGAGTTTGGTCTTTGGACAATTCTCTGTCTGTCCCAGGATATGCTAATTTTGATTTGTGTTGTGGTGCCACCATTATCAATGGGTGAAAGAAACTAGCTCCAGTATATTTATATTATGATGGCTGATGGGATGTGTTATATGGATAATTTATGGCGTCTCTTTATACATTTGGGGCTAATTTCAGTTCAAAATTCAAATTTATTGGGATAGATTATAGTTATCTTTATTATGTACAAGTTTTAGGTTTGAATAATCTTGGTAAAAAATGAGAATGGCTAAAAAATATCGCTAGATATTTCAGTGAAATTTTATATTACTTTTCTATCAATGCCTATGTTTGTACTCGTAAGAAAACACAATCTTCTAAGCAAATTGTTTTCCATAAGCATTAGCGTACGCACTAGAAAACTACTTAAATCCATTTTCTTATTCTTCACATCACATTCACAACATTACTTACTTTTAATTTATTTCACTCCCCCTTTTTCTTTTTTATTCATTGTGTCGCTCTTCACCATAGCAATGCCTCTCTTCCTCTCTCCCTCACAACTACATCACTACAACCATGGCTCACCACCACTACAACCACCAAAAATCACATACCTATACTCATTAAATCACATACCCGTATTCATAATTAAAATCACGGCCATTAGCAGCAGAAACTAGCTACCATCACTACCACTGCCACTCTCAGTAGCAATCCACTACAACTACCACCACAGCCTATTGAAAATCACATCCATCATTTGCAACTCAACCATCATTATTGCAACACCAAACTAAAACATCCATCATTTGTACCAACTAATAGAGGGAGCAAAGGAAACAAAAGAGGGAGAGAGTGTAAGAAGATTATGAAAACTGGTTAATGATGAATATTATTAAGAACGTATAAAAGATAATATGAAAATGTGAGATAGAACACAGAATAAGATACAACAAGCTAAGAGGTATTATTAGATTTAACAACTTTTTTACATCAGACATATGAGACATTTTACAAAGGCTTTCCTCACTTTGCCCTTTTCAAAGATACAAGAGGCCTATTTATAGGCAATAACTTACAAAAATAATTTACATTCAGAGCATAAGGAGTTTCTATAGAAGACAGTAGGGGCTGGCTCCCTGTTGACAAATGTCCAGGAGAGTAGAGGTCCTGATTGAAATTGGATTGACAAATGTCAAACTGAGTAAGGGGGCTTGGTTTTTGGTAATCTTTATTCAGATATGGCTTTGACAAAGGAAGAAATATCTCTGACTGTTGGAGACAAGGGTGGCACGCTTGAAGATGTTTCTAGGACAACTATCATTATCACAACACCAAGCTAATGCACCATTGCAATCCATTACCATACAGACCGAAATCTACCATTGCACAACCCATCTAAACCCAAAACCGGCATCCCATATCTTATGCCACCACCACCGCATCACTCTATGACCCACCAGCAAAACCTTAAATCTTTGGTTTGAGATGACCCAAATGAAACCATAAACCTAAACCAATATACTCTTGAAGCTTTGGTTTAGAGAGAGAGAGAGGAGACCGTTAGAGAAGCTTTTTTTTTTTTATTATTGTAATAGAAGAGAGAGATAATAAAATAATTCACTTTTACATAAATAGGCTCATCCACTTTGCGGACTTAGTAATAGGCTTGTCCACTTTGGGGACTCAGTAATAAATTCGTCCACTTTTGGACTTGGTAATAAGCTCGTCCACTTTGTGGACTTATAATAAACTCATCCATTTTGTGAACTCAGTAATAAGCTCACCCACTTTGTGGATTCAGTAATAAACTTGTCCACTTAGTGAACTTATAATAAACTTGTCCACTTAGTGAACTTAGTAATAAACTTGTAGCTTTGTAGGGGCAAACATGCACACAAGTTATATTTGAATAACTTCTCTTATTATAATGAATGCATATATAAGTAAAAATTGTTTCAAAAAAAATAAACTCAACCCTTTGGGCTTTAAAATTACTATAGATAAGAGTCTTGATTAAAAGAAATGCCAAAAAGAAAATAAACTGGATCGCATTTCGAGTGCATTTTTTGCAAATATTTCTACTTATTACGGAGGCCAATATGTAATGTTTAGGCAAAACTCTAACTAATATTAGTATTAGAATCTCATGTCTTAATTAAAGTATGGCCAATATTTCCAATTTATGGAACTTGATTTTATTGCATGAAGACCAGATTACAAAAACTTGAAATACAAAACAAACTCCCAGTACAAAGTAGTGCCATATCTTCCTTGAAACATACATATTACAATACAAAAGTGAGACACAATAAAAAAAAAAAAAAATGCAGAGCATTATGCATTATATCTCAGCCTTGGTAGCCTTAATGTCTTCACCAGAGGACCCCTCCACAGCAATGTTAATCACTTTAGGCTGCCTCTTCTTCTCCTCAGTAAACTTTGGCACCGTGATCCTCAAAACACCATTCTCAAGATGTGCCTTAACATGATCCAAATCCGCATTCCCTGGCAACCTGAACTGCCTCCAGAACTTGCCATTAGTCCTCTCAGTCCTATGCCACTTGTCACCCTCAGCTTCTTCTTCACCTTTCCTTTCTCCACTGATCCTCAACACCCTGTTCTCCTCCACCTCAATCTTGAAATCATCCTTGTTTATCCCAGGCACATCCAAGGTTATGACATGAGCTGTGGGGGTCTCCTTCCAGTCTGCATGTGCCAAAGCGAGGTTCTCAATGCCTTTAGGGATGGTTAGTGGGGTTTGTTCAAGGATTCTAAAAGGGTCCTCAGATGGGAGCATCATGTCCCATAGGGACCTTGTGTATGGCATCAACGCATTGGCCTGTGTGGCCATGAGACCAACGAGTACCATCACAAGCAAAGAAATGTTATAGCTTGGCTTGCCCATTTGGGGTTGAAGTTTGGAATAGAAATGTAGTAGTTGAGAGAAAATGAATGAATGAAGGATATATTGAATGGTGGGTTTGCTTTAATTTGTGAGCTTGTAACTTGGTTTGTGTTAAAGGTGGGGTTGGGGTTTTATAGGAGATGAGAGAGGTCAGTTTTGTGCGTTTGCTTTTCTGGATTGTTCTCGATATTGTCCTGAAATGTAGAGATAAATTTGGATGGATGATGATGTGGAGAAAGAGGGGTATGGCTATAGAATGTTCCCGAGAAAACTAAGGTGGGGTTTGGGAAATTTTGGTATATTTAAGTGATGAGTTATGAAAATTAAGCGAGGAGTGATAAATGATAAATAAAAAAAAAAAAACCCAACAACCTTTTATTCAACCATCAAAAACTTTACCAGACGACTAATTAGAACTTGTGAAATCTCTAATCTTATCTAATGACTAATAAGAGGACTTTTAAGGAGCATATATAAATCATTGATTTTAACGTAGTTAGCAAAGACCCCGATGAAACTAAAATATAGTTTCATTTTTAAATCAGGCAAGATAGGCCACATTCTTTATATAATTGTAAACCAACATTTGTACATGATGTTTAAGTATATTTAATTACTAATATTTTATTTTTAAAATAGATTTTACGACGACGAGTTAAGTATCACGAATAATTTTTTTTTTTCCTAGAGTAATTGAGGTCCACTCCTTAGTCCTTAGATGCATCGGAGCACCTACTGAATTCTGTACTTAACTAGATCGAACAAGCTGGAGAATGTTCATGTAGAAGAATTTGAGAGTTATGTGCCTACTATGATAGGAAGGCAAGCAGAGCATTTGTTGGATTTGCATAGAGTTACCAAGATTTTGTATGCCCCGACTAATTTTGGATTCTTAAGAGTGATTTTTTTCCCATTTGAAAAGGTTCTTCGTTGATTTTTAACTTCGTCACCAAATTTTTGTGTCTTTATTGTTTTCATTATCTTGTTTTTGGGTGAGTTACGATGGTGGTTGAATACATATTTGCCTTATCTATATGGGATTGATATTTAGGAGGAGAATTTATCAAAGAAAAGTGGGTTTATATTTTTGAAAAATGTTAAGACCTCATAAAATGACACAACTTGTACTACAACTGATCAAGTGGTAGACTATAAATAGTGAAGAAAAAATTATGAGTCCATATGAAAGTGACAAACAGCCCATCATAGTCTAACACAAAAATAGAGCAATTCATTGACTTGGGGCAATGGCCTCCCTAAATTTTGAAAAAAAAAATAAATTCAATAGTATGTATATAGCTACCTAATTTTTAGCAATTTGGCTCAATGAAATTAAACTTGCCCCATCCCTCGAAGAAAAAAAAAAAAAAAAAAAAACTTGTCCCTTTAAACCAAAGAAAAGGCTCATAAAAAAAGAAAAGAAAAGAAAAGGCCCATAAAAAAATTACTTAACTGAAATTCAAAAAACAAATTAGAAAGCCCAACATATTAACTCAACAACAAGATCAATAATAAAAAGTTAAAGAAAACTTAGCCCAGCCCTTAAAAATATTTTAAACAAAATCAATGTGAATCTTACATACCAAATCATTCCATCAAATTCCAAAAAAAAAAAAAAAAAACTAAACTAAACGTGAGACACAGAGAGAGTGAAAGATGCATCAGCTATGACCTTGAGTGTTGAGACTTGAGCTCCCGACAATGAGTGTCGAACTTGTTGGGGTTCTGAGATCGAACAGTGTATGGATGCAACAACAGTGAATGACGAAAGAGGGTTTAGCAATCCTTCTGTGGACCTAAAAGTTTCTCCAAAGCTAAAGATGAATAGAAATGAACAAGTTCAAGTATCTCTATACGACACTAAGTACTTTATCATTTGTTTTAGGTTTGGATTCTATTGGCTTTTTTTTATAAATATTTTATTATCAATTAGCAAAAGGAGATGGCAACAAAACCACAATCCTTCCTTATCCTTTGCTATATTTGCAACTTTTTTTTTTTTTTTGCAGATCCATTTACATCAAATTTTTCATAATCAAAGCTTAAAATTTCCTATCCTAAACCAAAGACTTTTATGTTTTCTTTTAACAAGCCTAACTCAGCCAAACTTTGGTTTTTAGAATTGACTAGTTGCAAACTCATATGAGGATATATAATTATTTTATGATGTGATATAATTTATTTTCTAAATTTTATTGTAGATAATTTTTTCTCTGTAAAAATTAAATAGTTTCTAAAGTACTTTTCATGTTTGTATTCTTACAGATATATAATTTTATTATTTTTGGTTGATATAATTCTTTTTATAAGTGATCCATATTCTTCTAATGATTTTTATTATGCATTATTTTTTCCTAATTTTTGTTGGTACAACTAAATTTTTTAATTTTCAAATTTATTATTTTAAATTATTGTTCTCTTAATAAAATTATCTTGATAATAAAAAATTATCATATAATTACAATTGGTATTACTCAAATAATTGATGTTACCAAACCTGTCTTTTTCTGTATTTAAGTAAGTACATTGAAATTGACCAATGTCGATCAAAATGGATCAAATGGGCTGAAATGGATCGAATTGAACAAAGTGGATCAAATTGACCAAAGTGGACTAAATTAGACCGAAGGGGACCTAAATGGACCGATGTGGACCAAATTATGCAAAAATGGACCAAATGGATTGAATTCCCAACTGTAATTAGTAAACATAAAAAAAAAAAAAAAAAAAAATTAGAGTAGATTACAAATTTGGTCTCTAACCTTTAGTCTGTATGTTATTTTGGTCTTTAATGTTTCAAGTATGTTAGTTTACTCCATAACCTTTTAGTATTGTGTCAAAATGGTCCACACTGTCAGGTGATGAATTAAAAATGCTAATGTGGCTAATAACCAAAATAGGGAGGTGTTAGCATAGAGGTGAGAAATGATGGTATCATAAGAAACGTCAAGGAGAGGAGATTCAAGAGTTATGACAAAGATGCAAAAAGAGACTACTCCATAGTTTAGGTTATAGAGAAGTGCACGGGAGATAGATTACTTTTCAAACATTGCTTACTCAAGGAGAACGAGGATATATGTCCCAAAATTACAAGTGAGATCAATATAAAAATTGTGTTCGCCCCTTAATTATTAGCTTTATAACAACTTCTCAAATAATCTAAAAAGAGTATTTTTCATATTGATAATATGATAAGAAATTAAAAGTTTTTTTTTTTTTGAAGAATTCAAATAAGAATAATAAAGTGTTGTTATCAAAATAATAATAATAATAAAGTGTCATTTTCAAATATAGAAGGGGATTCTTTTGACATTTCCTAAAATCTCATTAGTGTTAGTATAATTTATTATTAAACAAAAAAATTCTAACAGTGGACTATACATAATTTAACGAAAGAAGCGGGGAGAAAATTGCTATATTGACATTCTCTGGATTACAAATCTGCAATAGTGTGCCACAGAAGCTTTCAAGGTTACTTATAAATTTTCAATTTCCCTCGAAACCCACTAAAATTCAAAACCTTCCTATTCCATTCCCAGAAGCAAAAATTTCATGGCATTCCCGTAAATTCGAAGACAATCAATGGCAGATTCGCAGTCGGATTCAAACGCCTTCAGCGTTCGGATCGTCTCCATCGATCACTACATGGCTCCGCCGATCCATGGCCTTGATCTCTCTTACAGTTCCTTCCAAGGTACCCTCTACTTTCACTCTCAAACGACGCCGCTTAATCCTTTTTTATTTTTATTTTTATTAACTGTAATTGTTTATATGTTTGATATTAGGAATAGAATTCTCAATTGAAAAGAAGGTGAAACTCATTTCACAATTTGGAAATATATATTAGAAATTTACATTTATTTTTTTTGGGGGCAAAAATACAGTTACCAAGTTGAAATTTTGTCAACTTTTACAGAACTATAATAGAATTTTAATTCTTTGAGAATCCGTGAAGACTGTTGCACACTTTGCTGTGGTGAAAAAATGTTCAAGTTAAAATGTAGTTATTCATTTTTCCGGGGAACCAAACATAGAGCTAGGAAAATGGTATTCATAGAAATGTAAATTATGTGTTAAGTGGTTTTTTTGATTCTTGAAGGTGGCAAAGTGAATGAGGTTCCTGTTATAAGAATATATGGTTCGACGCCGGCTGGTCAGAAGACTTGCTTGCACATCCATGGGGTAAGATAATTCCTGTTTTTTCTGGCTTCTTATTGAATGTTATCAAAAAGCTTGGATTTGTCAATTTTCCTTGAATGCAGTAGTTTAAATAGGCATATCAAAGTTTATGAAGTTATCTATTTCTCCTTTTGGTTACATTGAGAGAAAATGGAGGGAAAATTAGGGCACGCATTTTCTTCTTCAATATCAAAATTTAAGTCCCACCTACTTTGAAGTGAAATTTGGTGGGACTTAAAAAAGGATATTCCAAATCCACCTTTCGTTTTTCTCTCTCTTTTCAATTGCACATTGGAAAAATTTCTTTCTAAAAAATTAGCTTCTTTAACCATTTTCTGGTGGTGAATCAACATTGTGCTAAAGGCGAGTCTAAAGGGTTCTTCTTTAGAAAGGTTCCCTATGTTATCAAGAAAAAAATATTTGAAATAACAGATATTGCATGCTATGTAAAGCAGTAATTCATGTATAGAGTACTTTAAGCATATGAAAAGTGTTTGAAATTTACTCTTCCTTTCTTTCTTTATTAGTACTTTGTTATTCTTGACTAAATTATCCACATTTTTTGCAGGTTTTACCCTATTTATATGTGCCTTGTGCAGATATATCGCTTCAACACACGAGGAAGGTAGATATATTTTTGAATTAAGCCAATGGAATAAAAATTGGATTTATGTAGCCGCTCCTAGTTAGTCAGAGTCAATTGTTTTAGTTGATATTGTGAATTTGTACTATATATATATATATATTTATCTCTTAATTTCATTTTGGATGTGATATCTTCTTCCATCCTAATGTGAAATTAAGTTTGTCTGTCCTGATGTTAAGATGTGCTGTGATTTGCTGTCTGGGTTTTCTGCTCTATATATACTTTAGATATGATTCCTATTTTAAATTTCTGAGTTTATCCTTTTTCTTGTTAATATGCATAGGTGATGCATACACACATGCTGTATCTCTTGCTCTTGAGAAAGCTTTGAAGGTATGCTTGGTTGCAACAGGTTTTGTTCTAACTTGGTGTTTCTGCAATTTGTCCTTTGCATTGCTGATCCTGCAGGCATCATATGTTTTTGCTTTGGTTTGAACTCTTACAGCTTAAAGGTAATGCTGGTTCAAAGCGACAGCATGTACATGGTTGCAGCCTTGTACGAGCAAGGAAATTTTATGGTTACCATTCATCTGAAGAGCTTTTTGTGAAAATACATCTGTATCCAAACATTATACTATCTTTTTTAGAGTTCTCTTATATTCATATAATAGTCTGAGAGTATGTTTACTGAACACCTTGACAAAGATATAGATATTATCCGCATGACGTCTCCCGTGCTGCCAAACTTCTTTTGGTACACTTCTTGAACCTTTGACTGATGCTCAGTTGTTTTTTGGAATCCTTTTGTGGTTTGTATATTTTTTTTTAACTACTTTATCTTTGCTTGCTCACTTAGTGGAGCTTTTTCCTTTGCCTCGGCTATTTCTTGTCAATTTCTTTTTTTGATAAGTTCTATCATGGTATTTTCTTCTTATGTACTTTATTGAGATTCCTTTATTTATAAGCTCTATTTGTTTCAATGGAAAACTTTGTGTAAAGATGGTTTTTCTTGTTTTCTAGTGTTTGGTAGCATTAGAAAAAATGATTAAAAGGAAAATTATTTTTGGTCAACAAAAAAGTATTGACTTATTTTTAGAGATTTTTTTCAACTAATTTTTTTGGAAAACAACTCTATCTCACAGCAAGCTAAATAAAAGAAATTAGGAGATTGTTTTTCAACTTATTTAAGATTGTCACTAAACATAGGAAAATGAGATTGTTTTATAGAAAATACTTTTTGGAAAATGACTCATTTTCTAGAAAACATTATCACCGAAACGAACAGAGTGATAATGTATAATTGTACATTTAAGGTTTGTGTTGTAGATGATTTTTCATCTAGCATATAGGATGCGATCCTTTATGGTTAATGTGCATGATTTGGAGTACTTTCAAAAATAATTTCTTTCTCTCTCTCTCTCTCTCTTCTAGAATTTTAAGAGTGATGTATGTTAATCACTGCCCTCCTTTCAAATGTTGCGACCAATTGGTTGGAATTTGCTGAGACTTTTGCAAGTTAGATTAAGAGAATTATTGTTTGTAGAAGTTTTTGTCACCCAAGCATCTACGTTTTTTAGTTAGGTGATCTCTGATAATATATCTGTTCAGTGTTCAGCATACAAATGCATCACTTATTTTACTGTTTATAGACATTGCACGGACATTGTCACCTATGTTTGATTGAGCTTTTTTTATGGCCTCTAAATTTTGATTTAAGGTGAATTTTATTTAGATTCATTGTTTTATTTTCTTTTTGCAGACATGTTAGAATGCCTGCTTTCTAAAATAGTAATACTTGCTTTTCAGGGTGGTACAGTTCTTGATGGAAGTTTACAGCCCTATGAATCACATATTCCCTTTATTCTCCAGTTTCTGGTAAATGCTTCCCTCTGTTTGAATCATTGATTTAATTTGTTTTTGGGGGGGTCTAATAAAATTGAAAACTGTGGTTCCCAAATGATTCTTAGTTTGTAAGATACTTATAATATGGTTATTTTATGATGAGGAATGCTAACATAGTCACCCACTAGGCAATTGGCAATGAGGTGCTGGTGGGTTGGCAACATGTGTACTCTTGGGAACTACTATTTTTGTGCTCCTCATAAGACATTTACGATGTGGGTGCCATTGTGATGCATTTTTCTGACTCACAATTAATATTTATTCTTGTGCAATGTTTGCATACTTCAATTCAATTTCTTTATTGTTTTAAATTTTATGAGATCTAAGCTTTTCTATTTGTCAGATTGATTATAACTTGTACGGGATGGGCCATATGCATTTATCAAAGATGAAGTTCCGTCATCCAGTGCCAGACACTTTCTCACCAAGGAAATCTAATCATATTGGTCAGCATAAACAGCATATGGATAAGTTGACTTGCATGCCTACTAATTTCCAGGTTATCTTTTCCTCTCTTTTTTGTGCTAAATGCTTTTGGGATGAACATAAATGTTTGTCTGCCATAATTATGTGATAATCATTAATGATGTGTGAATTTGCCATTAGGCAGACCCAAGTTGTGATACATCGTTAAGTTCACCGATTTGGATATCGTCGACGATTCCAGCTGATTGGATATGGCACTTGCCTAGTGAGTATGAGGCTTCCTCACGCCAGGATATTTATTGCAATAAACGTCAAAGTGTCTGTGAACTTGAGGGGGATGCTTCCATAGATGGTTTGTTTGACTTTGCAGTTATATTACATTAGTTTTTTAAGATTCTCTTTATAGGTTAATGTGAGAATTGTTCTTTTGGGTTTTGCAGACGTTCTTAACCAGCAGTTTAAAAATTATTCATCCCTCTCACAAACCCGTTCAGAAGTGAAAATGGTTCAGTCACTTGTGCCAATATGGGAGGTCTGTTTTAGTCATATCCATTTTCTACCTTTTAAGAGTCTTTGACATTTTATATTGTTTGGTCATTTGATGAATTTCCCCTTGATGTTCTAGGAGTATGAAAGGACTGGAATGCATGAGGTGATAGTGCCTCCTGATCCTAGCAAACCACCTCCACAAGATGTTCTTAGAACTCTCTCACTAGGTCTTGAATTTGAGAGCAAACTTATTGAATTGTGTGGTGGAGCAGAAAACTCTTTGACTCTGACTCCATTTGGGAAAAATGTGAAGTTAAAGCAATCAATGACATCATCAGCTGATGAAGGAAATTTGGTTGGACGTGGACATGTTAACCTTAACAACATAGATGGAGAGCCTTCAAAGAATGCTAAAGAAAAAGAAGTAATTGGATATTTGTCACCACAAGTTTCAATATGTGAAGAAGATGGTCTGATACGCACTGAAGGGAGGGATACAAGTATTAAGCCATTGTCTATTGATGAAATGCGGTCTTCAGCAATTATTGAATCATTAGATCCAAAGGTAATTCATCATGAGGTTGCATGTTTATCCTCCTGGATGTTGGGCCTTTTCACTTTTAAGCATAAGTTTTCTTTTGACCATGTGACGTGATGGGGTCCTTCGCTATTTTATGGTATTGGACATGGAAGCTGCAATACTATCTTGAATGCCTTTTGATTTCTTCTGAGTGTTTTCTTAAACCATCTCTCTCTTTCTCTCTCTCAGATTGAGATATTTAGAACTCGTGTAATTGTACCACAATGGTGTTTGTTTGGTTGGTGAAATGGTGTTCATTATTTACTAGACATCTCTCATGTGTTCTTAAAATCCATGTGTTGTATTCAGGCTGCAGATAAAGAAGCCCTCAGTCTTCTACGGTGGCTTGCCACATCTCAGGCTGTTGAAGATATAAATTCTGATGATGAACTTGTTCGTGAAACTGTTCTGAGTCCTTTGTTGCCTGCAACAACCATTGATAAGGTGCTGGAGAAGGCTAATTTGGATTATGAGAGTGAGTCTCAGAAGGAGTGTCAAGACATTCTTGATTCAATTGATGACTTGATTGACTTTGAGGGCTTGAAGGAGAGAGCTTTTCATTGCTCTGATCAGAATCATTCTTCTATTAGTTCATCAGAGAAAATGATTCCACAAGTAGATGGCTCTGCGGATGATCTAATCTCAATTCCTTGTGCTGAATCAACAGGAAATTCATCCAAAACAGTGATGAAGCATGAATTTGAAGGGTCTTCAGAGAACCAGTCGTTGCAGGATTTTGGTGCTAGGCTCACCATTAAGCACAAAAGAAAGCAATCTAAATGGGGTTCATTACCATTTTCCAAGGTGCAAAAGGAGAAGAATGATTTGGAGCCTGTTGGTCTCCACATGACTGATGCCTGTGTTTGTGAAACTAAAGATCCTGTAGGTACAAGTTTTTTGGCTGGAAATGAGGCAGAAAATTGTGCAGATAGTTCTTTGAAAAATGTTGATACAGATGTTCATGATCTAAAGGAATCAAGCCCTTTGGTTGGATGCTCTGTGCGAGATTTGATGAGGAGAAAGAGATCCCACCAAGTTGAACCACATGAAGGTGGGTTGGAAGAACTAAAAAGATGCTTTTGGAAGGGGAGCAAAGAGAAGGTCTTTTTCTCTGCCCAATAAAAATGATGAACTAGACAAAATCCCAATTGAGTCTCTCAATTTGAAGAAATCTCTTGCAGGCCAGCAAACAAAGTTCTGTGAGACTTATGAGGTTAAAGCAGCACATTCTGATTCTTCCTTGTATGGAAAACTGCCTCTTTTGTACA
This sequence comes from Castanea mollissima, assembly GCA_014183005.1. NCBI lineage: Eukaryota > Viridiplantae > Streptophyta > Magnoliopsida > Fagales > Fagaceae > Castanea > Castanea mollissima. The sequence goes on along the minus strand of JACAVU010000001.1, from coordinate 814,448 downwards.
GCAATGACTTCTCGTCACAGGCTAGTAGGTTGAAAGACGGCCATTCTGGTTCTCATGAAAAAGTTGGTGATGAGGTCAGAATAGGAGCCAATACCACTCCTGTGGATTTTGCAGCAACAAGTCCTCAAGTGCATACACAAGCATGGACTTCTAAGCCCAAGACTATAGATTCTGCAACTTCCATGGGCCATTCCCAAATTTACAATGTTAAAGAGTCTAGGGTAACTGCCATGGCTATTGAGAGATTTCGACAAATAGATGCTGTTGCTTCAAGCTGTTTGCAAACGGGTCTGGTTGAATGTGAAGTATCTGGTGCAGATTGTTTCATGTATGGAAGTGGCCATAAAGATGAACCATCTTTGGGGTGGGTACATGATAAATCTTTTGAGAATCTTGCGGGCACAAATGCCTCAACCGAATCAATGGATCTGCAAAATCAGAATTGCCGTGGTGGAAAACAATTAGGGGATTTTGTTTTATCTGGGTTTGGTAGCTCAGAATCTGTAGTTGTCAATACTCAGGCAAAATGTACTGAACTAATTGGCATGACCTTTTGCAAGAAACCCCCCATTGCAGATTGGACGGATAGCGCATTTGAAAATGCTTCATTTACACTTACCATCTCTAATCCGGAGGAGGATAATTTTGATGGACCATCAGGTTGCAAAGTTTCTTGATAGCATGCAATACCTTAAATTTTTTTTATTGGTCCTTTGGTTTAGAACAAAGCTCCATTTGTTCATTTTATTTCTATAAACATGACTTAATTATGTTCTATTTTTGTGTTTTTTTGGGGTGGGGGGGGGGGGGGGGGGGGGGGGAGGTTGATGGTGATTTACCTCATCTTGTGGTGCATGTTTTATAATATATCTGATTAACTTTTATATATATATATATATATATTCTTTTAATAGGGACAGTTATGGACGATATTTCCCCTTTCTTTGAGGGAACCTGTCGAGAAGCAAAAGAAATCGTGGACAATCATGCTAGAATTAGTGGCTCTGATTCTGATCAATTTGTCATGGGCATCCCTACTCATTGTCAAAATGATGGCTCTTACTTGTACCTCTTAACACCAGTATCATCACCTCCTTCTACAGATAGTGTATATAAATGGCTATCCTGTAATGACAAAGGTTCTCTAGAACTAGTAAATTTGTTGATTTTTTTAAATTTATTTATCCATTTAAGACTTTAAGTAAATGCATTGGCTTCCTGTTATTATTTATTTAAAATTCCTGATTTGCTATCTTTTGGTTTTGGATTTATAGGTTCTTCTAGAGGGAGCAATGTAGAATCAGTGGAGCCATCACCTTTGAAAGGTAATTTACTTTAGTATTATTTGTGTAATTTCTATGATTCCTAAACTATCATCTTGAGTTTCATTTGTCCTCCCTAAAATTTAGAACTCAGCAACCAACCTTCTGACATCACTCAAAATTCCCACTTGGCAGTTGTTGTTATAATTATCATCAAAGTAGGAGCAGTTTATTGAAGAAATGTATCACCCCTCCCCTGACCCCCACCCCTCACCCCCCAACAAAAAAAGAAGAAGATACAAGATACAACCAAAGCTCTCTTCAGCCTTTTCTCTTTTTCAGGTTCATTAAATTGCACTTAATTTGATGATAATTGGAATTGTAAGGCACTTTTCTAAGTTTGAGTGAGATTAGGGGGTTGCTTGCTCGATTTAAACTTTAGGAAGATATTCTAACTCAGGTTATAGTTTAGGGTGGATGTTTGCAAGCTACCCTTGTTAATTTGTGGGAAGAATAACATTTGCATTTGCAATTGCAAATGAGAAACTTCTTATCAATTCTGTGACACTTTGCTGGTTCAGCTAGTAGTTTGGTTGGTTCTCAAAGTTCTTTGCCTGATGATTGTGAGAAGGCACAAAGCTTTTTCCTTGATAGTTCCGACAAGGATATGCCTGAATCTGGTTCTGGATCTCACGTGGAGCCTATTTTGGATCATTTGGATCATGAAAACCCCAGAAACCTTAATGCAGAAAGGAGTGCATTTGGTGATGGGGTGACGGCAATAATCCTGGGTGGAGGAGGTATCGCAAAAGAAAAATCATGCTCTGATTCCTCACACGACATGTCTCAGATTTCAGGACCGGATGGGAAATCAAAGCCTACTCCTCTTAGTCAAAGTGGGTTTCAGGACCCTGCAAGTGTTGGTGATGGACAACAATTGACATTGTTAAGTATAGAGGTATCAAACTACTTTTTTGCTTATGTTTGATATTTTTGCAAAACTAGATGTACTTTTCTAAATTATATTCAAAAGATATGTTATCTCAAACCTAAATTCACATGGTTTTTATTTATTTATTTATTTTTAATGTTTATTTGGAGAACATTTCCATGGGTTTGTATGCTTAATGTTTTACATGATTATTTGAAATACTCTTCCATATTTCTGTACACAAATATTTGCAATTTGATTATGATATGCTTTGCATTTGAAGGTTGTTCTTTTTAAGTAGGGAGTTCATACTTTCTCATGCTCTTAGCACTTGGGAATTGGTCATTCAGACGATAATATGAGTATGAAATTATCCTAAATCCGTTTAGTTTTGGTACGAAAGAATATTACCATCTTAACTTTGCCAACATCAATACTGTCAAGTCAACTTGATAGCATTTGAAGACTAGGGAGAGTTAGAGAGAAAAGTTTTGGCTTGGTCTTTTTAGGATTATAATAGTACATTTCCGTTTCCTTCGAAGTTGTTTAGTGACGAATTCACTACCTCTAATTTTAAATTTGTAGTTTCATATCAAGTTAAGCTTTTTTTTTTTTTTTTTTTTTTTAAATATGAAAATAAGACAATAAACCTCTATTTTTTTTTTCTCACTTTTTTGAAATATAAGTATACTTTAACACACTCTTAGCAAATTTTTTTCAAAAAAAAGCTAGATAAGTTGTTCCCAAACAGACACCAGATTATGTATTATCAAATATTTATGAATTAGTTATTATTATTATAATTGGTATAACTTGTGTATCACTGGAGTAAGGAAATTTTCAATATTTGCTTGAAACATTAGTCACGGTCTCTCTCTCTTTCCTTAGGAAATGTATTGGATTATGAATCCATTGTGGTCAGTCTTGGTATATATTGAGACTTATATTGTGTGTTCATTCATTTTTTTTTTTTTGATAGGTAAAAAATAACTTATATTGTGTGTTCATTCATGTGATTAAGAATAATTTTTTCCCACTTTTGTTGCTTTTTATAACCAGATTTTAGAACTTGATTTATGCTTGTTATTACTTTTGGATAAAATGATCAGTCTATAAATTCTCCCTTACAATTTTATAATGGGAATAGGTTCAAGCAGAATCTAGAGGAGATCTTAGACCTGATCCTCGATTTGATGCCATCAATGTCGTAGCTCTCGCTATTCAGAATGATATGGATTCCATTCCTGAAGTTTATGTGCTTTTGCATAGTAAAACTGAAGCTTTTAAGAGGTATGGTTGCTGATAATCAAATTGAGTTTTCGTGTAATTTTTCTCCATTGTTTGTTTTGTGTTGAGTGTGACTTGATGTTTTCAATTTTTGTAATGTAGACAATTGTTGATAGGTCTGGTTTGCAAGTGAAAAATCAACTTATATGTTCTATTTCTTGTGTTGGAGATGTGAACATAAGAGAATGGAATAATAACAAACCTTTTGATTAAAATGCATTTATAGCCCTCAAATTTTCACTAATGCCAATGAACTCTAGCTCAATGTCACTCCCTTCTCATGTAAGAATGGGTGAAGGGTAAGATCGTGGGTTTATAGCATACTGGGTGTATAGCTAACTTAATAATTAAAGAATAAAATTAAGCCCACTGAACTAAATTTTTAGTCAATTTTACCCATAAGCTGACTCAGGTGCAAATAGATACTTTTATTTTGTTACTCTCAAGTCAAATTGAGAATGGGAGGTGACCATGTGAATGTCTCAAGGCCACTAAAGGCACTTAAGGGTAATACCCATGCCCATACCCTTGAGAAAAATAAAAGTTTTCCCTAAATATGGTGAAAGTTGGATGGGTGTTGGTGCATTTTAGCCAAACGTCTACATGTTTATTGCAATCAACTGAAATATAGGGAAAGAAGATTTTTTTTTTTATTAATGTTGGAATAAGATAAGAAGATAACTTCTAGCACCACAACAAAGTTTGTTTTGTTTGCTGCTTCTCTTTATTTTGAAGGCTAGGGGGCTGCTTCTGTTTTGTATCTTTCCTCCTATTACTTTGATGAAGATCTTTTTTCCTTCCTCTCCTTTTAATTCTTTTTCTTTGGCCTAATTATATTATTATCCATCTGTAAAAGAAGTGGAAAAGTGGGCAATCAATAAGAACGAGGGGAACCCATACAGCCGTTACAGCTATTGTTACTTTCCTATGTATCACCCTGCTTGAATGTTCCTTAAATAACATGCATGGTACTTTGTGTGTGCACACGCTTGTGATTTTTACTAGTTGGTTGCTTTTGGTTTTTGAGTTAAATTTAGGTGGGCTATTCTTACACATTTTTTTCCTTATATTCATTACATTTTATAGCATAAAATTGGAATAGCCTGTTTAAATGTTGTGTTGTGCACCTGACTACGTATGTTGCTGCCTCTTGGAATGTTTCTGTTGGTTTGGGCTACTTTGTGGTCTATGCCATAAACATTGTTTGATGCCTTCATTATTTTCTCTGTTATGGAAGATGGCTATTTCCTAATTGCTTTTTATAATCTTCATTTATTTGCAGGACTCTAGATGGAATATCTGCCTGCAAGATGTTGGTTTTCTCTGAGGAGAAGTACTTATTGAGTCACTTTATGAAGATTGTGCGTTCATTTGACCCAGATATAATAATGGGTTGGGATATTCAAGGTGGTTCTCTTGGTTTTTTGGCAGAGAGGGCTTCATATCTTGGTATAGGTTTACTCAATAACATATCTCGAACACCATCTGAAACCAAGATAGCTGCTGGAGATTTAGATATTCCTGAGAAAGGAATTTTGATAACTTAATTCCTGAACAGTTAAATGCTGATCCTGTCATACTAGAAGATGCCATTATCGAGGATGAATGGGGTCGAACTCATGCCAGTGGTGTTCATGTTGGTGGTAGAATTGTCTTGAATGTATGGCGGTTAATGCGTGGTGAAGTTAAGCTTAATATGTACACAATTGAAGCAGTAGCTGAAGCTGTGCTGAGGCGAAAAATTCCTTCATTTCATCACAAATTGCTGACAAAATGGTTTTCTTGTGGTCCTGGACGAGGAAGATTTAGATGTATAGAGTATTTTATAGATAGAGCAAGATTGAACCTTGAGATTATGAACCAACTTGATATGGTAGGATACCAAACTTTGTTGGTTGAGTTATGCATTGTTGTCATGATAGAGGTGTATTTGTCATGCCCTAGCCTGGTTAGAGCTTCAATTTTGTTAACCAAAGCCTTTTTGATATTCTTAGTTATGAATTTAATGGGTTTTCTCTTTTTTAATTGTAAGTTCCTGCTTGATTTATCTTGATATGTGTTTTTGCAGATAAATCGAACATCAGAACTTGCTCGTGTGTTTGGTATTGACTTTTTCTCAGTTCTCTCCCGAGGTTCACAATACCGTGTTGAATCCATGCTTCTGAGATTGGCACATACACAAAATTATCTTGCTATATCCCCAGGAAGTCAACAGGTTGCTTCTCAACCCGCAATGGAATGCCTACCACTTGTGATGGAACCAGAGTCTGGTTTTTATGTAGATCCGGTTGTTGTTCTTGATTTTCAGTCTCTCTATCCTTCGATGATGATTGCATACAATCTTTGCTTTTCTACATGCCTTGGAAAAGTTGCTCCTTCAAAGGCAAATACACTTGGGGTTAGTTCATTTTCACCGGATCCTTCTGTTTTACAGAGAGTGAAAAATGAGATATTACTTACTCCAAATGGTGTTATGTATGTATCTTCAAAGGTCTGTAAAGGCATAATGCCCCGTTTATTAGAGGAAATATTATCAACTAGAATAATGGTGAAACAAGCCATGAAAAGATTATCCCCCTCACAGAAAATTCTTCACCGGATTTTTAATGCAAGGCAGCTTGCTTTGAAGCTGATAGCAAATGTAACATATGGCTATACAGCTGCTGGATTTAGTGGTCGCATGCCTTGTGCAGAGCTTGCAGACAGTATTGTTCAATGTGGCCGTAGTACTCTTGAAAAGGCAATTTCATTTGTGAATGCACATGATAAATGGAAAGCTAAAGTTATTTATGGTGATACTGACAGCTTGTTTGTCCTCCTCAAAGGACGCACGGTCAAAGAGTCTTTTCGAATTGGGAATGAGATTGCCTCTGCAATCACTGCTATGAATCCAAACCCAGTCACTTTGAAAATGGAGAAAGTATATCATCCATGCTTCCTCCTTACTAAGAAACGCTATGTTGGTTATAGTTACGAGAGCCCAGAACAGTCTGAACCTGTATTTGATGCTAAAGGCATTGAGACAGTACGCAGGGATACATGTGGAGCTGTTTCCAAGACTTTGGAAAATTCGTTGAGACTCTTTTTTGAACATCAGAACACTTCTGAACTTAAAGCATATTTGCAGCGCCAATGGACCCGGATTCTATCTGGCAGGGTTTCTCTTCAGGATTTTGTTTTTGCAAAGGAGGTTCGATTAGGTACCTACTGTACAAGGAGCTCTTCATCTCTCCCACCAGCAGCAATTGTGGCCACTAAAGCGATGAGAGCTGATCCAAGGGCAGAACCACGCTATGCAGAGCGAATACCTTATGTTGTAATCCATGGGGAGCTAGGGGCCCGCCTGATTGATATGGTTGTGGATCCATTGGAACTTTTGGCAATGGATTCCCCCTTTAGATTAAATGATTTATATTACATCAACAAACAAATAATCCCTGCTTTGCAGCGGGTATTTGGACTTGTTGGAGCTGACTTGAACCAGTGGTTTATAGAGATGCCCCGTCCAGTCAGGGAAGCCTTTGCTAAACGCCCCTTCTCTGCTCCAAATGCACAACGAACCAGAATTGATTATTATTATCTCTCAAAACATTGTATACTTTGTGGTGAGTTGGTCCAGGCATCAGCCCATATTTGCAATCAATGTTTGCAAAAGGGAGCTTCTGCTGCAGCAGCTGTGATTGGAAGAACTTCAAAATTGGAGGGAGAGATGCAACACCTTGCTGCTATTTGTCGGCATTGTGGAGGCGGTGACTGGGTTGTGGAAAGTGGAGTCAAGTGCACTTCACTAGCGTGCTCAGTGTTTTATGAGAGGCGGAAAGTTCAGAAAGAACTACAAAGTCTTTCTTCCGTTGCTGCTGATGAAGGTTTCTACCCAAAATGTATGGTTGAGTGGTTTTGAGCACTAGTCATTCCAACATGTTCTTCGACGGTGGGAATTTGAAGGAAGGATTTTCCTTGTTCAGTATTCTCCACTCCGCACATATCTCCATTCTTTGAATGAGGATACTGTTGTACTTGTACATACCTTCTTCTTTACTTAGTCCTGTGTTGTAAGTTGTATTTTGTGTTTTTTAGGTGATTAATCATATGTTGTATATAACAACAAAGAAGTCTGATGCCCAATGTAATCCTCTGTTTTGCTGTGATGTTAATACCGTGCCTTGCTCATACAAAGAAGTGGTCAATGCTAGTAACCCACAAGACTCTTATGCACTGTTTGTTTGTACTTATATATAGCAACAAAGAAGTCTGATGCCCAATGTATTTTATGTTCCGTTGGAACCATAGCATGTTCAGAGAAGCAATTTCCTATGTCAAAAAAGTTTCTTCAATTTTTATATATTCAAGCAAATCAGGAGCTGCTAGAACTGTTTGTAGCTCCCTAGGATTGTAAAGGTGTGATCTGCAATAGCATTAAGTACCTAAACAAGACTTACTGTTTTTCAATCAGTGAGTATACCAAACAATAGTGCATCAGATTTATATTTTTCATTCTTACTTTCTCTGGCCATACAACTTTGTTAGCCAAGGGCAAATGACTTATAACTACAAGTTAGGAAGCAGTGTGGGATATGAACTTGCAGCATACAATGCTAACTTACGAGCAATTTTCAGGTACACATTAGCATTAAAATATTAAATATCTCTACCAACCTGAAGTGCACAGTATTTACTCAACGAATACAGAAATTCCTCGCTCGCATTTTCAATAATCATCTTAGACATTGCATGAGGATTTGGGTTAAGAATCTGCAGGAAGAACACAAATAAGGGCAAACTAGGTAAATTAGCATTCCAATGCCATTGTATAAGCTAACTTCATCAAATATAACACCCTAGGCAAATACCTGAGGTATGCATCCAACAATTCTTTCAAGTTGAATGTCATTATCTTTACAATAAGAGAGTAGATCAGATTCATGAAACTCCACGCTGTCCAGCAATGTTTTCTTCTCTTCATCATAAACGGGTTGACCTTTCTCATCCAAAGCATTCAAGTATAAGTTTATCCAAGAAACCTTTACTGCTTGAGGATTGATATCAAGGCCACACACCTGTAAAAGTTGTTTAGTCATCACTTAGAGAACGCAACAAAATGGTTATATCATATCTAGCAGGCATATGTAACATTAAAGATGGAAGCAATCTTCAATTGTTACATGCATATCCATGTGCAACTTCGTGTATAAATACACTTATGTTCATTTAAATAGAGATGAAGTGATATGATATAAAACACCAGACCATGGCCAATTGGCTAATATTTGCAGATATGAAGATGAAAAATACAAAGGGGATCAAAGATAAATATGGCATTTCTGCAACACAAGATAAAAAATGACAAAGAACCAACCTTTGATGGCTACCACTTCTCAGCAATGGCAATGGATATCCATCCATTTCCACAACCAAGTTCAGCAACTGTCTTGTCCTTGAAGATAGAATCTGGGTGTCGATTCAGTCCTTCATAGAAAGTGAAGGATCAGTCTTCTGGAACAAAAATGCTGGGGATCACCATTGTTGTCAATTTCTTTCTTCCCTGATGGCCTGCACTGGGCCCCCATACCTTTTGCACCCTGCCTTTCATTGTGGCATAGCAAAACTACCAAAATCATACTATAAACATGATATGGTATTTGGTTTAGAGAGAGAGAGAGAGAGGAGACCATTAGAGAAGCTTTTTTATTATTATTTTATTATTGTAATAGAAGAGAAAGATGACAAAATAATTCGTTTTATTTTTACCCGCTAAGGTAAAGTAACTTATATAATTCATTTTATTTTATTTTATGAAGATTACTGTAACTAATTGCTACAAAAATTTAGCAATAGCCACCTGCATATAACTTCAACTTCAATTTTGATACTAGTGGGTGTAAAATAACTTGTTTAGATATTTTTACTCTGCTGTATTATTGGTCTACAAAAAGTTATGGTTCATCCTATTGCCTTGTCACTAACTCATCCACTAACTCTTTGTGTCAGAAAATAGACTCAATTGAAATCTTATTCAGAAGGAAAATAAAAATTATTATCCAGTCAGTTTTATTGAATAAACCAGAAACAACTGTTCATTTTTCAAAACAGTAAATTTAGTCTTGAAGGATAGCATTTCGAGTGCATTATTTGCAATATTTCTAGTTAAATAGCTGAAACAAACTTACTACGGAGGCCAATATGTAATGCTTAGGCAAAACTCTAACTAATATTAGCATTAGAATCCCATGCATTAATTAAAGTATGGCCGAAATTTCCAATATATGGAACTTGATTTTATTGCATCAAAACCAGATTACAAAAACTTGGAAGTACAAAACCAAACTCCCAGTACAAAGTAGTGCCATATCTTCCTTGAAACATACATATTACAATACAAAAGTGAGACACAATTAAAAAAATGCAGAGCATTATGCATTATATCTCAGCCTTGGTAGCCTTAATGTCTTCACCAGAGGACCCCTCCACAGCAATGTTAATCACCTTAGGCTGCCTCTTCTTCTCCTCAGCAAACTTGGGCACCGTAATCCTCAAAACACCATTCTCAAGATGTGCCTTAACATGATCCAAATCCGCATTCCCTAGCAACCTGAACTGCCTCCAGAACTTGCCATTAGTCCTCTCAGCCCTATGCCACTTGTCACCCTCAGCTTCTTCTTCGCCTTTCCTTTCTCCACTGATCCTCAACACCCTGTTCTCCTCCACCTCAATCTTGAAATCATCTTTGTTTATCCCAGGCACGTCCAAGGTTATGACATGAGCTGTAGGGGTCTCCTTCCAGTCTGCACGTGCCAAAGCGAGGTTCTCAATGCCTTTGGGGATGGTTAGTGGCGTTTGTTCAAGGATTCTAAAAGGGTCCTCAGATGGGAGCATCATGTCCCATAGGGACCTTGTGTATGGCATCAACGCATTGGCTTGTGTGGCCACGAGAGCAACGAGTACCATTACAAGCAGAGACATGGTATAGCTTGGCTTGCCCATTTGGGGTTGGAAGTTTGGAATAGAAATGTAGTAGTTGAGAGAAAATGAATGAATGAAGGATATATTGAATGGTGGGTTTGCTTTAATTTGTGAGCTTGTAACTTGGTTTGTGTTTAAGGTGGGGTTGGGGTTTTATAGGAGATGGGAGAGGTCAGTTTTGTGCGTTTTCTTTTCTGGATTGTTCTCGATATTGTCCTGAAATGAAGGAGAGAAATGGGGATGGATGATTATGATGTGGAGAAAGAGAGGTATGGCTATAGAATGTTCCCGAGAAAACTAAACTGTTCGAAAAGAGAGTTCTTTAGAAAGTTCCGGAGAAAATTGTATGATCTGGAAGGAGGGAAAGACACGTGCCACTTTCAACTAAAGGGATGAGATGACACTGGCTTCTCTTTAACAGTTCTTTAACACCCCCAATTATTTATTTAGTTAATAATACACAACTAAATTCTAATTTGAATGGAATTATTTTTCATTTTTTCTTACCACGGGCGAGAAGGAAGATTCAAAGTTTCAAACCCAGATTTTCTGAAACGGTTAAAACCAAGTAATTTTACATTAATAGTTTAGTTATAAGTTGTTCAAGACATGGTGTTTCGCATGATTTAAAAAAAAAAAAAAGACACTTCAATACTTATTTGTTTGCATGCTAGTTTGTAGAGTAATTCATCAAATTGATTAAATATAAAATAATAAGGGTAAATTACACTTCATTTTTTTGAGGTTTAGGAAAACTAAAAGATTATTTGTGTGTGTGTGTGTGTCAGAGTAAAGTCATCAATTATATTATATCACTTATCAATCCCGCAATAAGTATGTGAAAATGGAATGTATGCGGAGAACAACGTGGATTTCTACTGAAATCGTTAACCTCCAGGAAAAACACTTGGTACTGCATTGAGTCCGTTTAACTTCAGCCATTTGAAATGCTACTTTTTTCATCAATTAAACACTTATTAAGGTTATAAATTTCAATTTTAACCATGTATATGGCAGCTGTACAATATATAGTCACTAAAATGCTTCATTAAACTCAACATCATCATAATGAATCCAAAGGCAAAAATATAAAAATACAGAGAAAACTTACATGTATTATAAATGGTTTTCGAATAGAACTCTTTAATCAAACCAGCTGGAGGAGGATGCTCTACATTTAAAAGAGGTAACCAACCCCTACGCACAAAATTCCTCCTAATCTCCTCATCAAGCTCATCTAAAATGACCCTACGGTTAGCCCACACAGACCTAAAAATGTTCAATTTTTCATAGGTTTCTTAACACTTAAGGGTTATGAACCTATCACTTTGGAATTCAAGGGTAGAGGGAGTGGTGGTTTTCTTGTTGGCTCTAGTTTTTCTAACCATGATGCTAAAAGTTTAGAATCAAAGGAAAACAGAAAACAAAGAAAAACCAAGGGTAGAATGCATTAGAGAGGGTTGGAGCACAAAAATCTCAATAGATATCAATCTATATGATGCATGCTCTAATGCATTGAAATTTGTTCAATTTTACTTTAAAAACCATCAATTGACTTGAACATAGAGTTTTAGTCCAAAATCCCCAAATTTTGAAATACCCAATTTCAAAACCAATTCAAATTGATCAATTAATCATTACACTAGATAAGAAACATCATATAATGACTTAATTCATCAATTTCACAAGCCAATTTCATCAATTTAAGTCCAATTGAACAGAATCCCCAATTTCACAAAGTTTCAAGTCCTAGAATTTCAAATTTTTCCCAACTCACAAAATTGATCAAATTAATGCATGAGGATCATGTTTATATCATCTAAGGACAAAAATCCAATGATCAAATGTGAACAAAAACAACCCAAAAATCAAAAAACCCCAAAAATCATTGGTTCAAAAATTTCAAAGAAAATGCATGAAAAATGTGATTAAGTTGAAAAAGAAAGGGTAAAAGAGACTTACAAGTACTTGAAGACAAAAACCCTTGAGAAATTTGTGGAAGAAAATGACAAAAATAGCTTTAGATTGGGTCGATCGAAGAAAAGGAGTGAGAAAGCTTTTGAAAAAGTTTGAAAAGTATGAAGAATCCGTGAGAAAGTTCTTTTTAAAAACACTCACTGTTCGAATTTTGATCGATCGAAATTGAGCTTCGATTGATTGAAAAATAGATTCGATCGATCAATTGAGCATCAATCGAGCCAGGTAGATTCAAACCAAAATTTTTGTAGCAATTTTGATTAGTCGAGAAACGAATTCAATCAATCGAAAATCTGGAATTTTGAAATTTTTGAAAAACCATGCAAGTTCTAAGCAGAAACCACTCAAACATTTTATTTCATGACTGAAATGCATGATTATGAGTTTAAAAGATTTTCAAAAACACTAGAATTTTCCCCAAATCTTCCAAAAACAAGATTTTCACACTTTTGTTGCCAATACTCAAAACATGAAACATATTTTGCATCAAAATCAAAGAGCATATAATCTTGGATGGCCAAAACAAATTCACACACAATCATGTACTAAGTTTAGCAAAGAATAATTTGTGTAGTGTGTGCAACTAGTCATAACTTGAGATACATGTGAGGTGATAAGTAGATAGCAATCAATCATAATTTCTACATCATTCATCACATAATTTTGAAAGAGACTATCACTTAAGGAGTTACATCATATGACTTTCACATCTCCTAGAAAACAAGCTTACAATCATGTAAGTGTCTTTTAATTTTGCTTCATAATGTACATACCAATTTTATTTCATTGTCAAATTGATATTTAAACTAGATAATGTACACACCAATTTTATTTATACCTTTCTTATTAAGTTCTAGTTTTAACAATCAAAATCATGTGACTTTAAAATCAAGATCATGTGATAAAAAACTATAAACAATTCCCACAGAATATGCACTACATAGTTAAAACTAGCAAAGTGCAATAAAATAAGCCCATCTAAGCTAAACAAGGTACACAAGCATGTTATGTAAAAATAATAGGCCACCTTGATTGCAAATTCTAAGATATATGATACAAAACACATTTTTCATTTCCCTTGTAAAAATAATAGGCCACTTTGATTCCTTTCACTATCATGAAATACATGAATGTAATGCAATGCAAATCTTAAAAGAAAAAAGAAAACAAAACAACAAAAGAAAAATGGTCACAAAGAATATTGAGATAAAACACAAGGACCATGTTAGAAAGACTCACTTAGATTGAGTTTTTTGCATCCAAAACTTCTTAGATGCAACTCTGGGTTTGGAGTTATCATTCACATTAGAATGATGAGTAACTCTAGAATTGGTATAAAGGTTTAACGCCTTAACCAATTCACCAATAAGTATCAAAAGATCTTGTGCTTGAGGCACAAATACTTTTGGTTTATTTGCTCGCTTTGCTGCTTTCAGCTTGAAACAGTTTGGGTGAGTATGCCTAGCCTTTCCACAAAAATGACAAACGCATAAAGGTCTATTATGCTTCTTATCCTTAGGGAGGTTAGGCTGCTTAGGCTTAGACTCTATAAGATCAACCCTAATCTTCCTAGAAGGTGAAGTAACTTTTATTGGTTTGACAATCTCACTCATGAGAGGCTCAGAAGAAGGAACAAAATTTGTGGAATGAGTTTCAGACATTGAGATACTTTTTACAAAACCTAGACCAATTTTGTCTAAGGGAGACTTCTGAACACTCAACATGTGATCAAGTTTAGAACTAGCAGACCTATTTGTTTGTTCTTTAGAAACAGATAATTCTAGTTCCAAGTTCTTAATCTTATCAAGCAATAACATGTTTTCAGTCTTTACCTTATCAATCAAAGTATTAGCATCAAGCAATTTTAACAACAAATCTTTCTTATCAAGTTCAAGGGAGGCAATTTTCTTTAAACCTAAGTCAACATTCATTGCATCCTTTGTAGCAACCTTTTGGCTTATTTGCTTACTTTGCAGCTTGCAGCCTGAAACAGTTTGGGTGAGTATGCCCAGCCTTTTCACAAAAATGACAAACCCACAAAGGTCTATTATGCTTCTTATCCTTGGGGAGGTTAGGCTGCTTAGGCTTAGACTCTTCAAGATCAACCTTAATCTTCCTACAAGGTGAAGTAACTTCTACTGGTTTGACAATCTCACTCATGGGAGGTTTAGAAGAAGGAACAAAATTTGTGGAATGGGTTTCAGACACTGAGATGCTTTTTACAAAACCTAGACCAATTTTGTGTCAGGGAGACTTCTAAACACTCAACATGTGATCAAGTTTAGAATTAGCAGACTTATTTGTTTGTTCTATAGTAATAGATAATTCTAGTTCCAAGTTCTTAATCTTATCAAGCAATAACATGTTTTCAGTCTTCACCTTATCAATCAAAGTATTAGCATCAAGCAATTTCAACAACAAATCTTTCTTATCAAGTTCAAGGGAGGCAATTTTCTTTAAACCTAAGTCAACATTCATTGCATCCTTTGTAGTAACCTTTTGGCTTATATGCTCGCTTTGCAGCTTGCAGCCTGAAATAGTTTGGGCGAGTATGCCCAGCCTTTCCACAAAAAGACAAACCCACAAAGGTCTATTATGCTTCTTATCCTTAGGGAGGTTAGGCTGCTTAGGCTTAGACTCTTTAAGATCAACCCTAATCTTCCTAGAAGGTGAAGTAACTTCTATTGGTTTGATAATCTCACTTATGGGAGGCTCAGAAGAAGGAACAAAATTTGTGGAATGGGTTTCAGACACTGAGATGCTTTTTACAAAACCTAGACCAATTTTGTCTAAGGGAGACTTCTGAACACTCAACATGTGATCAAGTTTAGAACTAGCATACCTATTTGTTTGTTCTCTAGCAACAGATAATTCTAGTTCCAAGTTTTTAATCTTATCAAGCAATAACATGTTTCAGTCTTCACCTTATCAATCAAAGTATTAGCATCAAGCAATTTCAACAACAAATATTTCTTATCAAGTTCAAGGGAGACAATTTTCTTTAAACTTAAGTCAACATTCATTGCATCCTTTGCAGCAACCTTGCACAACTTATTGAAAACTTCTTGCAAATCAGCACATTTAGAGAGTTCTCCATTAGAAGGGTTCTCTTCAACCAAAACACTTTCATCAACTACAGCAGTAGCTGTGAAAGTAATGAAGTTTCCATCTTCATCACTACCAGACTCGTGATCATCATTATTAAGGGTTACAACCATAACTTTTCCATTTGATCTCAAGAATGTAAGACATTCTGATTTCACATTGCTATACCCTTGATAACCAAAACATTATTCACCTAGAGAGTTACTAGAGGTTTGACCAGCCTTCTCTTTTGATTTATCAATATTATTAAGCTTAGTTGGTTCATTCCTCTTAAAGTTTCTAGGTTCAACATTGTTTTTACCTCTTACCATTTTGTTGTTATTCCTAAGAAAATTTCTAAAGTCCTTGGCAAGATAAGTAATCGCTGTAAAAGAGAGTTCATCATCAAATCTATTCCTATCAACATCATCAACTAACTTAAGAGTCATTGATTTGGATTTGTTTGTTTTGGGTAGGTCTAGCTCATAGGACTGGAGAGATCCTACAAGCTCATCAACAAGGATGGAGTCCACATCCTTGCTTTCAATAATGACAATCACTTTGGGCCTAAAGTCCTCAGTCAATGATCTAAGTATCTCCCTAACAATCTTAGGTTGATCATAAATTTCACCCAAATTATAAGTAGAATTAATAATATCATTAAACTTAGTATAGAATTCATCAAAACACTCATCATCAGACATTTTAATGCTTTTAAATCTAGTTGTTAACTGCTACAACTTATTAATTTTAATTGCCTTTGTGCCTTTATGCATAGTTTGAAGAATATTCCATGCAGTATGTGCAATCTCAATATTTGAGATTCTCTTGAATTCCTCTATAGAAACAGCATTGAAAATAGCATTCATGACTTTGCTATTAAAAGCAGCTACTTCTTTTTGAGAAGTTGACCACTCGCTTACAGGAGTAGTCGGTTTCTCTTATCCGTATTCAACGGAGTTCTATACTCTCTCATTAATGGATTTTAGGAATGCTTTCAACCTTACTTTCTAGTAGACATAGTTATTCCCATCAAAGTGAGGTGGGATCATTAGAGAGTAACTGTGTTCCATGACAACACGAGTCAAAGATCAACTCTTAATTCAAAAGATCTAAACACTAGAGCTAACCCGTTCTAATACCACTTGTGAAGTTTTAGACTCCTTAACACAATATGTTTAACCTAGTTATTTAGCCAAGTGATTACTTAGATAAATTATTCAGTTTTAGGTTAACACATATAAATCATATCATGTAAATAATGCGGAAATATAAATAACACAACGATATGATAACCAAGAAAAACCTAATCTGTAAAAAACCTGCAGAGGATTTAACCTAGCTATTCTCAATGATCCACAATGAAAGAATTGAAGTTTGTACAATAAGACTTAGACCACTAACATCCTATTGTTATCTCGTGTAGAAAACTTACTACCATGACTACGTGACAGCTCCGAGTCTGCAAAGTACTTCTTTCCTTAATCTGCTGCAACTACAAGTTCTCCTACTTGTAACTTTGAGACTCCACTGAAAGGTTTCAAATCTTCTTTGAGTTCTTTAAGCAGCTCATTAAGCTCTTGATATGAATCTTGATCTTGATAATTCTATGCGTGTGTATGAAGGTAAATACCTCAAGATCTCACAAAAGATTCACCATACAATACTCAAATGACCTCTAAAATGTAGCTAGGGTTTTTTTTTTTAATAATAATAATTATTTTTTTAATATGTGAAGTAAAGCATAAAACTCTACATGTCAAACATGCTTGGGCTGAATTGGAAATTCTGCAGAAAATTAAATCTGCATGAGTTTTGATCGATTGAATCTAATTTTCAATCGATCGAATCTAATTTTCAATCGATCAAGCTTTGCAGATTTTGTCCAATAATTTTTGCAATCACTTGATTCCAATTTTACAATTAAACATACTTTCAGCAAGCCTAAACTTAAACTCTATGTTTTGATTATGGTTTGCCAACACATTACATATTGAAATTCTAATAAATTAGTCCCTAAAGTCTTAAAACCTGACACAAGGTTACTACAACTACATATATATGTTTGGTTGTTTTGATTTTTGAACCTACTTAATGGACTTGCAAGCAAAAATCCTAGTCAAGGAATTGGCCCATGCTTGAGGTGGTGAAATAACGTTGCCATGAGTCGATTATCTGATATGTAAAGGCCATGAAACTATTCTATGAAGTGAAGAGTATTGAGCCCAACCCAATAAAATAAAATAAATAAGGAGTTTGGGGTAAAGCCCAACCACTATGGTTAGGGGGGAATTTGAGCTTTTCTCCGAAGTTAGTCCAAATCCCATTCCTTCTCTATTTAATAAAATAGTGTTGACGTGGTGTGGATTGTCCAAAATCATCGCGCCATGTTGCATGTGGGAAAATTCACGGGTTCTTGTATCAAAAATATTGGTTGAGGGGTTCACCTCAAGACTTCAAGTTCAACTAATGGTCGTTGAGAAGTATTGGGGATAAAATTATGCTTGAAAATTGCTTATTTTCAGTAACTTATTTTTATAATGTGAGATAACAAATTGAAAGTTAGCTTATTTTTTTAAAAACTGAATTTGTATTATTTAAAATAAATTTGAGAAAAAAAAAAAATTATAAGATCCGTGACCAATGGATTATTTACGTAAAAAGCTAGCTCATATCCGTTGACAAACTTCGGCAAAATTTGAACATTCAAAAGAGGTGTTTGCAATAAGAATGCTCTAATTCTAGGTGAGGTCTTGACTCTTGACTATTGGGCAGCAGCCAGTAGGTAGTTTGGCTAGATATACTACTATATCTAAAGGAAAGCCATTGGTTTAAGCCTGTGCCTTGGTCAAGCCTGGCTTTCATGGGAATTGATTTTTGAATGTGGGGTTGGCCTTTCCGTTAAAAAATTCTAGAGTGAGAAAAGTCAAGAATATAATTGGATTCTTCCTAGCCTGTTCAAGTCATTACCGTGTGAGAAGATTAAGAACCCCAGGTTTCAAAGTTACTGTACTTCATAGCTGAAAATATTTATACTTATACCTACTTGCATTCATCTAGAGCATATATGGCCCACGCATGTCTATCCAAATCAATATTAGAATCATATTGATCAATAATATGAAGCTTCATTCAGTCATTCAACAACACGAGGCATTACTTTGTAGGTTTTTTTTTTTTTTTTTTTCCTGAAAATTACTAGTTTAAATAGGATTATATCAAAACGAACTGAAAAGTCAGAATTGGAAAAATGAAGGTTACTACAAATACATATACGTCTGGTTGTTTTGGTTTCCGAACCCGCTTATTGGACTTGCAAGCAAAAATTCTAGTCAAGGAATTGCCTGCCGTTGCAAACAAATAAGTTGCATATATACTGATACCAAACCAATTCCAAAATTCTAGGCATCTATTAACTTTTCCCAACAACAAAATCCCGAGAAAGTAAAGCTCCAAGTCTAGTAAGTACATCAGCACACTTATTTACCTTCCTATAAGGCTATAGGAGCATCAATTTAACAACCTCAACCTCTAATTAGTGCCCAACATTAGTGGAGCCTAAGACAAATTTTTTTGCCTTCTTGCTCCAGTGAATTGCCAAGACTAGCAATTCATTGTAGCAAGGAAGACATGAATTTTTTTTATTTAATTTTTTTTTATCACTTATTAGGTTTGAGAGGAAGAGAGAGGAAGTGAGAAAGAAATTAATAAAAAAAAAATTAATAGTGTTTGGCTTATAGGAAAAATAAGTTGAAAATTCGGATTTGTGTTAAAAACACAAAAGCTGTTCAAACCCCAAATTAAAAGATTACAACTCGGTTGATTTTACTCTAACTTATACTAAGTGTGAAAAAGAGTAAATACGAGCAAACAAACAATAAAGTTACTCTAAGCCATATTCATCATATACCAGCAGTAAGATGAAAGTTAAAAGAGTAGGGAAGAGAAATACAAACACAAGATAACACGCCGATGTGTTATCGAAGAGGAAATCGAAGAACTCGGCGAAAAACCTCTCTGCCACCCTCCAAGCGGTAAATCGATCTACTGGACAATAAGTTGGGATACATGAATAGCAAGAGACCCTCCAAGCCTAATCTATCCAGTGCACCTAAGCCCTCCAAGCTTCTACTCCAATTATGCTTCTCGAAACCGTGTCTTGTCTAGCTTCTTGGATCTCGCAATGCGCCCGATTACAGCTGCCAAAACTTGGCTTTTTCCAATACTTCCCAATAGTACCAAAACCTCACTTAACACTCAGATTAGGTGTGGTAAGTGTTTGAACTATTGACTTCTTAAGGATATGGATATGGAGAGGTAGGAGTATGAGGAAAACCATAAAGGATTGTGTAGATGATTGTGGGTATACAATCTCTAACTTTCAAGTGTGTATGCTAGGGTTTTCTCTCTGAAAAGCACTCCTTACAATATGTGGGTAATGTGGATATATATAGTGTGGGTGAAGACATGTTAAAGTAGATAAACCAAAATAGCAAAACAGAATGTTTCGCAAGTATCTCGCGGGAAGACTATACCTGCGAGCTACTTGCGAAAACCAACAGTCACTAGATTGTCATGACTCTTTGCATTCTAGTCATTCGCTCTTTACGTGGCTTACTTTGTGGGAAGTATACTTGCAAGATACCCATGAAAACCACTCATTCTCAATGCAAGATTGAGTCTTCACACTCTCTCACACACATAACCCATACAATGAAAACCCACTAAAATACAGGGTAAACATGATTGAACAAAATTACAGTCAAATTTGACACAGAATTAAAGCCAATACAAAATAGTTGCTAATAACAACTTTACAGCAGTGATGCAGGATATATTGTGAAATTGTGTGTTAAAATAGATAAAATAACTTTTTGAAGTGTTAAATGCTAAATTTTTTAGCTATACTAACGTAGATGCTTAGTGTTAGATTTTAACCAAATGAATGCGTTTAATCCCATTCTTGCAATCAGCAACAATGATATCAATAACATTTGAAGAAAAAAAAATGAAAATACAAGATTCTTTATTTCCTTCTTTTGTTATTTCTTACCTTTAAAAAGTTTTTTTTATTGCTTCTCAAAAATAAAAGTTTATTTTTATTATATTAATTTGGTTAGCAAAAAAAAAAAAAAGTCAAAACTTCAATGCATTTAATGTGAAATAGGTATTAATATTAGAGCAAAACTTATGTACAATATTTATGTGCTATTTCTTAGGTTCCTAATTTAAGATTTTGCATGTGGATTTTTTCACATGGGAATGAAGTGCATTTTTTAGTCAAGTAGCCATATATTTGAATCTTAAGAGGGGAATTTAAGGAACAACACCTAAGGTACTGTACCTAAGTTTTACCTTTAATATTTTAACTTCAAAACATGTTATAACTATAATCCTTTTTTTTTTCTTTTTTTTTTTTTTGTGTCAAAGAGCAAACTATACCTCTAAAATTTAGGGGTCTTTGAATTTTATACTTTGGAGTTTTAAAATTTGAATTCTTTATCTCTTGAATTTACATTCGGTTTGCATTAGTAGTTCCTTTGTCCATATTTTCCATTATGCTGTGTGTGTTTATTTTTTTATTTTTTATTTTTTTGAGAGAGATGCGTGTTTAGTTCGTCCAATAAAATAATGTCAAGTCATTTTCATTATGACACATGACATCATTTTATTTAATGAATTAAACACGTGTGACAAGCTTATATGGCAATTGACAGAAAATATGGATGGAGAGGCTTTTGATACAAACAAAATATAATTTTGAAGAGTAAAATTCATATTCTAAAATTTCAAAGCGTAAAATTTAAAAATTCCCAAATTCAAAGGCGGTAGTTTGGACTTTAGCTTTTTTTTTTTTTTGGGTAATTCAATGTTACTATGAGTTGATAATATTTTCAAATGCCATATAATTTTTCAATTAAGAGGACTCACACTAGTTTTTGAAAAATAGCAAAAGGGTACAATTTTACACATTCAAGCCCCCAAAATCTCCTACATCAGTTCAACTATAATTGTGTAATAGAAAATTGCTACAATAAGTCAATAACCATATTTACTCGATTACTATTGCTGTGTCTATGAATATTTTATTAATTAATTTATTTTTATATTCATTTATCATATTTTATCTCACTTTTCTACTTTTCTACTTTTTATTTTTTATTTTTTTATTTTCTCTTCTTTGTGTCTCACAAACAAATTCAACCACCACCATCCGACCACCACAGCAAGTTAGAAACCCAGCACCAACCAAGTTAAACAACCACCACCACCACCACCACAACCCATTACAATACCTAATAATCTGATCACGAAACCTGATCGATCCATCAATTGAAAACCCAAATCAAACCTATCAACCCAAATCCAAAAACCAAACCCATAACCATACCTGGTCAGCCACATGATAGCACACTGGTCTTCAAGACCCAAAAACGATTGGCAGAATGTATGAATTCGGATAAGAGAGACTGACAACATGAAGCTCTGAGAGAGAGAGAGAGAGAGAGAGAGAGAGAGAGAGAGAGAGAGATTTCTTTGGATTTCTGTTGATGGGTTGACTGGGTGGGTGTATTTCTTTGGGTCGATTGGGTGGGTGGATTTCCTCAAGAGATTTAGATGACAAGAACTGAGAACCAAGAAGAGACAGACTCTTAGGTTGAAAGGAAAGAAACCTGAGGTGTTTGGTGTTTTGTGAGAGTGAAAAATAGTTAAATAGTAAAAGGTAATTTGTAGTGTAGAATAGAAGGAAAAATGAAAAAAAAAAGGAAAATAAATTGATAAAAATTATTATTTAAATAAAATAGAAAATAGGGGACGGCAGAGAGAGAGAGAGAGAGAGAGAGATCTAGGAAGAAGAAAGAAGAAAAGAAACAACTACAAATACAAACACACACACACATACCAATGGATAGAGAGAGGAGTAGGAGTGAGTCTGGGTTTGGGTCTTGATGTTCTTAATCAAGATGAAGGAGATCTAAATTCCATCATTTTTTTAATTATGCTTTTTTCTTTTGTGAAAATTGATAAATTAAAATTTTAAGTTAAATGCTAATGTGGATTTGACGTGGCATTTATTAGTATTATTTTATTAGTCACATCGGAATCTAACATGCAAACGGTACACTTTGTCTATTACGTATGCATTTTCCGTTAGTAAAATGACGCTATGGACCAAAATGGTAACCATTTTTTTATTTTCAAGGACCAACATAGGTGTTCCAAAAATATAGAGACCAAAACAAGAATTGATCCAAAATGTAGGGACCAAAAATATAATTTTTGCCTATTTGAAATAGTCTCATTGAACCTACAAACAAAGTCATTATCAAACATTTATGGCAATGACATTGATTTACATGTACATGCAGCAATACTTTGAGCTCTCACATAAAAGTGAGCCTTATGGTTGGACCCATGTGTGGGGCCCACCAACAATGTGGTAAGAGTTATAGAACTGGAAAATGCTATGACTATAACTTTTGCCACAACTTGTTCACGTAGTAAGTTGTGAATGGTAAAGTAAAAGTAGTGGGTTCATGTGGATTCACAACTCCACTGCTTACGACTTATCATGTGAATAAGTTGTGGTCTTAGCATTACTCCGATGAAACTATCTTAACATTTTCCTCATTTTGAGCCTAATAACCAAAGTCAATAGCAAACATTTACGGCAATCACGTTGTTTCCAATCATATAGTACTTATTGGACCCATTTGTGTGATGTAAGTTGCTCCAAAATTCCACATTGAATGGAAGTCATATGTCTATAAGCAGGGGCGGAGGGAGGGGGGGGGGGGGGGGCAGGGGGGGCAGGTGCCCCCCCTTATAATTATCCTGCCCCCTTTGAACTTGCAAATTTTTTTACATGTAATTATCCTGCCCCCCTTGAACTTGCAAATTTTTTTACATATAATTATAATATAGTACATTGGTATGTTGTGGAATATAGAGTGGATGAAGTGGTAGTCTGGTAGAGGAGAAAAGTAAAAAGAAAAGTGATCAAAAATGAAGATAGAGATCAAAGAGAAGGGAAATAATATGTGTGAAGGAGAAAAAAAGAGAAAAAAAAATAATAAAGAAATGTGTGGATGAAGAAAAAAGAGATAAGGGAAAAATAAAATAAAAAATAAGAAATTAAAATTAAAAAATACTACCACAATATTTTCACAATATTTTTACAAAAAATCTTAAGTGCAGGGTAGTTACTAGCTAATACTAGTGAATAAAAATAATTGAAGTGGTGTGTTCAAATTAAAATCAATAACAACTTACCATACATGATTTGTTGTGAAAGTATTGTACAAATGTTGGGAACAAGACACTTCATATTAATATTAGATGATTTTACAAGTCATTATATTATTGCCACAAG
This sequence comes from Castanea mollissima, assembly GCA_014183005.1. Lineage (NCBI taxonomy): Eukaryota > Viridiplantae > Streptophyta > Magnoliopsida > Fagales > Fagaceae > Castanea > Castanea mollissima. Next base: position 790,573 of record JACAVU010000001.1, on the reverse strand, counting down.
TGCTCCACTAGATTTGTTAAAAAAAAAATCATTGGAAAATTAAAACTATTACTGTTAGGTTTTGTTATTTTTATTCCTAAATTTAATACACGAAAACTAAACTCACGTTATTTTTAAAAATTATATATATATATATATATATATATGTTTAATTTGAATATTCTTAGTTAAAAAAACTTAAAATATTTTTTTTAATTTTTATTATTTTAAAAAATTAATTATATTATTTATGATGTTATCGGTTTGACCACCGGTCTAACCAAAAAACCGGTAACCAGTCTCTTTTTCGATTCTTTTACCGTACTGGTTTTTAAAACCATGATTTTATGTTAGATTCTATATGGTAATTGCATTAGCATATAATTGTTTATTTCTTTTGTTATTAATATTGATAATTTTTTTTTAGATTCATTTTTTTATTTTTAATCTTGTCTTCTAATCTTGCCCTCTCTGACCTAAATTTCTAACTCTGTCACTATCTATAAGTTAAAGTGTAGTCCCCTTTGTTTTGAAAATTGGGTGAAATAATTTGTTTACACAAGGTTAAAAGGAGAGAAAGAGAAAATATAACACAATGAATTTACGTGATTTGGTAATATGCCTATGTCCACGGAAGGCGACAGAATAAATTTCATTATAACTGTGAAAATTACAATAATAACTTGAAGACATTTTCTCACAACTGAAACCTCAAATACACCCTTAATTCTCTCACAAATAAATAGAGAACACACTATTGTATTAATACAAATTGCAAGACACTAACTTCCTATGCAATCCGTAGCTTTCATGCTCTCTGAACTCATTTGCTCCACCTCTATTTGTAGCTACACTTCAGCCAAAATATCACCATCATGAAACTTATCAAGTCAACAAAAATGGCTAGCATTTATTTTCAATGGAGTCACACATTTCGGCTAGCACAATTTGGTTTGCTCAGGTGTAGCTCCTTGATAATTCATGAATGCCAATGAGTCATACATTTCGGCCATAAAGTTGAAGCATGGCATGTCAACTGTTCCAACAGAAGAGAACAATGCAAGACTTCTATCATAGAAGTCAATATATTCGGCCATGAGTCATTGCAACATTAAATGCAACTTCTTGTATTTCTTCCCGCATGAAATACTTCCTAATGGTTTGTTGGCTAATGCATTTAATGATTTGTTGGCAATTCAAGCCATTCTAACAAATCATCTAGCAATTAGCAAAGGTTAGCTTGACAATGTCCATGACAATGACAAACCAGAAGCCCCTCCTTTCTAAATTCCTATCCTTTCTTTTGCTCAGTCTCAGCCTTTGCGGTTATGATCCTTTGATGATGGCAAATGGGTTGATACCAGTTGGAGTAGTTCTTGATTTGAAGTCCCCGGTTGGAAGAGTGGCAGAGAGGTACATGTCCATGGCGCTCTCAGACTTCTATGCTGTGAATCATAACTATAGCACAAGACTGTCTCTCCTCACAAAGGATTCTGGGAATGATGTAATTGCTGCAGCATCTGCAGGTACGATTATAAAACTAAATGTTTCACACATATGCACACTATATAATATAAGCACAAGCTAGCTCTCACACACAAATGAAAACATGATAAGTTGTGCATATATCGCTCCACATGATGAAATACCTATGGAAATGTGTCTTTTTTTTCCCCCAAAAATCTTGACAATAATCAATATATATATATAAAAGCAGAGACCTTAAGTGGGAAAACATAACGTTCTGCCAAGTGGCATATTGTATGACATCCTTTTCATTTAGGCTTCCACCTCATCTAAATTTATCATTTATGTCAACCTATTAAGTAATGGCAAATGAATTTATTTCAATATATTAATAAAATTTTAAGAATTTGTATATATTTATAACTTTATATGCTTTGAATTTATATGGATGGATTTAACAAGTAATGGGAAATGTAGGAATAAAATTCAAAAAATTTGTATACATTTATAACTTTACATGCTTTGAATTGATACGAATAGATATCATGGGTAAGGTAGGAATCAAAAAACTTTTCAATTTTCAGCATAAGATTAACTTCAATCTTTGAATTTTATTCCTACATTTTCCATGACTTTTTAAATCCATTCATATCAATTCAAAGTATGTAAAGTTATAAATGTATTCAAATTTTTTGAATTTTATTAATACATTAAAATAAATGCATTTTTCATTACTTAATAGTTTGACATAAATGCTAATTTTAGATGAGGTGAATGCCTAAATGAAAAGAATCTCATACAATGTGTCACTTGGCAGAATGTTGCGCTTTCCCACATGAGGTTCTTGCTTTTATATATATATATATATTTATATATTGATGATCGATTGATTGATTAATGTTGAGAAAAATAATATTTGCTCTATTCATTGAATTCAACTCTTGCAATTTTACATTGAAGTTAGTCTTATGTAGAAAATTGAAAAGTTTTTTTGATTCCTACATTTCCCATGACTTTTTAGATCCATCCCTATCAATTCAAAGGATGTAAAGTTTTAAATGTATACAAATTCTTTGAATTTTATTCCTACACTTATAAATGTATACAAATTCTTTGATATATATATATTGATGATTGATTGATGTGGAGAAAAAATAATATTTGCCCTATTCATTGAATTCAACTCTTGCAATTTTGCATTGAAGTTAGTCTTATGTAGAAAGTTGAAAAGTTTTTTTGATTCCTACATTTCCCATGGCTTTTTAGATCCATCCCTATCAATTCAAAGGATGTAAAGTTTTAAAAGTACACAAATTCTTTGAATTTTATTCCTACATTTATAAATGTATACAAATTCTTTGAATTTTATTAATATATTAAAATAAATACATTTGTCATTACTTAATAAGTCAACATAAATGCTAAATTTAGATGAGGTGGAAGCCTAAATGAGAAGGATGCCATACAATATGCCACTTGGCAGAACCTCATATTTTCCTACATAAGGTCTTTGCTTAGATATACATACATACATATATATATATATATATAATATATATATATATATATATATTTATTTATTTATTGATGGCAAATGCATTTATTTCAATGTATTACTAATAAAATTCAAAGAATATGTATACATTTATAACTTTACATGCTTTGAGTTGATATAGATAAATCTAAAAAGTCATGGGAAATTTAGGAATCAAAAAAACTTTTCAATTTTTTTCATAAGACTAACTTCAATGTAGAACTGCAAGAGTCGAATTCAATGAATTGGGAAAATATTATTTGTCTCCACATTTGTATAGTATAAATCTCTATTTCCATTAGACTTAAAAATTAAACTTCCATAATTTTCTCATAATATCTTTGTTTTACTTTCTGAGAGGTATGTTAATTTTTAAAATATTACGTTCGTCTTAAATATTTTATTTACATTTTATGTATACGGTTTTACTTATGTAGCATTGTAATTTATTTAGACTTATTTTTTCTTATTATGTGCCAATTTATATTTTTGGTTTTTTGTATGATGCGTATACCCGGTGATGATCTATTTTTGGCTACTTTTAGTTCAATTAAAAGTTGGAGGTTAAATTGTGATATTATTGCATCACTATGACATTATTTTTTCTATTGTTGTATCATGAAATTGTAGAAGTTTTTATAGCTAATTGATATATAAAATATAAATAATACAAGAAAGACACGTAGGAACCAACAGGTTTGTAGGTGACAATTTCACTATGATCTGGTAACATTTCTTGGTTGCATGAATTAGAGGAATTTTCCCCCCAATGTATTTAGTTTTAGTAGAAAACCTCATAAATTAAGTGTGACTAACAATAATAGTATGCATGAAATCAATGGATTATAAATAATTTCTTACAAAATTTATTAAAATGCACCGCATATCGCGCGGGATATCGGCTAGTTCATTTAAAAAGCAAGTGTTATGTACACTAGGATAGTGTTGCCTACAAAGCTTCTCGTAAGAAGATTTTTAAGGTTTGGATATTTTCCAGAAATAAAATCCCTTTTCGTTTCAAATCCTTACCTTGTCAATTTCATTGTTAAGATTCTATATTTTGGATCTATAGTGTACTGTGTAGTGTGTGTACATACTTAAGTTACGTGGTAGTCTTTACTCTTCTAAAATTATAAAATTTAATTGTATCATGGAATGGATTCAATTTAAACGAAAATAATCATTATTCTATTTTCCATTAGCAACTTCATAAAATTACTGCAAACCCTAGTCCTTATACTAACTAATGGATCTCACTCTCAAATAAAGCCCCAATAAAATTTGCTCCTCCACGTTATTAATGCTTCATTTGTTTTGTTGTAAAATATTTTACGAAAAATATTTTCATCAATTTATCATGTTTGTTTTACTGTAAAATTTTTTTAAACCTGAAAATATATTCTGTATACTGTGACTCCCCCCCCCCCCCCCCTGGGTGCCATCTAGTGGTCGTTGGTCCAGCCGCAAGTCTAGTGGCTAATGTTGATGGTTTGGTCATTGAAGCGTGTGTATGTATATATATATTGTAAGGACAAGAAAAAAAACTAGAGGCCCATAGCTCACTTGGAACAGTGGCTGACTGAGTTCATTCAAGGCCCAAAACAAAGAATTTGTAGAGATGGAACAACACAACAAAGAATTGGCCAATTCTAAGAATCAGACAAGAAAGAAGAAGGCAAAGTACTTAGATTAAGTGAGTCAATCACTCCCTTCAAGCCTTCCCGAGGAAGTTATGCTGCAATAACATAGTACTATTCATTACTCTCTTCTCACAACGTTCTTCCTGTTTTCTCTCTTCTTTTTCGTTTTGATATTTTTCTCAATTTTTGCGTGTCCCCCCTACGCAGTCCCTCTTTCTTGTGTATAGATACTCCTCTCCTCCTTGCATCTCAACCATTAATTTCTCACCTAACCAGTCTGATCTCTTGGCACTTGTCACATTTTTTGTTTGAAGAAGGTAATGGAAGGAGTCTGCTTAGTTGTGGTTTGCACTGTTCAAGTCACTTCCTTATCAATGTAGCTAATAAAACTGTTGCTTTCCATATAATGCGGCCAAGACACCAGGCACAGGGCATTTAATGCAGAGGCTACAAGCTATCCCAAACTAGAAAATCTTCTTTCAACTTTTAGTTTCTACTTAGTACACCTCAAAGTATTTTTGACATACCCCTTCATCCGTCCGATCAACCCTCTTCCTCAGGCCTATGGGCCGTGGGCTGTGGAATTAGCACTCCTTACTGCGACTTTTAAACTTCATCCTCGGTCTTGCACTGTTTAGGTCACTTCCTCATCAATGCAGCTAATGAAGCTGTTACCTACCATTTAATGCGGCCAGGAGGCCAGGCGCAGGGCATTTAATGAAGGGGCTATAGGCTATCCCAAACTGAAAAATCTTCTTTCAACTTTTAGTTTCTACTTAGTATGCCTTAAAGTATTTCTGACATACCCCTTCATTTGCCCGAGCAACTCTCTTCCTCGGGCCCATGGGTTGTGGGCCGCGAAATTAGCACTCCTTACTGCGACTTTTAAACCCCCCCCCCCCCCCCCCCCCCCCCACACACACACACACACACACACACACACACACACACCACAAAAAGCAGATACCTATTTTGCCAAGTGGTATATTCTTCATTTAGGCTTCCACCTTAACAAGGGTTACATTTATGTCAAAATATTAGTTCATTAAATGTGTCCATGAGTTAAATGCAGATATTAATTATTTATAGGTTTGTATTGTGCACTAATTATATATATATATATAATATTATTTATTTATTTATTTTTTACTTGGTTATGTTTTTTAAATAAGAAGGTAAAAATCTGAAGACCATGAAATTCTGTCAAGTGGCACAATTATACCATATAATAAATATTAGTAATATGGAATGGATTAAAATGATTTTATCATAATTTAAATTACAATATTCCTACATTGTTCTTTAATCCTTTAATTGCTCTTTGCTTTATGTGAAAAATTGTAATGAACATGTGTGCACAATTTTAAAATTTCACTTTTCATGATGAATTCATTACTTCAACTTATTTCTATGACATAATTTATTTCTTTATCCTCTTGAGATTAAAAAAAAAAAAAATCTTTATTCCTTAATTTCACATTACTTTAATTCAATGTAAACCTATTTATGTTTTTGCGATATTGCTTCCTGTTGATACTTTAACCTATTTTGAAAATTTTATATAATATTTCATAGGAAAATTTAAAGTATTATCCACGCATCACATGGACCCTTTGCTAGTTATTATTAAATGATCAAATTCATTCTCTCCTGATAACTTAAACTTTTTGGACATTTTCATCAATCTTTGTGACTTATGACTTGTTTGATCATTAAGTACCACCAAAAAAAACATCGTTTCTTGGTAAGATTAGTCATGGACATGGATGGAATGACCATTGAGGTCAAAAGTATAATTTATTATAATAAAAAAACGTAATAAATGTTACATAATTAGAAGATGTTTAATATTAGGATCTTGTCAAGCGAAACATTCTCTTGCACTAGGAACTTTAGAATTGCTGCAGATCCTAGTCTTTATTATATTGTAAGTTTGACAAGCGCCAAAAAAACAAACAAGTGAAGGAATAGTACGGCTCTTTTGAGCAATCAATCATTCTGATTATGCTTCCAAATTAGTCACATCCTACTGACCCTGTTAGAGATATATTAACTATACTATTTGATTTAACGTGTTCACCATTTCACAATCAATTCTTGGCATGTTGGTGCTCCAACATGTAACATTGAAAAGATTGAATTTTGCATAATGGATTTTGTAAAACCGTACAAAGATTACCTTTATATAGGCGCATACAAATACAAAAGTTTCAAGTACTGTAGTATGAAGCACAAAGTATGTACCACATAGGTAGTATAGTGTACTCTTGGATCTATTGGGCTTATATTCTAACAAACATTTTCCATCATCTTATGAAAATCTTTCAAATAATAAGTATGTTGTTGTAATTGTTTTTGTTGTCCTCGTTATTGAACGCTGCCAGTTAATTTTCCATTTTCTAAATCTAACATTTCACTGTTGAAATGTTTTCAGCATTGGATTTAATAAAGAATGAAGAAGTACAGGCTATTATAGGACCTCAAAGGTCAGCACAAGCAAGGTTTGTGATAGAACTTGGCCGCAAATCTCAGGTTCCCATAATTTCCTTTTCAGCCACAAGTCCCTTTCTTTCTCCATCCCAAAACCCATTTTTCATACGAACAACTCAAAATGAGTCCGCACAGGTTAAAGTCATAGCAGACATTGTTAAAGCCTTTGGTTGGCGGGAAATTGTCCCTATCTATGAAGACACAGAGTATGGCAATGGTTTAATTCCATATTTAATGGACGCGTTACAAGAGATTGACACTCGGGTACCTTACAGAAGTGTCATTCCTCCATCTTCTAATAATACTGAAATCAGTGAAGAGCTTAACAAGTTAAAGGCAAATCATGCAAGAATATTTCTTGTGCACATGACTGCTTCACTTGGCTCCAAGCTCTTTGTACTTGCAAAGAATGCAGAAATGATGAGCGAAGGATATGCATGGATCATCACACAAGGATTATCATCTTTGCTAGATCCTATGGGCTCAAAGGTCATGGACTCGATGCAAGGCGTATTGGGAATAAGGCCATACTTATTACCATCAAAACAACTTAAAGATTTTGAAAGAAAATGGAAGAGAAATTTAACCTCAATCAAAACAAAAACAAAGAGTACTACTAGCTTAAACCTATTTGGATTATGCGCATATGATACGGTTTGGGCATTGGCTATGGCGGTGGAGAAGATTGGCATAGTGCATTCTAGCTTCTTGAAGAAAAATGCTAGTGACAGTAATGTTGATCTTGGAGCCTTAGGCATTTTTGAAATGGGTACAAGGCTTCGCAACACAATTCTAACTACTAAATTTCAAGGCCTTAGTGGGAATTTCAATTTGGTTAAGGGAGAGTTGGAGCCTTCAGCCTTTGAATTGTTCAATATAATAGAAAAAACTGAGATTATTATTGGATATTGGACTCAAGAGAGAGGATTTTCAAAAGATTTGAATGATACTGGTGAAGAGGCATACTCAACTTCAAAGGAGAGACTTAAACCACTGATCTGGCCAGGATACACAATAGACCAACCTACGAAGTTAAGAATTGGAATTCCAGTGAAAAAATGTTTTCAAGAATTCGTGAAAGTGGATTGGAATTCTCCTACTGGTGATAAGCCTAGCATATCAGGGTTTGCCATTGATGTGTTCCATGCTGTACTAGATGCATTACCATTCCCCCTTCCTCATGAGTTTATTCCCTACACAAATAAACATTGGCAGAGTAATGGGACATACGATGAACTACTTTACCAAATTAAAGCTCATGTGGGGGTTTTTTCTTTTCTTTTTATATGATTTTTTTCTTGAATATAGGTAAATAAAAATCTTAGCACTCTGGGTGTTCTATTTTATACTCCACCAATTGTAATATGTAATATGTATATAATTTTTTCCATTTTAAATTTTGGTTACTTTATAAAGAAAGCAAAATGATGCGTGCTAGATTACGATTGATGGAGTATAATGTAAAACACTCAACATAAGACATAAGATTTTTATTTACTTTAAGTTGTGTTAGTTAGTTACTTCATTTAACTTTTTCAAAGTCCACAAGTTGGTAACTATATCTCTCTCAATGCAGAAGTATGACGCAGCTGTTGGAGACATAACAATTATGCCTCATCGCTCCGTATATGTAGATTTCACTTTGCCTTATACAGAATCAGGATTATCAATGGCGGTTTTGGTGAAAGATGATGAAAGCAAAAACTTGTGGATTTTTTTAAAGCCATTAAGCTTGAATTTATGGTTAACAACTGGTGCGACATTCATTTTTACAGGTTTGGTAGTATGGGTTCTTGAACACCGTGTAAACTCTGAGTTTAGAGGCTCTCCAAAGCAACAACTTGGCTTGATTTTCTGGTTCTCCTTCTCAACACTTGCCTTTGCTCATAGTAAATTTTCTTAAACCCAATAGAAAGACTTTAGGGAAAAGTATATAAAACCCTCCATGTGGCTTCTTCGCAAAACAAAGAAAGCCCCTAAAATTTTGAATGTAACACTTAACTCCACATGTCCATATTTAGAAATTCATTTTCACATAAAATAATACTAAATGATGGTTTTGAGTTGCACTCAAAAACTTTATGGGTTTCTTTTGGTACACTCAAAAACTTAGGGGATTAAAATAAATTAGGCTTAAGTGTTACACATATAATGAAATAAAATAAATAAAAATAACAATACCACATAGGCTTAAGTGTTACACTCATAAATAGGGCTTTTTGTGTTTGACGGGAAAACCACAAAAAATTGTGTGCATTTTTTCCAAGATTTTATTCTCTCTTTGTAGTTAGTTTCAACGCAAAACATGGATATTCATTATGCATATGTGTATTAATAATACTTTACTGGTGCCTACAGGGGAGAAAGTCGTAAATAATTTGTCAAGATTTGTGCTAATCATATGGATTTTTGTGGTACTCATCCTTACTCAAAGTTATACGGCAAGCTTAACCTCAATGTTGACAATACAAAGATTGCAGCCTACATTTGTTGATGTTAAGGAGATTAAAAGGAATGGTTATTTTGTTGGATATCAAAAGGATTCCTCTATCAAGGTGATTCTAATAAATCAATTAGGTTTCCATGAGTCCAAGTTGAAGCCGTATGAAACCCTTGAGGAGTACGATGAAGCACTGTCAAATGGAACCCACTATGGTGGGGTTGTAGCTATTTTTGATGAAATTTCCTATTTGAAGCTATTCGTTGCAAAGTATTGCTCTAAGTATACCATGGTCGGACCCATCTACAAATTCGATGGTGGATTTGGCTTTGTGAGTCTCTCTCCACTCCTCCCCACACCACCTCCACACACCCCCCTCCCAAAATTAGGGGTTAAAGTTTGCTTTTAACTCTTAAAATTTGGGGTGGTTTTTATTTTGATTTCAATTTTAAAAATGTTCATTTTGATTATGTTTTCAAAATGATCTTTTGGCACATCTTTACGAATGACATGGCCATTAAGTGCCAACAAAACAATGTTGGTTCTTTTGGTTTTTCTCTCTTGATGGCTAAATTAGTCACAAACATGAAATTGAATGAAAATTGAATCAAACTTGGTGGACCAAAATGAAAATTCTCAAAATTAAAACAAAAAGGACCAAAACTTTTCAGATCAAAAGTGCAATTTAATTAAAAGAAAACCCACCTGAGTTTTCTTTTAATTTTGAGAGTGTGATAACACCAACTATTTCTTCAGTAATGCTCTTTATTATCTATTCTTGGTCATTCGCATCATGCTTCATAACTAATTCTTATGTTTAATAATATGTAATTCATATAGTAATTCTTATGACCGACTGTTCTATTTATTTTTATTTACAAAATGCTATAATTTCCTAAAATGTTTCTTCAGGCTTTCCAACAACGATCTCCTTTAGTCCCTTACATTTCGAAGGCAATTTTTAAAGTCACTCAAGATAAAGATAAATTTGAAGCTATTGAGAAGAAGTACTTTTCAAGTAAAATTGCTTGTGAAAATCAGAGCACCACAATCTCTTCACATAGTCATAGTCTTGGCGTGGACAGCTTCGGGGGCCTCTTCCTCATCACAGGAATCACTTCTATGGTTTCACTCTTGATTTATGTGTCTAACTTCATTTACTCACACTGGCCAGTTTCAGATGACAACAATAGTATTGGCAACTCCTTTTGGTCCAAATTAGTTGAATTGGCAAAACATTTTGACCAAAAAGATCTCTCTTCACATGACTTCGAAAGAGAAGAATCAAGGGTACATGTCATAGTCAATCCTAACGTTTTTGACCCTTCACCTAGACCTAGTATTGATGAGATGCAGAGCCACTCAAGGAATTCCATTGAAGGAGCAAATGATGTGGTTATACATGATGACAACAAAAGTCTTTCTTCAAGCTCAAGGCATGGAGATACATCTATGCAGGATGTACACAGTTCATCATAGACATGTTTTTCTACCTTAATGTTTAAGATAATCTCATTTCCCTAAGTTTGTTTAATCATTTATTACCCGAAAATAGAAGTTTAGTCTTATCAGTCATAATTGCATCGAATGGTTATTTCTCTCTATAGGAAGTGACTGTTGTAAGTGCACAATTGCACCTGGACCCAAAGACAGCTACGGGCTCAGGCCCAATGAGCCTTAAACAATAAAATTTGTAGAGTGTGGGCTTGAAATCTAGGTTAGAAGTACTGAGGACTTGATAACAAGCTAAGAGCTACAAACACTTGTAAACAACAAACAACTATTGCAAGTAAACCTCCTCGGACGTAAGCCGATGACTATTTTTGTGTTATTTCTCCTTCTTCTTCTAAAGATTACAAAAGATCCTTCTTTCTCCTCTCTCTGTTCTAGGTCCCCCCTTAAATACTTCTTTTTTGATACTTTGTCCACGTGTTGCTCCAACCCCCTCCCCCCTAGATATTTCTTTTCTTAGTGCCTTTGAATAGTGACCAGAAGTTTCCGTTCCACTGTTCAGGGTTCACTTCCCCATTAATGCGGCCAGGGAGGTAGGTGCAGAGTCTTTAATGTGGAGATAACAGCCTTTGATTTTGGTGTTTCTCAAATATCGGTGTATCTAGGACATTCAAGGGTTCTCCTTTTTTAACCATTAGTCTTCATGGAGTTGTGCCTTGACCTTTATAATGAAGTCCCAAGTTCTCCTGGGTCTGCCCGAGGAGAAAATCACCTTGGATGTGTCCTCGGACCCTCGGCGTATGGGCCGACCCGCAGTACTAACAAATTCCTAGCTCAAGAGCAGGTCGGCCCTCCTTGCCATAGCCCAAAGGCCCATATACCCACTTGGGTCCTTTTACTCCCCACATGAACCCTAGTCTAAATCATATCATATAAATATAAAATAAAAATATGTTTTACATGAAATGGTTGTACTAAGTGGACACCCCCTCTTTTTTTTATGGATAATGCTAAAGCAATTGCATGAACGTGATTTGTACCCATGCATGTGCATAGAGATACATACTAGTATATTATAAAAGTTGGATCTTCAAATCGGTGGATGCATGCAATGATGACACACGTTCATTCTCAAAACATACTACAATGACACATGGCAAAAAAAAAAAAAAGCTTACAATAATAATAATCAATTTTTTTTTTCCTTTGTGAAAAAAGTATTATTATTATTATTATTCAATCTAATTTTTCATTAATCTCAAGATGGCAATGCATTGGCTTTTGGGTTGTGTATATGGATCATGGGCCACAAAAATTGGGTTGATCTTGGGTGTTAATTGGGATGATTTGTGGGTCCTTTTGGTGGTGTTCGGTACAATTTTGGCTTGTGGCCACAACGGTGGTGGTTAAGTTGTGGTCATGGTGGTGATTAGGATATTATTTTTTTGTTGGGTTGATTTTAGGCTGGGGTTTGTAGTAGTGGTGGGTGGGTGGGTTTCAGTTTACAGTGGCAGATGTGGGTGGGTTTCGATTTGTAGTGGTGGTGGCTGGTGGGTGTGTATCTGTTTGATGGGTCACAGAGAGAGAGAGAGAGAGAGAGAGAGAGAGAGAGAGAGAGAGAGAGAGAGAATTAATACTGTTTGATTGTGATATGAAAAATAAGAGTTGAGATGTTGGGTAAGTTGAAAAATAGTGAGTTAAAGTAGATAAAGTAGTTTTTTTGGGTGCTAAAAGTTACTAAATATTTTAGGATGACCAATGTGAATGCTTTAAGTTGAAGAGCAAGAAGAACGAGATTTTAAGATAAAAGTGAGGGTAGTTTAGATTAAGATAAAGTAGAATTTTTATCTTATATAAAATAAAAAAAATTAAAATAGTGGGTAATTTAGGGAGATATTTAAAGATATCTCATTTCCTTACTTTCTTCCATAATTGCGGCTCTTGCGTTTTGGTATTGCGATTCCCTGGTCTCAAATGCACTACACCCTTATTTCCTTTATATTAGAGCATTCATATTAACTGGAGTAAAAATTCATGTCTATTTTATTATAAAAATTACTTTTTTTCTATTTTACATACATAATTTTCAAAATACTTCACGTCAATCTATTTTATGCTATTTTTCATTAAAATATATATTTTTTAATTTTTTAAATTGTTTCATTTTCTTTATCTTTACGCACACCAACCACATTTACCATTAACTGGAAAGTCATTACCAAATTCCGGTGGATCCAACTGCTCTTGTTACATTCATGTCGTGTGTAATGTGTCGGACCATAGCTGTCTGAGCCTCTTAATAAGGCAAACAAAATGAAGGCTAGCTGTGCCTGTAAATTTGGGCCACGCAAAGTAAGCCAGTCAACTGTCAGCTGCCCAAAATTTTCAACATCGAATGGAAATTTCTAAACTTAATTCAAACAATTCACAGTTAACGACTTAACGTGTAGACCAAATTTTCTAAACTCAATTCAAACACCCTGCAAAATGCTAACGTGTAGTCCCCTCTGCTTTTGCTAGTTATCATTTGGCAAGGTTAGCTTGATCTCAGTTAAACATTGACAATGGCAATCCAGAAGCACCTGTTCTCTTTCCTATCAATTCTCTTACTCGCCCTCTCCCTCTCCCTCTGCCTCTGCCTCTGCCTCTGGGGTCATGAGCCTTTAGTGTTGGCAAAGGAGGTCATACCAGTAGGCGTGGTTCTTGATTTGAAGTCCCCCGTGGGAAGGGTGGCAGAGAGCTACATGTCCATGGCTCGCTCTGACTTTTATGCAGTGAATCATAACTATCGCACTAGACTTACTCTCTTCGCAAAGGAGTCTGGGGATGATGTCATTACTGCAGCGTCTATAGGTACCTTATGAAATGCCACCGGAGATGTGTTTTTGTTTTTAAAAAAATTCTTGACGACGCAATCTATAATTCAAGATGTTTTAGGAAAGCAAACTATTTCACATTTTCTTTATCACAACTCTTAGCAAACTGCAAAAAAATTTCTTGACAACACAATATATAATTCAACTTGTTTTAGAAAAGCAAACTATTTCATAGCATCTACATATACACTATGTTTGTTTCAACCGATGATTTCTAGAAAATGAGTCATTTTTCAAGAAACATTTTCTATAAAACTATCTTATTTTCAAATGTTTGGTAGCAACTTTGAATGAGTTAAAAAATAATCTTCTAACTTCCCTCGTTTAACTTATTGTGAGATAGAATTGTTTCCTAAAAAATGTTATTGGAAAACGATCTCTAAAAATAAGCTATACTTTTTACGTTGACGAAAGATAATTTTTCTTTGACTCATCTTTTTTTATGTTACCAAAAACTGAAAAGTAAGGAAAATTATCTACCACTCACACTACCACATTACAGTTATGGCAAGAAATTGTGAATTAATTTGTGGTACTAAATTTTTTCTATATAATTCATCCAAAAAGTCAGGAAAGTTTTATATTACAAAGCATACTAGGATAGTGTGGCCTTCAAGGCTGAAACTTTTGCATGGTAATAACATTTCTTGTTCTTTTTTTGAATGGAAGATATAGCATGGTAATTATCTTGTCAAGAGAAACGTAATCTTTTCTATTAAAGCCAACTCTATGCATTTTGAAGCTCAATAATGCGACAATGAACCTTTTTATATATTTAAATATTAAAATAATTACTTAAAGTCTGTCTTTTTTGTGTTTTACTCGTTTTTCTAGATGTAAAATTGCTAATGTTGGGTTGGCTGTTGGTCCAGAAATGTATACCCATGGCTTATTTACAGTATCAAGTACCTCAGAAAGAATCTGCTCTGCCAGCTTAAATCCATCTTCACACTTAGTAGGTATATTTGCAATGTTTGCTTTTAAAAATTTGGCAGCAGAAACATAGTTTCCATTCGAGCCTGCTGGGAAGCATAAAGTTCCACGTTCTTGAATACAGCAGAGGACCACCTTATTAAACAGAGCTAGCGAGCTGTCAGCAATTACAAATACTGTGCTGCTATCAGTTGGAAACCCAAAATTTCTCTTGATAAAATGTTTGATGCTAGAGGTGACATCTATTTCTGAATCAGCCATGTTTTGTCTTGCAAAACTTTCAAAGATCGCAGCCTTTACAGCAGACGGTATGGGCAAAAAGCTTTGATCTACATCCATGTGAATCAGGGCCGTGTACTCCGCCTCATTGATTGATAACGAGTTATTTAAGACTGAGAGGCAGTGATCCCCTCTAGTAGTCCTACAGTCTTGGACAATGCCTTGAAGATGGCCTCTTCTTCTGAAATGATGAAAGCTACTTCCAGATCTGAATAAACCTGGGAAAAGGTGATTAGACTACAGTTAATTAAAAGAAGAAAGAACAATAATCTAACAATAAGATGCTAAGATTGAATCTGAAGTTCAATGATATGGCTTGTTAGCTTGATTAGATACTTATTAACCTTCATCTATGAAAGCTAGACTAAGTTATTCAATGGATTATATGAAAAGAGAAAAATACCAGATTTTTTACTAGGCCACAGATAATTGCTGCATGTGAGGGTAGACGAGTTCCTGCAAGATATTTGAGGACACCACTAGAACCTGGGAGGCTGGATAGCTAAAAATTATCAGATATGTCTAAGAAAAGACGACATCCAATATCCCTCGTAATACTTAAAAGGTGCTCAAATGCTGAACTGGTAATGGCCTCAAAATGAGCAATCCCAGTGACCACCACCTGTGGTTTTAACTTCTTAATCACCTCTATCATCAAATCTGATTCACGCAGTGCTTCAATGACTGTTAGTATATCCTGTGAAGGGTTATCACTTCCAGTATTCTACCATAAAGAAATACATAGAGATAATGACATCCCTCAATTTAAGTACTCAACAACAAAACACCAAATGGTGTTTTGACATCCATATACACTTATACAGTAAATTGTCTATTAGATTTTGATGCATTTGGAGGCACCAGTCGTTAAAGAACCAGAAATAACATCATTAAAAAACATGGAGTGACCAAATAACTTTTTCTGGCCTAGAAGTCTACAAGCTTTTTTTTTTTTCCAAATTTATTATAACAAATAAAGTCTCTTTAGGTTATAAAAGAAAATATGCATTTATGTGTAATGCAAGATGCAGGGAATGAATTGACTTCATGTCAATTACATGTCACTACACCATGGTAAACATGCTGGCAACATATCTGTTGAAAATAGAAGATACTTGACAAAGTCCAAACTGAATGAATGATGACATATACTAATAAATGAGTCAGATACATATAACATAGTGAACCCATACCACTAGCCATGGGCTATTGGTAGCAGGATCTTAAAAAGTTTTTTACATCGATTGGAGAATATTTCTGCTCATGTGTGCAGGAATGGTCGCAAAATGCTTTTATTTTTTTATAGGTAAGAAAAACAATTTATTGAGAAAAGTCTACTTTCATGCAAAAAGGCACGAAGTAGCCAAAAGAAATACAAAAGGAAACCAAAAGATCATGTACAAAAGAGATGAGAAACCATAAATATCAGGAGGGTTACATAATACTAGAAACTTCAGCTAGGCTATTAGATAGAATTGACATTTGAAGTTGAAACATCATCACAAACTAACATACCTCTATTACCAAAGATGTTAGCCATTGCCTAGGTAGGTGCCGGGTCAGATGTTCTTCAACAACTGCAAGACGGGGTGAGAACAACCTAAGAGCATTCTCAATTGCCACTGCCCTTGAAGGAAAGACAACAATGTTCTGCGCAAGAATTGAAGTTAAAAAAACAAGTCAGGACTGCAGGTCATAATGAGAGATACTAGCATTTAGAAAAACAGACCGACCAGAAAAGGGCAAAAGATTATGCACAACAACCTTTTTTTAATCTCGAGGCAAGAGGAAGAAAGGTGGGGGTGAAGAGATTGTGGAAGAAGCAGGATGACTAGAAATTAACAAATATGGTTAAATTTTCTTACATCAGCATTCTGTGGAACATGGTGATATGTTTTCATAAAGCCTGCAATGAGATTACAAAATAGTTTGCTTCCTGCTGGTGGCTCGTATGGGAAAAAGGAAGTCTCTTTCAAGATCCTGGCAAGATAAGCTAGGAACGGAATATTCTCATCACAACAGAATCATCTTCAAAAGATAAGTCTAAAGAACTGCTGATATCGTGGAAGCCATTTTTAAGGAACTCAAAAATTGTCTTGACCTGTCAATTAATTTTTTTTTTTTTTGTACTTATGGTTGCCCTTTCCCATCAAGTGCTATAAACTTCCACTTTGTAAAAAGGCACACAGGCAGTGTGCTACAAAAAAAAAAAGCCCTAACTAGCTAGGATTTAGTTAACAATTTTTTAATGCCAATGCACAGTTGACCCATTTGAATTGAGACTAATTGCCACTCTAAAACAGGTCATGATGGCATATCTTTTGCACCCTGCCTTTCATTGTGGCGTAGCAAAACTAACAAAATGATACTACAAACATGATAAGGCATTTATAATGCTGCATAGATTAAAATCACACTTCCATTTTTTTAAATAAAAAAACCGGTCACTCAGCACCCAGTAACTTAAACTGCCAAAGAATTAGTCACAAAAAAATGGTATCAAACTAAAATTTCTATACAGTTGAGACCACCTAAGGAAAAAATTCCATAACTACAGACGTCTATTGTCCAGCATCCTCAAAAATACTATGGTGTCAGTTCGAACCAAAAAAACAGAAAGAAATACAAAGAAAACCTTTTTAAATAAAGTGGCAAACAACTATTCAAGATAATTCAAAATAATCCTTAACCACACATATATCACAAGTAACTAGCAAGTAGTTTTGCAGAAAACACTGAAAAGACCAATGAGGTAAAAAAAACAAATGCTACATTACGACTATTAAAAAAAAAAAAAGGCATCCCCCTGTTTTTCTCATTATTATCAAATTTACCCATTTCCGGACCAAGAGAACTCATAGAAGTCTACATCAATACAATGCAGATACTATAGATAGCATCTATTTTCAAAATTTAATTATAAGAGTTGTTTTCCAAGGCATCTATATTATACAAGTAGCACGAAAACAAAACCTGGACGAACCATATGAATTCTCCATCTAGTTGAGCAGCTCCAACTTACATGTCCATCCCCATTTTACATATAACCTGCAAATGCAACACAGACTCTTTTGCTAATCCAAATATACCATGCCAGCACTAGCACATAAATCCCATCAGTGTTGTGACCACTGAATATCCTTAATGTTGATCCCTTCTTTAACCATCTCATAAAGGGGACTCGTTTCCCTCAACTTCTCCACTTGATGCACCGTGAGCTCAATCGCCCGGTCAATCTCAGCCTCAGTAGTAAACCTCCCAATCCCAAACCGAATCGACGTGTGAGCCATATCCTCATCAACACCCAATGCCCACAACACATAGGAAGGCTCCAAGTTAGCACTAGTGCACGCGCTACCACTCGACACTGCCACCTCCTTCAACCCCATCAACAAGCTCTCCCCTTCTACATAAGCAAACGAAAGATTCAAATTCCCAGCATACCTCCTCTCCTCACTCCCATTCACCACAACCCCATCTAGTTTTTCCCTAACACCATTCAGCAATCGCTCTTGCAACGACTTAATTTGCTTTTCGTCATATTGCATTTCCATCTTCACCAACTCACACGCAAACAGTCTTTAAATTGATGACTCTACTTTGACACATGCAAACAGTCTTTAAATTTTTTCTATAATCATAATTTCTGTCCACATACATGAATTGAAAAATCCTCTTGGAGCTAACTCCGTGGTACTACTAGGAGATTTGAACCTACCTCATGTGAAAGAGACTATTGAAGGTTAAATATTACTTTCTAGTTTCTAGTAGGAACTTTTTTTTTTTTTTTTTGGTGCTGAATACCTTCTAGTTGGAACTGGAAATATTTAGAGCGCGTTTGGATCCCGCGTCCCACGTCTGCGTTTTCCTTTTTTTTTTTTTTTTTTTTTTTACCCAACAGCTTATTTTGACTTTTCAGTCATGAATAGGGTACAAATGCACTGTTTATGGGTCCCACAAATTTCACTTTTTAACAACTTTTTCATTAAAAATAGATCTGCCGTACTATTTACACATTTTAAAATTATTTTGCTACAGTGTTTTTAGTTTACAGCAATAAATTCTATCCCAACAAACCCTTATAATGCAGATAGGATAAGATTGCTGCAGTCTCATCGTCAACCTTCAGAAAAAACACTTATCACTGCATTGAGTCCGTTTAACTTCAGCCATTTGAAATGCTACTTTTTTCATCAATTAAACACGTTATAAATTTCAATTTTAACTATGTACATGGCAGCTGTACAACATATAGGCACTAAAATGCTTCATTAGACTCAACATCATCCTAATGAATCCAAAGGCAAAAATATAAAAATACAGAGAAAACTTACATGTATTATAAATGGTTTTCGACAGGACAGATGATACAATAAATACTAATCTCTCTCATATTATGTGTCTTTCTAAACCAACCAATCCCCTGCATGTTTTTTTTTTTTTTGTTAGCTTCAGTATCCCGTGGGAAACTCGCAACTTCCATATCTAGGGGGTTGAGAGACCACATAAGCCGCTCCTCCAAAATAACAGGTACCCATGCCACGGTTCTTCTTCTGATAAAAGCTGTTGAACGCGAACGAAGCGTGGGCCTCAACAGTATTAGGATTATAACACGTGGCACCTGGCTGGATCGGATGGCAGTCAGCACCACCCTCACCACAAGCATATTCTAGAGCCGACTGCAGCTTCTCTTTCCCCACATCACCCTTCGCCACGCACCACGTGTTCCCTGACGAAGTATTCGTAGGGTAAAACGGTATGTCGTAAACTTCGTCCTCAGTAGGGTAAAACAGCCCGTAGTTACGCTCCGATGTGGAACCGTTCTTCTTGTTCTCGTTGAAAAGAGCGAACAAATAAACGGTCAGATCTGCTTTAGGTCTCAACGGTGTCCCACCTCCACTCAAAATCCGACGGACCAGATTTCCGTTATAAGCAGCGGCGTTTGGAATCGACGCGCCTACTTCGTTTTCGTCTCCTTTAGAAGGCCAACCCGTTTCCGTTACAACAACCTTAATATCGTCGTATTTCAATGCTGACATGGCGGCAAAAACGGCGTCGATTTGAGCGTCGAATAAGCTAAAATATCTTAACCCGTTACCCGCATCCACTACACCCGGGTTTTCACGGAACAAAGCGTAGTCTAAGGGGATGTCGTGGGAGTTTGACCCGTAAGCGAAAAATGGGTAGGCATTAACCATGAGGTACGACCCGGTTTGGCGAAGGAAATCCAACAAGGGTTTGAAAACGGATTCTACTAGATCGGGTCGGAAAGACCCGGCTGAAGAAGGGTAAGAGTTTTGAAGTGCGGTGAAAGCTATAGGGGAAGAGATTTTGATGTCATTAGTGAAATTATTCTTAACGAGAGCGTCATGGAGGTTTTTCATTGCGGGTATGAGGTAGCGGGACCGGGTTGTGTTATGTGGGTCGACGAAGACTTCGTTGCCTACAGCAATGGCTTCGATTTGTGTTGAAGGGTGGTAGGCAGCGACATTCTTCTGGACCCATGTGGAGGCGAAGGATTTGGTTCCGGCGGCGGCGGCGGCGAAAAGGAGCTCGTTTGGGAGGCCCACGGTGACTTTGATGCCGGATCCGGATAAGGCTTTGAGAACTGCAGGGTCGGAGTCGAAGAGCTTGACCCGATTTAGACCCTGAGATTTGAGAAGCGACACAACCTTTGATGCTGAGGGAAGGTTGTTTGCGATTCTACCATAGTTCACTCCTATGGAACCCGCATCTGCGACTGGGAGGAGAGAAATGAACAAGACGAGGCAAGAGAAAGCTAGGCGCTCCATACTCTGGTTCTGGTTCTGAGAGAAACAGAGCATGTGAGAAAGTGAAGAGAGAGTGGGTTTAGCTTGCTGTATTTCTGGGATTGTTTATACTGTCAGTGAGAGTAAAAGTGGGTCTCGAAGCAATGGTAAGCTATTTTGGTTTGGAATCAGATAGTATCAAACATAAGTTAAAAAAGACATAAGAAAGTCTGGTGCAGACAAATAGGAGATGTCGGCTACATACGTAATGCATGTTTTTGAAAAATCTATCATACGTAATGCATGTCGGCTCCATCGATCAAAAAGCATGTTTTTGAAAAATCGAAATCATACTTGCTTTTCTTTCTTGGACTCTTGCTGCAATTAAAGCCGTCAAGAAACGTGTAGGGCGTAGATGACCACTACACCCAATAAAGGACCATGCTAGCTGCTACCATTATTATGTGAAAACTGATTTGTCCTTCAGAACTAGAAGGAAACGACATATATAGCTACTAAAGGTTGATATTTTTGGTTCGTTAAAGTGTCTCAGTATCGACGTTTGGATTTGTAATGCCGACCTCAGTTGTTTCGATTTTCTCATTCATGCACACGTACAAACATTTTTAAAACCAATCTTACTTCGTTTAATTCTTTCGGTTCAAAATTACCTATTTGTGGTTTGGTTAAAATTTAAGTTGTTTAACTATAATTTAAAATTTAACACTTTACTTTATTTAAAGTTTGACCAAAATTTAACATCCTTGTAATTTGAAATTTCATTATGCAAATGTTTCGATTAATAGTTTTTTATCTTATATTTTTATATTTTTTTTGTGTTTATGGGGAAGAGATATAAAAGTAGAGCAAAATTATATATTTAGCTCTATTTCTAATAGAGGTGAGTTATACAAATTTAACTAAGCTAATATGTGGGTAGAGTGTCAAATTTCAAATTATAAGTAGGTAATTTAAATTTCGACCAAACTATGTAGGTGAGCAAATACTAACTTATCCATTCTTTCAAGTTAATAATATGATATAGTGATATGAGTTAAGGCCCTAAAGCTGAAAGGCTGATGAGCCCATATGGTGACGAGAGGAAGCAAATTGCCCAACCGATATTTTAGCCTGTGGCTGTGGTCACGAAAGTTAAAAAAAAAAAAAAAAAAACTCCCTATTTAGAATCAAATTTCACACAATTTTTTTTTTCCTGGTTATGATGAATGATGATTATTATCAAACATAATATGGAAACTATAAACCAAAATTGAGAAACAATTTTAATAGCCTAGAAAAGAGAGGGATCTCCAAATTTAGGGGGTGTTTGAGAGAGTTGTTTAAGTTATATTGTTTGAGTGTTTTTGATATACGTGTGGGTGAAAATGTGTGTGAAAATGTGTGTAATATTTTTTAAAATGTGTAGTTGTTTGTTTAAACTTACATGCCAAACACCTCCTTAATATTGATATATACTAACTCAGCTTTTGGTTTTTGGTGGATACCGTACAGAGCTATATATATATATATATATATATTATATATATATATATATATTATATATATATATATAGCTCCAAATAAATAATAAAAATTCAATTCATCAACTATTTCACATTAGAAAGCCAAAACCCCCAAATCTTCACAACTTAGATAACTACCATTGCAAAATTATAAACCCACTCATCAAATCATTCCACCAACACAAAACCCATTCATATAAACACATGAATATCAATTCCAAAGCTCATAAATCACATGGATATTATTATCAAAGCTTAGATTAAAAGACCTCAAGCAAAAACATATAAACCCACCCAAAAGATAAGGAATTTTTACCACAAATAAATAGAGATGAGTGAACCTTACCTTTTTCCTATGGAATTTTCAGGTGATTCTTGCCGGATAATGATGGTGGAGGTGGTGCTATGGAGTGGGTACCGTGGAAGAGGATGAGAGAGTGATAGAGAGGAGTGTTTGTTGAATGGAGAGAAAATGAAAAAATAAAAATAAAAGGAAAGAAGCAAATGGCTAGTTCTATTAGAAATGCAACCGGGTTCAAGTGGTGGTAAGAAGAGGCCTTTTAGGTTCCAAACATGCTGCTGGACCCAACCGTCCTTGACGTTGTTTCTCAAGCATGGGGAGGTGCCAATAATCTTGTAGAGGCCATTGATAGTTTCACCAGAAATGTTACGGCTTGGAATAAAAATCAGTTCTGGAATATTTTTACAAGGAAGAAAAATCTGATGGCTAGGATTAATGGTATTCAGAGGGCTATTGCTATCAAACCTTCAAGCTTTCTCCTTAAGTTGGAAGAGGATCTCCTTAGGGATCTTTACCTTGTGCTTAATCAGGAGGAGGAGTTATCGGCTTTAAAGTCTCAGGTGAATAGGATGATCCAGGGTGATCGAAATACAGCTTTCTACCATGTTTCGACGTTGGTTAGGAGGAAAAGGAATCAGATCATAGCAATCAAAAATGCAGTGGGGGAGTGGATTCATGAGGAAAGTGACATTAAAGAGTTTATTAGAAGTGATTTCAATGGGATATACTTGACATCTCATGAGATTGCTTCAAGGGATGATCCTATCATATTGCATTGTCAGGCTAGACTTTCGGACGGGGATAAAGAGAGCATTAGTGGGGAGGTAACTAAAAAAGAAATTAAGGCTGCCTTGTAGTCCTTAAAACCTTTTAAAGCCCTGGGTCCGGATGAGCTACATGCGGGTTTTTTCCAAAAATTTTGGCCAATAATGGGGGGCTCAGTGATTGATGAGGTCAAGCAGATTTTTAGCCGTGGGAAGATGCCCCAGCATTTGAATAGAACCCTTATTGCCTTGATTCCTAAGATCCAAGGTCTTGAGACTTTGGGCAATTACAGGCCTATTAGCCTTTGTAACAAGGTGTATAAAATGGTTACTAAGATTATTGTGGAAATGTTGAGACCTTTCTCGGATAAGCTTATATCCCCCTTACAAACGGCCTTTGTCCTAGGTAGAAAAGGTACTAATAATGTCATCATTGCTTAGGAGATAATTCATTCCCTAGGGAAAAAGGAAGGGAAGACGGGGTACATGACATTGAAGATAGATTAGGAGAAGGCTTATGATAAACTTGAGTGGGGTTTTCTCCGAGATATGCTTATTAGGATCAATCTTCCCACAAAACTCATTGATGTCATAATGAGTTGTGTGTCGACAATCTCCACTTCCATCCTATTTAATGGTGAAGCCTTAGACTCGATTTGGCCTTCTAGAGGGATAAGGTAGGGTGACCTGCTCTCCCCTTACCTCTTCATCATTTGCATGGATTTTCTTGGTCAACTAATAGAAGAGAAGTGCAATATGAAGACATGACAACCAATCAAAGCCTCTCAAAGTGGTCTTGCATTCTCTCATCTACTCTTTGCGGACGATCTCATATTCTTTGCCAAAGTTGATTGGGTGAATTGTTCCGCTATAAGAGATGTTCTTGATGAGTTTTGTGAAATATCTGGTCAATCAGTAAATGAAGCTAAGTCAAGAGTTTATTTCTCTCCAAATGTGGATAGAGACACAAGGGAATCACTTTGTGAAATTCTTGGTTTTGCTTCTACTCCTTCTTGGAGATCTTGGTTTTCCTTTAAAGCATCCTGGCTCTTCATCTCAGGATTACAATTCATCCTTGATAGAGTGAAGCAAAAACTCTCGGGTTAGAAGGCAAATATGCTCTCTTTGGCGGGGAGGGCTATTCTCATCCAAGCTTCCTTGGCTGCTATACCTTCGTATGTCATGCAATGTACCCATTTGCCTGGCAGAATTTTGAATAGGTTAGATAGAGTTAATTGAAACTTCCTTTGGGGATCGTCGGATTTAGCCAAAAAGATTCATTGGTTGGATGGGATAAGGTGATAAAGTCTAAGGAGGAAGGGGGCTTGTGTTGCAATCAGCTAAAGGCAAGAATATAGCTCTCCTCTCAAAGCTTAATTAGAGGTTCCATACTGAAAAGGAGGCCCCTTGGGTTCGAGTTTTGAAGCTGAAATATTGTAATAAGAGAAGAAGAGTTGCTACCAATGCCAATAGACTTGTTCTCTCATATGGACTGCAATGAAGAAAGGTATGGATACTTTCAATAAGGGTAGTAGGTGGTTGGTTGGTAGGAATAGTGGGTTGAATGTGTGGCAAAATAATTGGACAAATGAAGGCTTTCTTAGAGGGTTGATTCAGGGTCCAATTACAAGGGAGGCTAGCCTTTTACAAGTTAAAGACTTTATGATGGACACGGGTTGGGATAGGGAAAAGATCACATTTGAGCTTCCCTTAGGAATTAAAAGGTTGATTCAAGCAACCCCCATGACACTTTTGAGTAGAGGTGGGGATAAGTTGGCTTGGTCGGGGTCTCCTCAAGGCACTTTTGAGTTGAAAAGTGCTTATCGGATTGCCATGGGGGCTGAGTGCATAGAACCTTTTTCAGCTAATGGATTTGGAAAGTGTGTACTCTTCCTAGAATTAGAACCTTTCTTTGGAAATGCGTCCATAATAGCATTAGAGTTGAAGTTTGCCTTGAGAGGAGGGGTGTTAGTCAAGACACTACATGTCCAATATGTCAAGGAGCAAAAAGTATTTTGCTTGCCCTTAGGGACTGCCGTATGGAACCAGCTGGGGGTGTTTTCTTCCAATCAAGCCTTTTGGAGGAGTAACCATAGTTTTAAAAACCGGACCGGACCGGCCGGTCCGACCGGTTTAACCGGAAAAACCGGTGCAGTCCGGTCCGGTTAAAAGCACAAAAACCGATCAATAACCGAAAAACCGGAAATTTTTAAAAAAGCGGTTTGATGTCCGGTTCGGTTTTTAAAACCATGGGAGTAACCTTGAGGAATGGCTAATGTTAAATAGTAAACTTAATTCCTTTAGGTGCTTCTCGACCGCCCTGGAGAGCTATTTTTCCCTTTCCTATTTGGAATGTTTGGAAGAGTAGAAACAATTTGGTTTTTAATGGGAAGAGTAGGAACCCAAAGCTAGCTATGGTGATAGTGAATTAAGCCTTAGAGTTTGTTCATTGCGTTGCTTCCCCAAGGTTGCTAACTCGAAATATTATAAGGAGGATTAGATGGGAGAAGCCGATCCAAGGTTGGTGGAAACTCAACACAGATGGCTCCTCTTGTGGTAATACCGGCTTGGCAGGTTGTGGAGGGGTAGTGAGGGATGATGCCGATAGATGGGTTATTGGTTTTAGTAGGCATATTGGCATGACAAGCAGTTTTGCTGCTGAACTGTGGGGTTTAAGAGATGGGCTTCTTCTATGCAACAACCTAAACATTACTTTTCTTGAGATTGAGCTTGATGCCAAGTCTATTGTGGATGCCTTAGGAAATCCTTCATATGTAGATAACATCATTTCACCTTTATTGGATGATTGCAGGCTTTTGATATATCGCATTCCGCAGATATGTATTAAGCATTACTTCCGTCAAGCGAATAGATGTGTGGATAGTCTTTCTGGGATAAGCTATTGTTTAAATGCTGATTTTTCTACTTTTGATAATCCGCCTGTGGACTTAGTTGATACTTTTGAGAATGACTTCAATGGGATGTATTTTAACAGGCTTTGTACTGAGGCTATTTTTCTTCTTAGTTCTTTAACGAAGCTTCTTTTCACCAAGAAAAAAAAAAAAGAGTGGCCGGCCAAGAGAGTGAGGATAATTGTGAGATGTGTGGTTGAGGAGTGGGGTAGGTGGGGTCACACGGCTCCTTAAAATATCTAACTTTTTTTAGTCTTGAATTGAGCTGGGGCGTTACAGTAGCCGTGTGACAGTGAAAATAAATAAGAAGTTGATAAGACTTCAGTAGATAAACCTTCTATCCATCTATGAAAAAAACCTTCTATCATTTACTAAAAAAAGCATAATAGATTAACCAAAAATGGAGGAAAAGTGAAGAGAAAAAATAAAAGAAAAGTATTAGAAACGAAAAAACATGAAGTAGAATAATTTGGAATAATTTGAAAAGTATTAGAATAATTTTGTTGGTAATGCATCCATTTAAAAAAAATGTTATTTTGTCGAAAGTAGAATATTTGGTAGTGTTATAATTCTAGAATTTATATATTTTTTCTTATCTAGGAATTACATCAAGTTGTAAGAGTAATTTTTCGCAAGTAATTTTTATACCATGGTCTTTTTTTGTAGTGAAACTTTTTGTATTTTGATAATGACTTTTTGAAAAGTAGAGTGTCTTATTTTCGAATATAAGATATTGTGTTAAAGTGTTTTTTTACTTGTTATGATTAATGTGGAAAATTCATAATTTTAAGTCTATATGTTTAGATATGTAGCAACTGGCAAGCATATCAAGTTTGTCAATTTCACTAAATGGAAATCTAATAAGTGGCTTAACTAAGAAAATGTAGTTCATTTCCCAGGAAATGAGTGATAAACCCAAGTCATTTTAATTGGTTTCCCCTGTACTCTTAATTCTTGTCAAGATTCAAAACGACTGTTTGAGATCATCGTAGAAAATAGATCTAAATTTTGTGCTCTAGTAAGAGATATCTGTAAATTCTGACGGGCAGCTTTGGGCATCTCATCTTATACTCGGTTGTAATCCAGTCTACTCCACTTGGTAGCCTTTCGGTAATGAGAGAGAAAAGAAAAAGTATGAGAGAGAAAAGAAACATACACCCCAATCCAACTTATTCTCTATGCTTGCCATGTTACTAGTTATTCTAAGTTATAATCTGCTTGTCATAAGTAATATAATTTGCTGTATATCTTTCCTTAAAATCTATCATAAATTTTGAATGGAGTTTGTAGTGTGTCGTTAAGCCTTATTCTTAACTTTTTGTTTCTCAAAAAAAAAAAAAAAAAACGTTAATCCTCTTTGTAAGTGCACAATTGCACCTGGCCCCAAGAACAGTTATGGGCTCAGGCCCAATGAGCCTTAAACAATACGAATTTGTAGAGTGTGGGCTTGAAACACAGGTTAGAAGAGTTTAAGGGTTCTAGGGCAAGTCAAAGATTATCAATACGTACAACAACAAGGAATATTGCAACTCAACCTCCTCGGACGTAAGCCGAGGATTGTTCTTATATTATCTTTGTTTTCTTTCTTTCTCTTTTGATTACAAAAAAATGGAAGCCCCTTTTTCTGTTCCGGGTCTCCCCTTAAATACTCATCTTTTTAATCCCTAATACACGTGTTGCCCTATCTCCCCCTTAGCCTAGATATTTCTTTTCTCAGTGCCTTTGAATAGTAACCAGAAGTTTCCCTTCCACTGTTCAGATGTCACTTCCTCATTAATGCGGCTAAGGTAGTAGGTGAAGGGTCTTTAATGTGGAGGCAGCAGCCTTTAGTACTTTTCAAACATCGGAGCTTCTAGGACATCCAGGGGTTCACCCCTCTTAACCGTTGGTCTCCATCATGTCGTTTATGTGCTGTTATGATAACGTTACTGATTCTTCTATGCCCATCTGAGAGTAAAATCAACCTCGGATTGGTCCTCGTGTCCTCGGCACATGAGCAGGCCCGCGGCACTACAAAATTTACAAATCAAGGATAGGTCGGCCTTACTTAGAGTGGCCCAAAGGCCCATATACCTGTTAGGACCTTTTTACTCCCCACACTCTTCCTTTGTGTGTGTTTGTTTCTCAAAATACATATGGTCCCATTAAGACATATATTTATTATCCATTTAAGAAACTTTATGAGAAATCGAAAAAAAAAAATTGTCAAAAAAGTTGGTCATTTTTTTATTTTCCCATAAAAAGTTTCCTAAAATTATTTATTAAAATAAAACCTCCCTCTTTCTTTCATTTGATATAGTAAGTATACTCGCGGCTGCTTGATATATAGTAACATTTTGCACCAAATTTTGTAGCGTTTCATACCGTCTGAGTTTGGTATGGACCCTTCACGGATGGGACATGCTCTTGAACCTGGAAGAGTGACATTTGATGAGAAAATGAGAGTGAGAAGAGCAATAGAGGATGCTACCAGTGGCGGAGCTAGAGGGGGGCGAGGGGGGGCACCTGCCCCCCCTGACTCCACCTCAAATTCCTTCTATATGTAATTGTAATCTTAAGAGACTGACAATCTGACATAGGAAAAAGAAAGGAAAAAATGACTCCCAATCAGTTGAAACTTAGTGATTCTGACACAAGAAAAAGAAAGTAAAAAAAAAAAAAAGTTTTCTCAAACATCAAATCATATCTCCTTTTCACCTATTTTATTGTTCTTGTAAGCTTTTGTCTTGTCCCACGTTTGACACCTATTTCACAATATTTTTTTTTTAATTTCTATCATTATTTTCACTATTAATAAGTATTTTATTGTTAAATGATGCTAGAGATATTGTAAATTTTACTATTTATATCTTACAAATTGACGTGTCACTAATTACAAAAAATAATCACAAATATATATTCATTATATTGTTTAAATAACACTAATCACATTTTTACCACATCAGTTTGTAAACTTTTTGTTGTAGATTTTATAGTAACTATGAATTTATTATTTTTGTTTATTTATTTTAATGATATGAATATATTTATTTTCTTATAATTTTATTTATTTATTTATTTTGTTATTATTATCGATCAATATTTTTAGATTTATTTCACTTTAAATGTATTATTTTAATTTTGTCCCTTCCGAACCAAAATCCTGGCTCCGACACTGGGTGCTACAATCCTCTTCACTTATGTAACTGTAGTTGCTTTGCTGGTTACTTTGCTGCTAACCTTTCTCAAATGGAACACTCTTGCCTCGAAGGGATTAAGTTACATAATCTGGGATGTTTTTTCCATACTGGTAGAATAAGGCTGTTATAAAACTATTGCTTATTATGTGTACATAATCTTGGATGCTTCTATATCTATAGCTGGATTTATTGTTAGTATGAGACAAAATTAGATGTATAAGTAATATAAGACCGCGAATTTGAATGCACTTTAGATCATGGTTCCTAAAAGTCTCATGAGAGCCAAGGGATTTTTCCATATAATTACCTTGTTTGCAGAAAGGGGGAATGTACACATACCTGTAATTAGTTACACATTGGTGACCATCTTGGATAAGAAATCTTGTAAAGTGGCTGGTGGAGAATGTTTCAGAAAAGAACTACAGGATATCATCTATGATACCAAATTGACATGGGACAAATTGGAGAATTTGTATGCTTGTGTTTGTGCTAGGTTAAGGTTTAGGAGGTTTTGGAATTAGGGTCGAGAAGGTTTTGGCACTGAGGTTTAGTTGTTGCATTACCAACTTTCCATACTAGATGTTCGTTGTATTCTATGGCACTAGCAGCAGCAAGCAAGCCACTGGCAGTCAAGGAAGAACCCTAAAAATCATATAAAACCTTGTTTCTACTAGTCCACATTGCCCACATAATAGAGACCATAGAAATGAAAGGTTCGAGGAGGTTTTACAGGGAAAAAAACTATAACTTGAGAACTACTTAACTCAAAATCAGGAGTAAAAAGTTTAACCAAATCAGATGAGCTTCAACAAGTGACCTCCAAAACAGATAGTCTAAGATTTATTTCTCCTCTAGACATGGTGTACATTACTCTAATATCTTCATCCTCCTTTGGATAAACACCATTCTTACAGGGAATAAGTCTTTCCATTAAAGATGAATATTTTTTGGGACAATTGAGGACCTGATGTCTCTCCAGAATTTACAGGAGGAGATTAGAATTGTGCTGAAGAGAACAAAAGTGAGAGCATTCACTATGAAAACAATTGTAGCCAGACTTAATAAAACAGCCTCCAGACTGTGAGTACTGAGTATTGCCCCATATAGCCATAAAAGGAAACTAGGATCCTTGGAATCCAAGGGTTTATTCCATGACTTACTAACAAGGGTTTATTCCATGACTTACTAAGCTCGTATACAAGTTCTGAAACTTGATTGAATCAGATGTTTATATCAGGTTGTTCAATTAAATATTGATTTTGCAACCATCTTCCACATACCACGTGAGGACTTTATATAAGAGGTTTCTAACATAAATTATATACTTCTTAATACTGATGAACGAAAATAAAGTTAGAAGACTGAAATGAAATCTGAAGAAAGTTAGAAGGTCAATTTTGCATTTTAGCAACAAAAAAAAAGGGCAAAATGCGATAAAAAAGCAATTTCTAGCATATTTTTGAAAGTATGATCGGATAAGACATAAGCTCTTTATATATATATATATATAAATTTTGGCCCCAAGGTGTCAGGGAAGAGTAGATTCAGCTCTTCCAGGACAATTGAGTGAAAGGCAAAGAAACAATACTCAATAATTTAGAGAAAGACTCTATACATAATCAGAAAGACAATGAAATTTGAAACCAAAAGGCATTGTACACCAGACTAAGCAGCATGTCACCACAGATGCAGTACTTTCAATGCTCCAAAACTTTGATCTTATCAAGACAATTTTGCATCTGCTGAGCAGCATCAGCTGAGAGACGAGCCCCAACAAGAAGTTTGTACTGCTCAAATTTTAGCTCATCACACTTCAAGGTTGCATTTCTACAAGCCTTTATACTCCCTAGTACCCAAATATATATATAATTCCTTTTTGATGGCTGATAAAATCAAATAAATTTTCAGAGAAGTTCAAAATGGCAGTACATAAAATTAGGTTTGCATCCTTGTGATGGTAATTGTGAAGTGATATAAGTTATGGAAGTATTGCAAACTATGATAAACAAAGCATGTAATCATCCAACTAGGAAATTATTGCACTCCTTATAGGAAATTATGACTCATCATGAATTTATAAATGTGGTGCTTGAATAAATAAATTCCAATAGAAAGCTATGAACTATAAAACACGGGTGCATTTTCGGATTCGGGTGCAGGTGGAGGACTTGACAATTTTTGAAAAAGTAGGGTGCGGGTGCGGCAAGGTGCGACTATTAAAAAATTATTAAAAATATTTATATTTATATATTTTAATATATTACTAAGCATATTTTTTCACATTACATAAACATTACAGCTTATAGAAAATCACATTATATAAAAATACAGATTCACAAATCACAATGAGTAATAATTATTAACTAAATAAAAAATCAAACCCAAGTCACAACATTACAGCTTATATAAAAAATTTAAAAAAAATTAAAAAAATCAGATCACAGATTCACAAATTACAATGAGTAATAGTCAGAGCATGTGAGAGTATAATGAGCTTGAGATTGAAAAATTAAGATTGAAAGCTTTAGTTTAATACCTGAGTTGAGAGTGGGTTGTGAGGTGAGGTGAGTGAGATTGTGTGATTTGATACCTGAGTCCAAGAGTAATGCAAAGAAATTGAAGAATAGGAGACTGAGATTGTGTGACTGCGTGCATCTATGAGAGAGGGGAGATAGAGAGCAGAGAGCCAAGTGGAGTGGGGAGCAGTGGAGCACAGAGAGTGAGAGAGAGCTGAAGATTGAAGAATGATTAATGAATCAGGTGAGATAGTTTAGGCTTTAGGGTTTTGTTATTTCGGCCGAACAGTGCGTTTTGCATCTTCTTCTTTTCTTTTTCTTTTTTTTTAAAATTTCGGCTTAAATCAGCCAGTTTGGCGTCAGTACGGCGTGTTTTGGCAGTTTCGGCCAATATGGACCGATTCAGCGCAAGTCAGCTTGAGTCAATGCGTATCAGGAACAAAAAAAAAAAAAAAGGACACGACACCAATGCGCAAGCAACAGCGTCGCCCACCGCACCTCGCGTCGGACTCGAGTTTAGCGGCCATTTTGTCGCGTCAGTGCATCATAGGCTATGAATAGGTTACATAGTACCTTTAACACATTTTGCACTTTTAAATATAACCAAGTTTATAAGTTTTTCACAAATTCTTCAAACTTAATGGTGATAGAAGAATGTCCCGACTAGATTTTAAAACATATGGATTTATTTTTTCTAAACTCAAATGTGCATAAATCATATATTAAAATATAGATATACACACACACATATATAAGCATTATCAGTAGGCCAAAAGAGTATCCATCTCGATGTTGTTTGACTTACCACTTAAGTCCAACAAGTTGCATAGAACTGGGCAATTTCCAATACTCCTAACCATGGTGATGGTAGACCAAACCTTTTGGAACTCTTCTCTTGAAGCTCTAATGATTCAAAGCTTTGTGATGGGAAGCATATTGTACAACAATCCTCATTGTTAATCAAACTCTTACGAGCAACTGACCCCACCCATTAGAACCCGTTACCGGGTAATTGAGGGGCTTTTCACCCCTAAAGGCAGAGTTTGGTTCCACTCATGAAGTTCAAAATCAACCACAGTACTAAACAATCAAGAAGTCAAAAAATAACTCAAAAAACACAAAGGGAGAACACAGCTTGAAATTTAAAACTCATACCCATATCTAATCTCACAACCTGTAAGGAAAAAAAGCTAATCAAAGGCCATTACTTTAGTTAAATAATTACTAATATTTGCTCAGCAAAAAGAGTAACTCATATTCTTATCAAAATCAAAACAAAACAAAAATTCAAATATCCATAAAACAAGACATTGGCTATAACTGTGAGCTACAAAAACTGAAGGTTAAAACTCAAAATACACATTATTTACAAAATAAAAAGAGAAATGATATATCCACAACATTTTCATAATATTTTTACAACAAATTTTAAGTGGCATGTTGTTATTGTTGAGGCAAAAAAGTAATCTTAATGTTAGGTTCAAATTTGAACCAATAACAACTAACCAACTATGATTTGTTGTAAAAATATTATAAAAATATTGCACACATAGCATCTCTCAAATAAATATACTAACAACCACTAATAAATGTTAAACTCAAACCACTTACTTTCCGCAAATTTTCCTAGTAACCAAACAAAATTTTTTTTTCTCTAAAACGAAAATTTAATAAAAAAAATTAAGAGAAAAGTACTCACCAGTTTGATTTGATCGATAAAGCTGCGAAATTGCGAGGGCAGAAAGAGAGATTTGAATCAATTACAATTTACAAACGATAATAATATTAGGTATTAAAATGGACGACACGTCGTATGACACATTTTGACGCGAAACTAGTGGAATGATGGGCCCGATCTTAAGGCCCAAATCAGATGATAATTTTGGGCCACTAAACGAGTGTCTATGTATTGATAGTACAGTAAAAAAGTCCGTTACAGACAAAAGATTAAAAATTAAAAATTAATCTTTTTAATAAAAAAAGTATTTTTAATCCAATAAAAAAAGTGAAAAAAGTTGAAAATTTTTGCAAATAATTTAGAGATAAACAAAAGTTGGATCGATTTTTATTTCGGCCATGGATTTAGAGAGAGAGCTAGCTCATCTTCAACGAAAACCACCTTTAGTCACCTCCGATCCACCTTCACCCGAAACTACCATCAACCACCTCCATATTCACCTTGAGAGAGCGCTTGAGATTTTCACCGAGAGAAAGAGAGCTTGGAGATTAGAAACTCATAAATTAGAAATTCTAATTTCTATATTATTCACGGAGAGAGAGCTTGGAGCTTGTAGAAGGACTTTTTTTTTTATATATTATTTTTTCAAATTAAATTAAAATTGATAAATTTTAAATTCTATATTTTTAAAATTTTAAATTAAAATGCTGAAGTTGCATGTTTTAAATATTAAATGATTTTTAATATTATTTTAATATCCACGTCAGCATTTACTATACCAACAGTGCATTCTGTTTGCCACATTAGCAATTTCCATTAAGTGATTAATGGCAAGGACTAAAATAGAACGTGTTTTTCATTTTAGAGACTAAAAGCGGTAAAATGAAAATGTAGGGATCAAAAGTGCATTTACGTCATTTCAATTACAATATGCTTCTTTGTCATGTGAAACAAGCAAGCATCATAGTATCTTTTAGCTGAAAAATTATTGAATACTCCGGGAGTATCATAAATGAGTACTCTCCCCTTCTTACATGAATTATGGATTTCACCATAAATTTAATTAGTAAGACCCACAGTTATGTGAGAATGGAGAATATGCATTTATAGTACTCCGTGAGTACCCAATAATTACCCCTTCTAGCTATCCAACACAATTAGAGCAACCAATTTGCAGAAGCTCAAATGTAGAAAGGATACTCAATGATGGTCTATCTTTGAAGTAGGAAAATTCTCATTATACTCAAACTCAATGGCCAGAGTTCCCCTTACTTATAGTTTGCCAACAACTAGCTGTTTTGATTTTGCAGTGGTTCAATGTTGGAAGCCTGGAAAGATTATATGGCAATGGAAATTGAATCGGGTCATACAAATGAAGCTAGGTCCATCTATAAGAGGTGCTACAGTAAAATATTCGCTGGAATTGGCTCAGAGGTATAGTTAATTTTCTTTTGTCATACGAAAGCTTTTCATCACATTTTTACTTGATTGTTTGTTTGCTAGGGATTAATCTGCATTTATGGTAGTGGCAAAAGGTTGACGTAATATGCATTACTACCTAGGCCCTAGGGAGCACAAAAATTTAATTCGGTTTGTGTATCCATGTTGTACACCTGTACCAATATCGTACCTGTCGTGTCATGTTATAATTTTTTAGTAATTACTCAGGTCTCTATCGTACTCGTAAACATGTTCGTATCCATGATTCCTAGATTACAGGTGTATTTTATTTGTTGAGAATTATATTAATTGATGAAATCTAGGTGCGATCATATGCAAAGTTAGACAATGAATTGGTTTCTACAAACAAAAGGTTTCAGGACAAGATTGACTGGACTTCGAGGGTAATAGATTTAATCTTAATAGTGGAAATGCAGTTTTCTCAAAGGTTAAGTGAAATAATGAGTTAAAGGAAAAACAACATAAAACAAAAGTTTAATGAATGCCTTACATAGAAAAGGAAATATCCTAAAGGTTTAGACTGAGTTTCCAAGTAAAACTTTGCTTTTGGTGGATTATACCTCAAGCCATTCCAGTCTTATATCATCATTTTATTTTATTTTCATATTACTTGTGTATGAGTGTTTTATTTATTTATCTATTTTTAAAAATATTGATGGAGGTATCTGTTTACTTTCATATACACCTTTAGCTTGATTTTCCTTGTTTTCATCATTCCTTGTAGTTGTTTGTCATATACCTTAATTTGTTCAGACTTAAAATTTCTTGAACGGCCGTACTAATTTGGTAAGTAGATAATGTCACTTTCTAAGTTAAAAATTTGTATTGGCATGGTTTTTGTTGATGTTATTTTGGGCATATGAATCCTATATAGGTTTAGTTCACTTGCTATGTAATACATTTTGGATTAGATGATATCTTCCCACTTCCCTTCCTAAAAAACAGAATCATTTAGGACATTTGCCATTCTTGGTTGCGCTTTGAGAGGGAATTTGGTACGCTTGAAGTTGAAGATTTTGACCATGCTGTACAAAAGGTAAATTCCTTTCTGCTTCTGTTTTGATTTGAATGTTTATGAACAAAATTGGTGCCATGTTCGTATATATTGTATGCAGTATATATGAATGACTAATTGAAATTCTTTTTTTCTTTTGTTTTATGCAATGAAGCTTTGTTTACTTATAAAAATATAAATTCCAAAAATGAAGAGGACGGGCTACCCCTAATATGAAGGGAAAAAACATGCCTCTTGACTAGATTTTTTTATTTTATTTTTTTATTTACTCCCTTCTGATAATATTAGCAATAGATTTTTTTAAATCTCTTTACCAAATCTTAACCATGAACATAACTAATCTAATTTAGAATAAGAAGACAAAATTTGAACTTACTATGATTGCTGCCGTCTCATCGTCAACCTTTAGAAAAAACACTTATTACTTCATTGAGTCCAATTATTAGAATCGTTTAACTTAAGCCATTTGCAATGCCACATTTTCATCAATTAAACATCTAATAAGGTTTTAAATTTCAATTTTAACTATGTATATGGCAGCTGTACAACATATAGGCACTAACATGCTTCATTAAACTCAGCATCCACA
Organism: Castanea mollissima; assembly: GCA_014183005.1. NCBI lineage: Eukaryota > Viridiplantae > Streptophyta > Magnoliopsida > Fagales > Fagaceae > Castanea > Castanea mollissima. The sequence goes on along the minus strand of JACAVU010000001.1, from coordinate 753,795 downwards.
TAATGAAACCAAAGGAAAAAAAACCAATAATAATAATAATAAATACAGAGAAAACTTACATGTATTATAAAAGGATCTCACATACTGCAGGGAAACTGAGAAGATTGGTATTATAAAGCCACATCAGTCAATCAAATAAGAACAAGATTGACTGGTATAATTTTCATATAGACAGAAAATTTTAGTTGAAGCCAAGTCAACGAAATAATGCTTGACCTGAGCTCTGCAGAACTTGCAACAAACCCAATTGGAGCTGACTTGAGGAAAGAAAGCTCAACTTAAGTTCTGTGGAATTGGAACTGACAACAAGATTGGTTTATTTTATGATGCTTAATTTGTGAAAACAATGAACTTGGAGACAATATCAAAGTGATCCAGGCACTGATTCTTTGAATTTGATAATGCAATCCAATGCCCGTTCAAATTCGCTTTCTTCTAAAGCAATTGTGAACCTGCAATAGCCAGGAATCCCAGTCCATGAGCTGCTATTGATGCACAAACCAGTGGATTTGAAGATGGCTTCCCTGATATTTATGTCATCAAGCTTGACTTCATAAGTTGCATCATTTTCTGTGCTTCCTCCGTCTTTAGGCGATTTCTTGAGCTTAACAATCTTGTTGAGATAGGCAGAGGGCTTGGCCACCATGGAAACACCAGCGCAGGATTCAAGAACATCCCACCCACAGTTTTCAAGTGTCTATAGCATTTACATGATGAGAAAAGAAGTTAAGACAAAATGTGTTAAGGAAAAGAAAAAGAAAAAGTGGAAGCGTACTAAAACAACTACTTTGGATTTAGCTTTCTGTTTGGCATTAGGAACAATATGCAGAATTTTTTTATTTAATAGACACAAAGGAAAGTTTTTAGCACGAAAGATAATTACCTCTTTTAATCGTTTAGATCTACTTCTCAAATTCCTTATCTGTTCATCAACACCATCCAAAAAGTATGCTGATTTCTGCTCCCCCAAACCCAACAGCTTCTTTATAGCATATTTAACAGTACTATGAGGTTTGCTAAATCCAAGGAAATTATGAAATGTGTCAACCAAGGGAGTTTGGTTTAGAACAAGGAACCCGAATTTGAGTGCTCCAGTCAGCATCTTAAGAGACAGTCCTCCAAGCAGAGAGACACCAAAAGAGGGATTTGCAGAACAAGAAAGCTTTGACAAGCTTCCATCCAAATCCCAGCCACCCCAACTTTCAGAATCAAATTCCAAACCCGAAAATGAAGTATCAATTACAACTCTTGCCCCGAATTTAGCACAAGTAGATAAAACATTTCCTATCTCTTTGTTGTTATAAAGCAAGCCAGTTGGGTTGACTGTTGGTCCAGAAATGTATACCCATGGCTTATTTACAGTATCAAGTACTTCAGAAAGTATCTTCTCTGTCAGCTTAAATCCATCTTCACACTTAGTTGGTATATTTGCAATGTTTGCTTTTAAAAATTTGGCGGCAGAAACATAGTTTCCATTTGAGCCAGCTGGGAAGCATAAAGTTCCACCTTCTTGATTACAGCAGAGGACCACCTTATTAAACAGAGCTAGCGAGCTGTCAGCAAATACAAATTCTGTGCTACTATCAGTTGAAAACCCATAATTTCTCTTGATAAAATGTTTGATGCTAGAGGTGACATCAATTTCTGAATCAGCCATGTTTTGCCTTGCAAAACTTTCAAAGATCGCAGCCTTTACAGCAGATGGTATGGGCAAAAAGCTTTGATCGACATCCATGTGAATCAGGGCTGTGTTCTCTGCCTCATTGATTGACAACTCTGAGTTATTTAAGACTGAGATGGCTGAACTGGCAAATCCAATCATCTCGACCGAGTCGCATTTTTGACTTTCCCTCTGAAGGACATGCATCAAACATCAATTTGATGAGCAAACTTGCCTCCAGTGAAAACAAAATGCACATCTATCGAGCATTTAAAGTAGCAAATCAAGACAACCATGTGACCTACTTCAACGAGACATTTATAACACCTAAGTTAAAGTGAGGAGTGAAAAATGAGAAACTCCCAAAAGGCCACCTGTTATAGTACTACACTTCTCAAGAATGTCTAATTGTGGAGTTCTGAACATTCAGAGAACATTAAAAGAATTAATTAAATTAAAGAAAGATCACATCCTAAAAGGGGAAAGTGATTGCTTTTCTAGTGGTGAATCTCGAGTCTCCAGAGGATTTCATGTTCAAGGCTCTCAAGTAGTCAGGGAAAAAATAAGATAAGCTCTAGAGATCATGGTAGCCTTAGATAATGAAATGATGCACATGAATCAAAATTTCCTGCTATGTCTTTTTCTGGAGGCAGGTGAGTGCTGCAATCAAGGGCTTTTTTAATAACTCTTCACTGGATTTATTTTTCTCCATAAAATAATTGAATGTATCATTTTTTAAATCCTTTTTTATCATAAAAGGAATATTTCCTGTTTTGCCTGTTAAACTTATTACATACCACATTATATGATTAAATTTCCAGATAATCTTCATGCCATGAATGGAAGAGCTACTTCATCAAAGACCATGTTTTCACAAAATAACATATTCAAGTGCATTTAATGGGAAGGATCTTAAGAAGTAATTTAATGACTAACAAACCTTAACAGATGGACGTCGGTCAGCCAGTTGAAAAGATAGAAGCTCATGGAAAAGACAACCATAGTAATATTGATTAATTGGTGCAGTGATCCCCTCTAGTAGTTCTACAGTCTTGGACAATGCCTTGAAGATGGCCTCTTCTTCTGAAATGATGAAAGCTGCTTCCAGATCTGAATAAACCTGGGAAAAGGTGATTTGACTTCCATTAATTAAAAGAAAGAACAATAATCTAACAATAAAATGATAAGATTGAATCTGAAGTTCAATAATATGGCTTGTTAGCTTGATTAGATACTTGTTAACCTTCATATATGAAAGCTAGACTAAGTTAATCAATGGATTATATGAAAAGAGAAAAATACCCGATTTTTTACTAGGCCACAGACAATTGCTGCATGTGAGGGTAGACGAGTTCCTGCAAGATATTTGAGGACACCACTGGAACCTGGGAGGCTGGATAGCTCAAAATTATCAGATATGTCTAAGAAAAGACGACATCCAATTTCTCTCGTAATACTTAAAAGGTGCTCAAATGCTGAACTGGTAACGGCCTCAAAATGAGCTATCCCAGTGACCACCACCTGTGGTTTTAACTTCTTGATCACCTCTATCATCAAATCTGATTGACGTGGTGCTTCAATGACTGTAAGTATATCCTGCGAAGGGTTATCACTTCCTGTATTCTACGATAAAGAAATACATAAGAGTTAATAACATCCCTCAATTTAAGAACTCAACAACAAAACATCAAATGGTGTTTTGACATCCATATACACTTACTAGTCTCATCACACACGCTTCGCGCGTGTGATGAGGCTTTTTTTTTTAGTGGTCCTATTTTGTAGAAAAAAAAAACTGTATTTAATTATTTCATATATATATATATAATTTTTATTTTAAAAATCTAATTTATAAGTGAATAAATCAATTTAAAAATTAATAGGAGACTGATTCTATTTTTTAGGCAATGTTTTAGTGGGAGTTAGAGTTGCATTTTTACCGGATTGTCCTTTTTTTTTTTCTCTACTTAAACATAGGACTGTAGAGACATTTTTGAACTAAAAAAATGAGAAATTCAAACAGGAGAAGCCCCTTAAATAGTAGTATAGATATACAGTAAAGTTTCTATTATATTTTGAAGCATTTGGAGGCACCAGTCATTAAAGAACCAGAAATGACATCATTAAAAAACATGGAGCGACCAAATAATTTTTTCTATCCTTGAAAACCTACAAACTTGTCCAAATTTATTATAACAAATAAAGTCATTTTAGGTTATAAAATAAAATATGCATTTATGTGTAATGCAAGATGCAGGGAATGAATTGATTTCATGTTAATGACATGTCACTGCACCATGGTAAACATGCTGGCAACATCTGTGTCCACAGTTATGTTGAAAGAAAAAGAAGAAGAAGATACTTGACAAGGGAGAGTGATGCTTTTTATGAGCATATTTATTCCAAAATGCCACGGGGTGAGAGGGTTGATAGTTTTTTTTGGAAGTAAACTCGAATGGAGTTTTTGATGTGCGCTCGTTCTATAATTCCTTATCTGCTCCTCCTACCATTCCTTTCCCTTGGAAGTGTATTTGGAGTGTTAAGATACCTAGAAGAGTTTCTTTCTTTTTTTTGACAGCAGCTTGGGATAGTATTCTTACTATTGATAACCTTGTAAAAAGGAACCAGCCTTTGGTTAATTGGTATTGTTTGTGCCGCTGTGATGGAGAAATAGTGGATCATCTTTTACTTCATTGTAAGTTCACACATGCCTTATGGAGTGAAGTTTTTTTTTTATGTTTGGCATATAGTGGGTGATGCCTAGGACAATTATTTCTCTTCTTTGTGCATGGGAGAATTATTTGGGGATATACTCTTCTTCGGTTTGGACTATGGTGCCAACCTATTTGATGTGGCTAATTTGGAGAGAACAAAATACCCGCACTTTTGTGGATGTTGAGAAATCTATTGATCTTTGAAATCTTCGCTAGTTGGGACATTGTTTGGGTGGTCTCGTATTTGGGGTTTTATGCAATATATTTCCGTATTTGATTTCCTGCAATCTAATTTTGTTTCTCTATAATTTTTTTTTTTTTTTTTTTTTGTATTTGTTTCAAGTACAGTCTGTTCATCATCGTGAACATGATGTACTTTTTTATTAATGAAAATATCTATTACCTATCAAAAAAAAAAACTTGACAAAGTCCAAACTGAATGAATGATGACATATACTGATAAATGTGTCAGATACATATATGTACATGTAAAAAATAATAAAAAAGTATGGTTTTATATAATTATTTGAGTTCATTTTCTTGAATATAATTATCAACATTAGACAAGAATCATGAGATATAATAAGAAATGACTAGAATTGATGACAACACTGTTTAGCTCTACACACAGACTCTTATACTTTGATGTGGGTATTTCTGCATCGTGCACACACAAATATTTGGATGATTTTAAAAAAAACACAGAATATTTTCGCCTGTCTAAAGCCACTTAATTACAGAAGGAAATTAACCTATCCTTGGCACCTGAACACTGGCAACCATACCACCAGCCATGGGCTATTGGTAGCAAGATCTTATAAGTTTTTTAAATTGATTGGAGAATATTTCTGCTCATGTGTGCAGGAATGGTTGCAAAACGCTTTCCTTTTTTATAAGTAAGAAAAAAAATTTATTGAGAAAAGTCTACTTCATGCAAAAAGGCATGAAGTAGCCAAAAGAAAAACAAAGGAAACCAAAAGATCGCGTACAAAAGAGATGAGAATCCATAAACATCGGGAGGGATTCACTAGATGTGAGTCCTCAAGCCCTAGATCAATTAAACAAAGATGTTACGACCTATGAGTGCATAATATTATATTTTTATTTTATTTTTTAAGTACATAATACTAGAAACTTTAGCTAGGCTATTAGATAAAATTGACATTTGAAGTTGAAACATCATCACAAACTAGTTTACCTCAATTACCAAAGATGTTAACCATGGCCTAGGTAGGTGCCGGGTCAGATGTTCATCAACAACTGCAAGACGGGGTGAGAACAACCTAAGAGCATTCTCAATTGCCACTGCCCTTGAAGGAAAGACAACAATGTTCTACACAAGAATTGAAGTTAAAAAACAAGTCAGGACTGCAGGTCATAATGAGAGATACAAGCATTTAGAAAAACAGACCAACCAGAAAGGCAAAAGATTATGCACAGCAAATTTTTTTAATCTGGAGGCAAGAGGAAGAGAGGGGAGGAGGGGGATTGTGAAAGAAGCAAGATGACTGGAAATTAACAAATATAGTTAATTTTCTTACATCAGCATTCAGTGGAACATGGTGATATGTTTTCATAAAGCCTGCAATGAGATTACGAAATAGTTTGCTTCCAGCTGGTGGCTCGTATGGGAAAAAGGAATTCTCTTTCAAGATTCTGGCAAGATAAGCTAGAAATGGAATCTTCTCATCAGCAACAGAATCATCTTCAAAATATAAGTCTAAAGAACTGCTGATGTCATGGAAGCCATTTTTAAGGAACTCAAAAATTGTCTTGACCTGTCAATTAAAATTTTTGTACTTATGGTTTCCCTTTCCCATCAAGTGCAATAAAGTTCTACTTTGTAAAAATGCAAACTTAAATCAAAGTGATCACCTGATTTGGTTGACGAAGCTGGCAACTGTAAACTGATAAAGCATGAGAAATACTGCCCCCAGCCTTCCCATAGGCCCATGCTGTTCGAGCACAAATAGGCTGATCTCCAGAAAGCCCCATGAAGAACTCAAAACGGTGTGGACTGTTCTTCTCAATTTCAACCAGGCTGAAATATCTGTATCAGCAGCCTGTAACAGAGCATTTCAAGGGTAGTGCATTTTGGATGGAAAAGAAAACAAAATCCAGCAAAATGGGTTTTACTTGCCTGAATAACTTTAGTCTGCCAAATCTTGTTAACACAGAAACCACGACGCTCAAACAAGCGTTTACAAACAGCTTGTCCTGGACGGCCTCCCATATTGAAGATTAAAATCCCCGAAGGTTTAATGACAGCTATTCCTTCCTCAACTGCCCTTGCAATTAGACCTAAGCCAAACTGGTCCTCAACAAAACCCTATATAGAAAATAATATATAAATTATAAAGGTAACAACTACTTAATCAAGGTTATGAATTTTTTTCAATCCTCTCTTTTTCTTTTTGATAAGTGAATAAAATTTATTATCATGAAAAAGAAGCAATAAAGTACACAAGAAGCGCAACAAAATTATAGGAAATTTTTTCAATCCTCTTTTAAACAGGGGGTATCTATAAGATATAGTATTTTATCAGTCATTTTCATGGCTAAGCATGTCTGATTATGGAATCAGTTTGCATGATTAAGAAAGAATACGAAGTAATAGTTTTAATTAAAAAATGATGTTGCAACCATAGCATGTTAGGAGAAGCAATATTCTATGTCAAAAATGTTTCTCTAATTTTTATCCATTCAACCAACTGCCCTACAATAAAGAACTCAACAATGAAATATTTTCTCGGCTATCAAATGGACCCTGTTCATTTCAAAGAAAATGGAGTGAATCTGGATCCAAATCAGGAGCTGCTAGAACTGTTTGTTCCTCCCTAGGATTGTAAAGGTGTGAATTACAATAGCATTAAGTACCTAAACAAGACTTACTGTTTTTCAATCAGTGAGCATACCAAACAATAGTGCATCAGATTTTTATTTTTCATTCTTAGTTTCTCTGGCCATACAACTTTGTCAGCCAAGGACAAATGACTTATAGCTACAAGTTTAGGAAGCAATGTGAGATATGACCTTGCAGCATACAATGCTAACTTACGAGCAATTTTCAGGTACACATTAACACTAAAATATTAAAGATCTCTCCCAACCTGAAGTGCACAGTAGTTACTCAACGAATACAGAAATTCCTCGCTCGCATTTTCAGTAATCATCTTAGACATTGCATCAGGATTTGGGTTAAGAATCTGCAGGAAGAACACAAATAAGGGCAAACTAGGTAAATTAGCATTCCAATGTATGAACTAACTTCATCAAATATAACACCCTAGGCAATACCTGAGGTATGCATCCAACAATTCGTTCAAGTTGAATGCCATTATCTTTACAATAAGAGAGTAGATCAGATTCATGAAACTCCACCCTGTCCAGCAATGTTTTCTTCTCTTCATCATAAACAGGTTGACCTTTCTCATCCAAAGCATTCAAGTATAAGTTTATCCAAGAAACCTTTACAGCTCGAGGATTGATATCAAGGCCATACACCTGTACAGGTTGTTTAGGCATCACTTAGAGAACACAACAAAATGGTTATATCATATCTAGCAGGCATATGTAACATTAAAGATGGAAGCAAACTTCAATTGTTACATGCATATCCATGTGCAACTGTGTATAAATACACTATGTTCATTCAAATAGAGATGAAGTGATATGTTATAAAACACCACACCATGGCCAATTGGCTAATATTTGCAGATATAAAGATGAAATATACAAAGGGGATCAAAGATAAATATGGCATTTCTACAACACAGGATAAAGAAAGACAAAGAACCAACCTTTGATGGCAACCACTTCTCAGCAATGGCAATGGATATCCATCCATTTCCACAACCAAGTTCAGCAACTGTCTTGTCCTTGAAGATAGAATCTGGGTGTCGATTCAGTCCTTCATAGAAAGTGAAGGACCAGTCTTCTGGAACAAAAATGCTGGGGATCACCATTGTTGTCAATTTCTTCCTTCCCCGATAGCCTGCATTTGGCCCCCAAGAGAGAGAGAGGGGAAAAAAAGGTGTCAAGAAGCATGCTAAGTCAGTGTGTCAGAGGCATTTTTCTTATTGGGAAGTTACACACACCCATGACCTCACACTTTATCTGTTCTTGTTGGGGGTGGAAGTTCCATTTGATCCATGGCTCATTGGCCAGGCATGCTAGATGCAATTGATGACTTGATATTACAAAGGGGTAAAATGAACTATGATTTATGTATAGAGAAAAAAAAGGATTCAGACGCCCATGATAAATTAGTGAAATGTTAAGTCAACATGACTAAGTTAATATACTGTGAAAGAGAAAATCATAAGTAATGCAGCTTAACACACAGAGAAATAGCCCATGAGCTAATAAAACAGAGCGAACACCAATTCATGAGGGTTTTATTGTTTATACATTATCAAATAATTTCTTGAGAGGAATGCAATCCAGCACAAGCTGAAGGTGCTCAAAAGCACAGGACTCTCTTGTATCCTGGCCTAGAAAGCAGAATAATAAAGGGACTTACCTCTAGAAAACTAAAGGTGAAACAGAGAATGGCCCATTAAAGAAGGAAAGCACGGAATCATTACTGGACTGAAATCTGATTTACTGACAGTTTATAAAATACAAGTAAATAATGTATTCATTACTGTGCAAAAACGGTGCAAACCCAGTACATTGGAAGTTATTGGCAAGTCACACACACACACAATAGGTTTTGAACCCATAACCTCACACTCCACCCACTTTTATGGGAGGAGGAAGTGCAACTTGAATAAGAGCTCAGTGGCAAAATCTGATTTGCTGACTGCAAGTGACGGCTATGAAATATTTTGGAACATGATGGTGACACAATAAGTTCGATGATAAAATGCTAATTACACCCTCTAAGTTTTAGATTACTTCTAAATCAGTCCCTCAAATAATGAAAAGTTGCAATTTACACCATTGAGTATCAGAACGATATCAATGTGTCACTTCTGTCAACATCATTAGAATTTTACTGTTAACCTACACAAAATGACATCATTTTGGGGTGGGGGGGGGGGGGGGGGGGAAGTATTTAAGTGAGCTATTGGCAAAACTGTGATAGACCATAATGGAAAGGGGCATATTGCTACTGTTGCAATAGTCGATGTGTAAATTGCAAATTTTGGAAGCATGACCGATTTAGAACTGAGTGCATTTTAACCTATGCTGTGTGTTATCAGACAGGCAAGATGAAAACTTTTCTGCCTAACTTGACTTAGAGATGAGCAGCTTAAAAGACCTGGAGGCAGAAATCACTAGACACATGCTTCTAACCACAAAACATTTGCAGGCAATCAATTTCGATCAATGAAAAAAAGAAAATTTTTGACATGAATTGATAATTTCACTATTTCAAGTTTTCAACCGGCTACTACAAGCACAGAATCACATTCTCTCAAATGATTTGAACCGACAATTATACTATTCTTTCATTGTGTTAAAGTTAACTATAGCCTTCTTTTCATCAGTTATTCAGTTAGAAGGTTGTGTTCTGGTTGGTTTCTAGGAAAAGAAGAAGAAAAGAACGGGGCTTAAAAAAAATGGCAGAATCCTCTCCAACCCACTTAGTAAAATGACGCAAAAGAGCACCCACATGTACTTTCCCATGTTTAAAATATTTTAATAAGTCATAGTTTATGTAAGAAAAATTCTTGTGCCACAACCAATTATACAACTTTGCCCGCAACTAATCATGTGGCGAGTTGGGGTTGATGGAGGAATGATGATGGGTCCATGTGAGGACACCACTCCACCAACCACAACTCCCTCAAAGTTGTGTTATTGGGTGTGCCACCGGAATTTCTCTTTCATGAAATGGGTTGAAGGAGACCCGTTTGGAGGAAAATTTTGTGCAAAAAAAATCTTGAGGAAAAGGACAAATTTCAATTATTGGATTACCAGAGGCTGACTTCATTTTAGTTATCTTGGGAAACGAACCAACCCCAGATAGTTTTTCTTTAAAAAAAAAAAAAATCGAACTTTCTCACACAATGATTGGTCAATGAGAAACCCAAAAGAAGAAAAGAAAACAAACGAAAGTAATGCATGTTCTGAGTAAGTAACCAAAATCAAAGAACTAGTCTTTATGATAAATAAAACTGACCCAAATAAACAAAACATGTCCTGATGTCCGTCCATTATGTTCTTTTAGCTCTGTTTTCTTAGTAACCAAACAGAAAAAGGGAAACTGGGTTGGATCCGAAAATGGCAAAAAAAAAAAGCAAAGAACATATATATAGATATATGTTAGCTCTGTTTTCAGAGTAACCAAAGAGAAACTGAATGGAAAGAAAAAGAAAAAGAGAGAAAAATGGTTGACCTTGGAATTGGTCGAGGTAGATGTCCTCGATGCGAAAATGGTAAGTGTGGAAGCATTGAAGAGAATCGTCTTTGGAAGGAAAGCGTTTGTGGAGATCGGAGAGGAAGATCCGAGCTTGGACTCGGGTATTCGGATCCTCCAGACGCTCCAAGACCGATCTGAAGGCTCCGTAGGCAGCGTCTCCGGACTTCGAACACTCCTTCAAGAACTCATCCACCGATCCCATGTCAATGCCGAGACACAGAAAGAGAGAGAGAGAGAGACAGAGAGAGTCTCACACGCAAACACTCTGATAGATAGAAAAAGAGGTCTGGTTTGTGGACTAATTTGTGTGTTATGAAATGGTAGTGAGCTCTGCCTTTTTTCCTTTCCAACAAAAGAAAGAGAAAGAGAGAGCGAGATTGGGAAGGTTCCAACTGATACGTGTTACTTCTTCCTTGTTTTGGTATCTGTATTTATGGTTCTATATATAGCTTTCAATTTCTGTGTTTTATGGAATTAAAATATTTGTTTGGGATTGACTTTGACTAAGACAATTCAATTATATTTTTATTTTTGTTATTTTCTTAAAATTCAAACAATAATCATTATTTTGCGTCCCTTTGGGAGTGGATGTTTGGCATGGGAGAGGATTGGTTATGGACTAGCCAAGAAGTGAAAAATGCAATAAGTTTTCGGTTTTTTAAAATTGTTTTGTTACATTATTTTTAGTAATAAATTTTTAATTTTTAACAAAATAAATAATATTTAAACAGATCATTTATATAATTTTATAGCCGGTAACAAATTAAGAAAAAATTGCATTAGTTTAGAAAATATTTTTAAAATTATTATATAAAAAATGATAAAAGTAAATTATTTTTTAATAATTTTTTATATTTTTCATGAGTGATATTAAAATTTTTCCTTAAATGATTCATTGACAAATATTGTAAGAAGATCCAGACCCACAAATTAAACTCTATACTATTAATTAATGGGACACTATATACTTTAATTTTGTTTGCATTTGGATTTCTTTGCCCCTAATGTAAGGGGAAGAAAAAGTCATTCAAGAAAAGAAATGATTGCTATGGGCACTTTTGGTTTGATCTTTGGGAAGGAAAAAGTGAAAACTTTGGACGATGGTGGTTCCCGCAGATAGATTGGCTAGTCGAACCATGGAAGTCATTCGAAACGACATAATCGATAGCGAAAGGCAAATGGAGAAAAAAACTACAAACCAATCTTATTGGTTCTTCAACAACGTGTGTTGGTTAACGGTTGCACTGACACGACCTAAGACCCAAATTTTGCAAAACGTGGTCAGGTCCAAAACTTGTTCATGATGTGTGAGTTTGGCTAACAATTAAAAAATCAACTTATTTTATTATTCAGTTTATATTTGTTATTATTTATGGGTTTCACCGTACTTTTTGGTACTATTCACAAATCTTATTATACTATTTCAATTTACTTTTACATTTATCTACAGTACTTTCAGCAAAAAAATTTCAGTTTCAGCAAAATAAGTGAATCCCAAATATCTCAAATCGTTTGAATTTTATTGGATTGGGTTGGTATGTGTATATGTTTTGTGGGTACGTAAGGAATCCTACATTGAGTGTTTAATATATGAATTTTAAGTATATAAATGATTATGATGAGTCCTAATTGTAAATTTTGTTTTTTAATTCAAACTTAAATGCAATTTGATTAGTCATTTTATGGTTTGTTTATGGGCAGGATTTAGGCCATGTGGATTTGGATTTGATTATCTATATAATTTAAAAGGACAATGATTTAGATTTGGCCCAAAACCAACAAGGATTTCAAGTGACATCACAACCCATGTAACTATGTGTTTTATTTTTTATTATTATAAGTGTGGGAGTGAGATTTGAATAGTAGTTCTTCTTATATAGTAAACTAAGTTAGACCAATAAGTTACAAGACTTTTGGTATTATGTACTTGAATTTAATTCGATAATCTAATTATTGCACATAATTTGTTCACAAAAGAAAGAAGAGCACATGATATCAACCCCAAAATTTTTTTAAAAAAGTCATGGGTACAATGATGTGCTATAATTAGGATTAATATCACGTGTTTGATTATGGTTAAACATGTGATACTAGGATTAATGGCAACCACCACGCACCCTTGATGTAGTGGTCACTCTACAAATATAAAATGTTCGTGAGGTGTGAGGGGCAAGAGCCGAGGTTCAAGTCTCCAGGAAGAATTTTACACATATACACGTAGATTAGACTAGAGGAGAAATTCTATCTTATATATTAAAAAAAAAAAAAAAAAGGATTAACGGCCTAGTTAATAGGTGCTTTTAGAGCATTTATTAATAAATAATTTTAGGAAAGTTTTGAAATTACTTTTATGAAAATATAAAAATTTGTAGAAAAAAATAGTTATTTTTTTCATTTTCCCATAAAAAAGTTTTTAAAAATCTTATAAGTCAATGCCCTTAACATTTCTGTTAACTTTCTCCTATGATAAATATCACTTGTTTTAGACTTTTTATCATTTTTATTTTTATTTTTATGGTTGACTAGCTGGGTTAATTTTTGTGCTCGTAATTAATTGTCAAGATAAAATCACATCTCTTCAAGTTACTACTGGATGGTCTTCTCAAAATAAATAAATAAATAAATACTAATGGATGGACAATATTGTGTCCCTCAATTTTAAAGCTAAATACAAATCTTATGAGTCCAATCCCACTTTTTGTATTCAATTTTATACTCCACTAATCATGCCATGCCATGTGTTTGATTATTGTTTTTTTTTTTTTTTCCAATTTGAACTTTGGTTACATTAAATAAAAATATGATAAATTATGATTGTTGGAACGTGACGAGAAAAAGTAGATAGATGCTCCAATCTATCTCATCCCTGGTGTTACTAAAATAATTCGGGCTCTCGGGCCATGCCACCCAGAAAATATTATTTCTGTTAATTAAACCATTGTATTGGCTTTTCTCATTACATTCCTTATTCTCATCATGCTCAAGTCAAAATCACATACAAAAACCAAGCAAGAGCCACTGAAGTCGCATGTATCCGTCTAGGAAACGTCCATATTAACCCAGTGACTTCACCAGAAATTCCCACGGAGTTGTAAAAACTTGATGCAGTTTTTGCAACAAGACCTAATACAATGGGAATTGAGTTGAGTATGTTAGTCAAGGATTCAAGTCCCTAGTTGTTGTTCCATCATCCTTGGGGAGAGCACTGGAAGAAAATGGAAAAAGTGGTAGCTTATGAGAATAACTATATATAGAAGTAGAACAAACAAAGAGAAAACTAAGGAAAAGGCTTGTGTGGCACTCCAAGCTTTGAGCTTTAGCAAAGTGGGTACTGCTGGTTCTCAAGCTTTTGTAGCTAGCGAGTGTTACTTGTGAGAAATCTCGTTGTGTGGCTTGGCTTGGAAAATGGGATGGGTTGTGTTCTTTTGTTTAAGGTTATGAAGTTCACCTGTGCAGGAAGGATGTTGGTTCTAGAGTTTTTGAATTTGGGCTTTTATTACTGAAATCGAGTTCTTTGGATAAAATGAGAGTGATCTTCTTGATTCTTGATGAACAAAGTTTAAAGTAATGGACAGAGTTAAAATTAGAGATTTCGTAAACAAGGGGTATTTTGGGATGTTTGATAAGATGTGGGGCTATTTATTTAGTCAATTTATGTATGATAAAATATAAAGGGAATCCATAATATACCACAAGGTCTTGTCAACAAAGCGGACGACAATGAAGTGTGAACCACTCGGTTAACATCAGTGGATTTTTATAGTTGGGAGCCAGGGGAAAGTGTAAATGGGTTACATGTTTTTCACACGGGATACAGTTGGAAATTGAAAAGCGAAAATTAAAAATGTTATAGCAAAATAATTTGTAAATATGTAAATAGTGTCATGAAATTCATTTTTAATGAAAAAGTTGTTGAAAAGTGAGGTTTGTAGGTCCCGTGAATAGTGCACGGGACAGGACCCACGGGTGGGCAGAAAAGTCAAAAATCACGACTAAAAAAAAAAAGGCGACGCCTGCTTAGCACCATTCATAAGTTTAAATGCACCGTTCATGGACAATGAACAGTGCAAGAGGCGCTGTCCAAAAAAAAAAGAATTGAAATGCGTTTTTAGCAAAACGTGGGCGCAATAATCTAAATACAAATAGTTACTAAGTGTGCACTTGCCTAGCAATGATTTTGCTTTTTGTGTTTTTTTACTAGGTCCATGATATTGTTCACAAACCAGTGAAATACTGAAAAATACCGCAATAAGCAGTAAATCCTGGGTCCCACGGCACTATCCCATGACTAGTGCACAGGACATGACCTATTGGTGGCCAGAAAAGTCAAAAATTACGGCTAAAAAAAAAAAAAAAGGCGTGAAATGCCTGCTTAGCACTATTCATAAGCTTAAATGCACCGTTCATGGACAATGAACAGTGCAAGAGGTGCTGTCCAAAAAAAAAAAAGATTGAAATGCGTTTTCAGCAATACGTGGACGTAATAATCTAAATACAAATAGTTACTAAGCGTGCGCTTGCCTAACAATGATTTTGCTTTTTGCGTTTTTTTACTAGGTCCATGATATTGTTCACAAACCAGTGAAATACTGAAAAATACAGCAATAAGCAGTAAATCCTGGGTCCCATGGCATTATCTCATGAATAGTGCATGGGATGAGACCCACTGGTGGGCAGAAAAGTAAAAAATTACGGCTAAAAAAAAAAAAAAAGGCGTGAAACGCCTACTTAGCACTATTCATAAGCTTAAATGCACCGTTCATGGACAATGAACAGTGCAAGAGACGTTGTCCAAAAAAAAAAGATTGAAATGCGTTTTCAACAAAACGTGGACGTAATAATCTAAATACAAATAGTTACTAAGCGTGCGCTTGCCTAACAATGATTTTGCTTTTTGCGTTTTTTTACTAGGTCCATGATATTGTTCACAAACCAGTGAAATGCTGAAAAATAAAGCAATAAGCAGTAAATCCTGGGTCCCACAGCATTATTTCATGAATAGTGCATGGGACGAGACCCACTGGTAGGCAGAAAAGTAAAAAATTACAGGTAAAAAAAAAAAGAAAAAAGGCGTGAAACGCCTGCTTAGCACTGTTCATATGTTTAAATGCATCGTTCATGGACAATGAACAGTGCAAGAGGTGCTGTCCAAAAAAAAAAAAAAAGGCTGAAAGGCATTTTCAGCAAAACGTGGACACAATAATCTAAATACAAATAATTACTAAGCGTGCGCTTGCCTAGCAATAATTTAGCTTTTTGCGTTTTTTTACTAGGTCTCATGATATTGTTCACAAACCAGTGAAATACTGAAAAATATAGCAATAAGCAGTAAATCCTAGGTCCCACGGCACTATCCATAGTTTAAAAATTATTTTGCTATAGTGTTTTTAGCAAAATAAGTGGTATCCAAACAAACCTTTAATTTATATTACTTCTACGTCACGATAAGCTATTTTAAGCCAACCCGAGCCCACATTTGTAAGCTTAATAGCCCTTTGGCTAGGTAGTCCATCATCTGCTTCCAATGTGCTTCTAACTCCCAGCTTGTAGGGTGTATTCTCTTGACTTTCTTTACTACCCTGTTGATGATTAGGCCTGATAGTTGAAGTGGGTTCACCTTCATTCTAAAACATAGTCCATGAAAGCATATTACTTTGGGCTTTAGATAGCCCAATTAGAAGAGTTGGATCCATAACTTCTGAGTCAATTGTGGGCCCATTCGGTTGATCAAGTGGGGTTGATATCTGTGGGATGTTTCTAGATGTTTCGGGATTTAAGGTTTGGATTTTTGGGATTTCGAGGGCGTTTGGATCCACGTCCACGTCCGCATTTTGATTCTTTTTTTTTTCTTTTTTTTTTTTTAACACAGCCGCAAGTATGGACTTTTCAGCCATGAACAGTGCAAAAATGCACTGTTTATGGGTCCCACAAATTTTACTTTTAGCAACTTTTTCATTAAAAATGGGTCTCACAGCACTATTCACACATTTAAAAATTATTTTGTTACAGTGTTTTCAATATTCAGTTTTCAGTTTCAGCAAAATAAGTTCTATCCAAACGGACTCTTCATTGTAATCAAAATCTTGGGATGTGTTATATGTTTGGTTAATATTTGAGGCATGTGGGTTGGTGACATCAGAAATTTTAGTTTCCATGAGGGTTATGGTGTTAGGGATGGCATAGTCAATGGATTCATTTAGAGAGTTTTTGTTTTCATAACTGGAGAGAGTATTTGGTTTGCTTAAAAAGGAGAGTTGGAAAGGTTTACCTAGACAAAGCTGTTTTGAGGTGACATTGGCTACCAATTTTTAAAATTTTTCAGAACATTCCTTGAGCCTTCCACCAGATCACTTGAGGATTCATACTGATTCTCATTACTTGCTTTCTCCAGCACATGTTCTACATGCCTATTATCTTCAGACTCCATGGAATTTTGGTGACCCTCAGAGCTTCCATCATTTGAGTTGGCTATGTCTGCCAAGAATTCTACCCATCTTGTCGTTCTTTTCCCTACAGCCTTTGCTTTCATCCAAGGCCCAAATCCATAAGGCTCTTTTCCATTAGAATTTGTTGCTATAGATTTAATTCTCGTACATCTGGCCTTTAAATGCCCCAATCTACCACATTTATAACAAAAGTTAGCAACCCTCTCATATTTAAATTGTATCCACAAATCGGCATAAGGGCTTCTGTCCATGAAGAACCCACTCTAGAGAGGATCTTCAACTTTAAGCTCTATTTTGATTCTTAAAAATTTATTCATGCATGCTCTCCTATTTCTAGTGAAATCTACTTCTAAAACCTTACCCACCAAAGCTTCAATCTCTTCAGCATTTTCTTTGGACATGTATTCAATTGGAAGATCATATACCTGGATCCACATTTGCAAGCTTGAAAAGTCCATATCTTCAATAGCCATATTTTGATTCCATAGTTTTAGAATGAGAGGATAACCCTCAATGTTCTAAGGCCCCAACTTCATAATTCTTTTGCGATCTCCCTCACAAGAAAATTTGAAGAGAAACACGTTCTCTCTTAAATCAACTATTTGCACCCCTTTAGATGTTCTCCATACTTTCAGAATGATGGCTTTAACAACATTCTTGTTAATGCTCTTATCTGCCAGAAGCTTACCCACCAACCCAGTATTGAATAGCTCTTCTACAACCCCCTTATTAGCTTTTAATTTTAGAGACATACTTGAATAAGTAAGTTTACTGGCCTCCGCACTTAATGCTTCCACTAATTCGTTTTGTTGGGACATTCCTACAAGACAAAGATGGTTCAGGGGAAACCCCCAAACCTTAAAAAGGATAAGGCCAAGGGCAGATTGGAAAACCCTAAACCCCAAAATGGATAAACCAAGGCAAAGAATAACAAGATTGGAAGCTCATAATCACCAAATAGAATGATAGGAGAATACGATTAGGAATAGCAAGGAAGGGATAAAAGAGAAGTGTGGAAAATAGAGGTGAAGAGCATCAATTTGAGAAAAATTATGGTGGGCTAGAAATAAAGCTAGAGTGGAAGGGATTAAGAGTAATCCAACTGAGCTTTCTAGGCAGATCCTAAGAGTTTTTCAAGAACATAAGCAAGCTTGGAATGAGCAGCCCATGAGGCCGATTAAAGATGTGTCTTGGTCGTTGCCTCCTTCTTGTTGGATTAAACTGATCTTTGATGCTGCAATTATGGAGGAAAAGACCATAATAGTAGTGGTAAGTAGAGATTCTATGGGTAATCCCTTGAAAGCTTGGTCTGACCAGTTTGTTCCCAACAGTCCTGTGGTGGGGGAAACTAGAGCAGCATGAAGTGCCATTAGGTTTGCCGCTAGTGAAGGCTATGAGAATATTATTCTAGAGGGCAATGCTTGGAATGTTATTGAGCTTGTTCATAATGCTGGTGTGGAGCCCCATTGGAGTATTAAATCTTTATGTGATGATATTTTGTATTATGTAAAGTACTTTAAAAATGTAAAATTTTCTTTTGTTTGTAGAGAGGGCAATGTCTTTGCCCATCTTTTGGCCCGTTGGGCAGCACTTGTAAACTAGACTGAGCCTGTTTCCATCTCAATTCTGCTTTCTTCAATCTTGCGAGTCTTGGATAGAGATGCAATTTGGCCCAGTTATTTTGTTTCTCCCCTCTTTTGGGTTGAGCAATAAAGTACTTATTTAGCACAAAAAAAGAAAAAGAAAAAAAGAAGCAATTAACCCCAAAACTATGTCTTTATATGCTTCTGTTATGGCAGATTCAACCTCTAGTGGCGTGCGTTCAATAAAACTTTGGTAGAGCTTATCAAAAAAATAAAACTTTGGTAGGTTCAACATGTTGCTAGAAGTTCCACGTTCCAAGCTATGAAACAAAATAAAAATTACATGCTTCAAGTCCCATGACAAACAAAATTTGCTTTTACATATAAATATGCTATTAATAAGTTTCCATGATTTTCTTACACTCTCATTGTCTGTCCCTCTACTCTCTCGTATAGTTGGTATCAGAGCCTAGTAACCAATTTCACCCTCCTTTGATCAGTATACTTTGATTATTGTCCTGATTAGTATGCTCTGTGACTTACAGTTGCCACAATACGTGGATCCTTTGTATTTTTTACATCAGAACACTGGATTTGATAATCAAGTAAAACAGTAAAGAGTTGTTCTCAAAGTTTCAAAGAACCTATTTTTCCTGAGTCATCTTGTGGACGTGTGAACCTAGAAGTGGTGTTGTAGCCCTGTTAGATCTTAGGAAAACAGTTCTTCACTTTAGAAACTATTATGGCTAGTTCATCTTCAGCAGTTGCAGATACCATTACAACTACGTGTGACCTTTCTCTTCGTAAATCCACTGCAAATAGGTTAGACTACTTGTATGAAATTTCCCATGTACCTGAAGATAGTAAAATTCCTATTACTGATTTTTCAATTGTAAATCCTTACACTGTGTTTGATAAACCTCAAAATACCCTCAAAAAGTCCATAAAAAAGTTTTTAGGTCCTTCTCATCCTTCTACTGTAAAAGAATATGTTCAAGCTTCTAAGTTTGACTAGTTCAATATTCCAGCAAGTGAGAAAGAAAATTTTATCACCCTTGCCCTTCCTCGAGAGTTTGTAATCCTATGGCAAAAACAAGGATACACCCACCTCCATTTTGGGGTAGTAAGATTAGCACTAACCTTCCATGGAAGAAAGGGACTTCCTATAGCTTCTAGAATTTCCCTCTTGGATTCTAGATTTTTGGAATACCATAATGCAGTTATAGGAACCGTCCAAACCACTCTTAATATGGGAACAGTCTTTGTTACCCTTTTCCCCAACTTTAACATGTCTCTTAAAGATCCCCACCTTTGTGATGCTCTGAAAGTCCAAGTCCAGATTACAGGAGCTTCCTTGTGCATGATACTTTTGTAGCCACACTCCATTATCAGCTTGCCTACAGGCTTCAAAATCATGCTTTTGACATAGCTATACCAGAGATAGCCCAGTCTAATGATGCTCTTTTAATCCAAGTTGATCCAAGCATGACGCCTATGTGCATATTTGTTTTAAGACAGTTGAATAAATAACAGATGACTAAACTCTTTCCAGAATCATGGATTACAAAATATGAGAATCTTCATCAAGCGGCTAAGCCAATCCAATCCAACACTCATTTCTTCATCAAAAAAGAAAATGGTGAAGTTGAAGTTAGGTTTTTGGCGGCCATACCAGAAAATGATGAAGTAACAGTCTTTTCTACTCAAATTGCTATGATCCAGCCAGTATCATATGTAGGTCTTGATGGCCTTCAAATCAAAGCATTTCGAGAAGATGGAAACCCATGTTATGAAGGAAAATCATCATCTAGCCATATCTGGTGGGATGTTTGTGACTGTGCTGATTGTCAAGAAGAAGAAGTCTTTGAGAAACAACATCCACGAAGAAAGAAAAAGTCTTTTCAGCAGATTCTCAAAGAAAGATATGAGGCAGGAGACCCGAAAGTAGACCTTCTTGGAGAACCCTCTGGAAAGTTTGATTATTATGTCCTCTATTCTAGAACCAGGAAGCAAAATCCTCCTTCTCCTTCCTCATGCAGAGAAAATCATGATCAAAACCATCAAAACCAAAAGCCTCCACTAATCCTATATTACCAAAAAGTCCTTCCCCAAATACCAAAATGTTAACTTAAGTCTACCTGTCAAACCCATACACAGAAGGTCTTACCTTGTTATATGTTTGACAATGATTCACCCTTTTATTCACAAAATTTTCCTCCACTTAAAAGTTTTGACCATCCCCAAGCCAACATCAAACATGTTTGGAAAATCAAAAATCCTGTTGGAACCAATCCAGATGGATCCAAAAAGCAAGTTTCTTCAGCTAAAGTAGCTCTAAATTGGCAGGCAGAAAATGTTGTCGCACAAAACCAGGTCCTTTCAAAGATTCTTGATGACTGAAGCAGTTACTCATATCTTCTTGTCCTCAAATTCTCTTATTGAAGACTTGAAGAAGAAAATACAGTCGGTTGAACAAGAATAGACAACCATTGCCTCCACAGTAAAAGATTTATCTGTCTCCTTCCTTCTCATCGAACAAAAAGAAAAAGAAAAAGAAAACAGTTGTTGATGCAACTCCAGTTTATGGAGAGTTCACAAAAGGTGGCTACTTAAACTCTCCTAATGCAAGTCTACATGCCTTATCAACCTCGCCAATCTTTATATAAAGACCTGTCCATACCTATAACCTCACCATTCTCCCTAGTTTCCCCCTACCAGAACCTCCAACCACTAACCATGACACATCCTGCTCACAATCCTTTTAAACCAAGTGGAATCTTTCCTAGCATAACCAGCTCAGCTCCATTCCAACTAGAACCTCAGAACAGACCACAAAATGAATCTTCTTCCATCAAAAAGGATAAAGAACCATTACACCAACCCTTAGATCCAACTATTGGTGCTTCTTCCAGACCTCCAGATATGAACATGTTAGCCATAGACCCTGATCCTCCAAACCCAATTTCGTCATTTCTTAAAACCCTTACTCTTTAAGAATCATAAGAACCTTTTGTACTCCCAGTTATTGATGACACAGATCTAGACTTGTCTGGTCTTTATATAGAAGGAGTATTTATGACAAACCCAAAGGTAGAAGAAGATGATGATGATGTCCTTCACCCTGAACAACCTCTACCACCACCGATATTTCCTCCACCACCTTTCATACCTGATCAGCATACAAGATTAACCTACTCATCAACCACAGACTTGAAACACTTGCTCACGCTTGATAATATTCCCCCTTCAAAATGGCATGATGAGATTTTCAACATGTATTCATGGTGTACAGCTGAACTCCAAGCCCAAAATAATATTATTGCACAGATTATTGCCAAGTTTGTGGCAAGACTTACAGGAAGATTGAGATAATGGTGGATTAATCTTGGAGAATACAGACAAAGACAAGCAGCTCAGTGCAACACTCTAGAAGATTTTTTTCACAATCATTCATAGTGAATTCCTTGGTTCACTGGCCCATTACACAGAAGTAGTAAGAGAAGAATTCTTACTGATGAAATGTTGCTCTTTTGAAAGAAAAGATCTGGAAAAACATTTTGACAGAATATCAAGCCGATACTACTCCTTTAATGGTATGGATGATGTCAATTCTAAGCACACTTTCCTTAACTCAATTCCAGAGCCATTAGGAGATGAAACTCTCCGCATGATGAACCTTCAAAAAATAACCCCGCAGCAAGCTTCTTTGGGAGAAATCTACCAGTATGTGCTTATAGCTCTTGAAAAACTCTGCAATCAGAGAAAGTTTCTTTCAGAAATTGACAAGGTCCATAGCAACCTTAAAGACAACTGTAAAATGAAAGATTTGCAGATAAAGTGTTATGACAAAAATTGTGCTTGTCCGACAAAAAGAATAAATCATTTCAAGAAGTATTCTTGCAAGAAGAAACACTATGCAAGCCAAAAGAAGAAGCCTTTTAGAAAAAATAAATGGAAATTCTTTAGAAGAAAGCAGTTCAAAAGAAAAACTTCAAAAGTCTGTTTTGTATGTAGAAGATACATGAAAATGTTTGAAAAGTTTTTGACGGACTTAAAGCAGATAATCTGTAGTCTTAGACAGAGATCGGACTACTAAAGACCTGGATTTGCTTGTACATGATGTTGTCTTAGTTTGACATTATTGGAAAAGCATTAATTAGCTATGGTGCCTTTGCTTTCTAAGAAAATGACGGGTGTTATAAAGTTGCAATTATTCCTTTGTGTCTCCTTTAGTAGCAAAACAAACAGTGAATTAGCCACTGATTTTTTTTTTTTTTTTAATAGAAGTCACTGATCTTGATTTAAGGCAAAATGTAAAAGATGCATGGCATGCAACAACACACATGTAAATGTGAAAGTAACTGCTCAATTTAGTCGCAATTTTCTACTACAACCAGGGCTAAAGGGTAGTTACTCAAAAGCAAATGCATTGATTCCTCAAAACTTCTTTTAGGCAAAAATAAGTCAGGAAAATATCCTGGAAAGTTGTCACAAGAATTCCACAGGCTAACAGCCTTTTTGTTCAAAAGATAATCTACTTCCAAGAACACAAGAAGACATCAATTCTTTTTACGTTTGGGAGCTTGCTTTCCTTGGCCCTTCTTGGGTGGTCCCTTTCCATGACGCTTCAGCATTTCATGCTTGGATAAGCGCCTGGGCAAAGCACAATGTGTGTATATGTCAGACGTTTTAAATTTACATGAATCAGTTCCACATGATCATTTAAAGCTACAAACCATTCCTATCATTTAAAGCTACAAACCATTCCTATCATTTAAAGCTACAAACCATTCCTATTGTACTAATCATCAACCTTCACAAAAATACTCGGGAGAAAATCTTCTTAAAGAAATTGCTTTGCTAGAATATTTTTCATACAAGTAGAGAAACACAAGCAATTTCATTATATAGTTACTTCCAGAAAAATGAGAGAGGGAGGGGGGGGGGGGGGGGGGGGGAAGAGGTGTGGGAGGAAATGATGATATGCTAAAATGATCAATGTATTGTATGGATATCTTAAGAAATTCAGTAGGGAATGCGGCTCTAATGGAAGTTCAAGATAGAGCACACCCTTTTAGTTGGTATAGTTTAAGGAGCTTATAGACTCAAATGGCATCTCCTCCTCTTATCAGAATGCGATGAAGGGTAAAGTTCGGGTGACCAGTTGAATATATGTATAACTTGCCAATAGAAATAAATTAATACAAAAAGCTGTAGAGCAAACATTGACAATGGAATAGATCCCTCCAAATACACTTCTAATATCAAGCTAACATATGGTAGAACAACTCCAAGAGAGATGGGCATTTTCAAATCTGAGGTAAGCTGATTTCAAACTTTCTAATTAGAGAATCAATAGTAGATTC
Source organism: Castanea mollissima (assembly GCA_014183005.1). Lineage (NCBI taxonomy): Eukaryota > Viridiplantae > Streptophyta > Magnoliopsida > Fagales > Fagaceae > Castanea > Castanea mollissima. The sequence goes on along the minus strand of JACAVU010000001.1, from coordinate 729,656 downwards.
CAGAGAACCGTCAAAGATTAAACATAGCAGAAAAGGCCTAACTAGAAGAATAGTGCTTGATTTAGTAGTTAATGTAGAAAATTAACCGGAAACTGACTAGTTTCTCACTTGTTAAATTGTATGAAATCTAAAGGTAATTGTTTGCTTCTCTCATTCATTAAAATCCATGCTACTGTGTACAATAGCCCTATTTGATCAACAGAACATTGAGAAACCATATTTAGTATTAATCATAGTGGCATGCCCATTGAGTTGCTCAACTACTATGCTCTTAAGGTGTTGCTTGTCTGTACAAAACAGGCAACCATAATAGACACTTTAATGATTAGCAAAATCCTCACAAATAAAAGACACAAAACTGCTTATAGATCCCTTTTTCTTTTTTTGATAATTCCATAGTTGGGGTGAAGGGATTTAAATCCTGTATGTCTCCGTTTGGAAACATCAGTAGATGCTAACTAGTTGAGCTACAAAGGCTCTTGCCCTTAAAGATCCCTTTTTCTTTTATAATAGGCAAATAATAATTTTAAGATGAAGAGGAAGCTCATGATTTTCCTATCCTTGACATTCGTAATAAGTTCCATGAAGAAGAGATTAGGTGAGAAACCTAAGCAAATATTTGATGGGCACCAGAGAGAGAGAGAGAGAGAGAGAGAGAGAGAGAGAGAGAGAGAGAAGAGAGAGAGAGAGAGAGAGAGAGAGAGAGAGAGAGAGAGAGAGAGAGAGAGAGAGATTACTCTTGTTCTTGACGAGCCATGATTAGAGGATCATCTTTCATGATGTCATGGGGGTACTATTCGGAAACCTTTTCACCAATAAGCTTCTTGCGTAACAGCTTGTGGGGCGATCTCTGGCCTATTGGGTCAAGTATGTGCCCAAATATCCTTGCCCTTGCTTCGGTCACTCCTTTAGTGACTGCCGTAGCCAGAATATTCTTTAGGCTGCCAGTAGCCATCCTCACTTCACCTTGCTGAGTCAAAAAGAAAAGATTTGGTCAAACTTTGAGGACTTGATGGCACTTTGAAACGATGCTTTCAGAGCACAACAATGCATAGTTAATCTCTAAAATTCACAAATTTCGAATAAAGATTAAACATATGTGTTAAAAAAAGAACTTATGGGCATGAGCATAAATTGCTTAGCCCATTAGGAGTGAATGCCCTGGATTACCCGGAAACTGGTTATGGTGGGTGGGGTTAGTTGCCCATAGGTTTTATTGGCTAGAGGTGATTCCAAACTCCAAAGGGCTCTACTTTGAAAAGGATCTCTATGTTATAAAGTAAAAAATAATAATAATTAATTAAAAAAAACCAACAACAACAAGATTCCACTCAAGATTCAAAAATCTTAGTTGTGGATTTAGGGGCTTATAAACTACAAACCCAGGTAGCTGACCCGATCAGCTCTAACCCCAATTACTTGGAGCTAAGGTTTCTCAAATCCACTAGTTGTGTGCAATGCACAGGTTAGTTAAATAAAAAGATAATTAATCAACCTCATAGTAAAAGAAAAGGCTAAAAGAACCAATAAGAGACTACTTTGTCCATCAAGTAATCAACCCAAGTGGCATTGTAGCTCATGAACAAAAGTCATTGTTGCATTTCATGGCTGCATACTTGCTAATAATGGAAATTACCTGTATAAAACTTGAAAATGGTCAAATGATAATATGGAAAACATTCCATAAATAACTTATTGATAACAAGTATAGAGAGGGGACTAATGTAAGTCATCAATGGAATTTGAATCAGTATCTCATTGCAAATGGAATTTAGCTCAATATTAAAACTAAAAGTAAAAGTTCAAACATTCTTTTTCTCTAAAACGTTATCAAAAACTATAAGTAATTTACATCAGTTTCAAATAAAAATCACTTGAAGAATCAACTACTTGGAATCATTATCTGAAAGAGGAGCGACATAAAAACTTAAATAAGTCTCAAAGATGAAGTTCTTTGAACATATTTCAGCACCAATTTCCAAGTTCAGCTCTATGTATGGCAACCAATTACTCACCCCGATTGAAAGCACAATGTTTGAAAGAATCTTCCAAGTATCTTCGTCACAATTTTCATCCACCTCCCTAGATCACTAAACTATATATCTACTAATCTACCTACCCTAGCTTCAAATATTGAATACAAAGAATGAGCAAAATTTCTCAAACAGATTGTGTAGCGTATATAAACTTAAGTTGTTCTATTGACTTTTATTCATGAAAATCATATAGAAGAAATAGATAGAAAGAAAAAAAATTGTTAAAAATGAATGCCTTATATCTTCCACCATACTCGTACTTACACATACTAATTGTTATTTTCGAAAATTTATAAAGCGAATGAATGTACATGCCTAGATTCAGCTGCAGAACCTGAAATGCCAAAGCAAACCTCTATAGATAGTGTAGCACAAGATGTAGCATCAATGTTATCCTAGCAATCTAATTATCTATTTGATCCATTGGTTGTAGTGGTCGGCCATTGAATTTGTGAACATCTGTAGAGTCCTTACTAATCTCTTAATAAATTTAAAATCTGATTGGATTCGTCATGATTTCAACCATTTTGCTGCATTACTTTTTCCAAGTGTAAAATGTGACAAACCTTGTAATGCATGGGTTATATTGCTGCTATAACATTATATTTTAAAATGAATATGATTTGCATTGAATCTTTTAATACTGGGCTAAATTGATCTCATAGTTGCTTAACTATATATTATATCTGATTACAACTAACCTAATGAATATTTATATTTGCTAAATTATATGTTATAATCTTATTACAACCTCCTTAGTTTAGTCGAACTGAAAATAGTCAAAACACTAAAATTCTACAAATTTAAAGTATATGCACCCCAAAAAATTAGAAAGCAAGCAATCAACACCAATCCAATCAAATATGGTGATGAAAAGTTCTGTTCAAGCATTTCTTTGAACACTTTCAGGGGAGTTGAGAAACCAAAGGGAAAAAAAAGAGTTTCTTAGAATTGAGAAACCAATTAATATAATAGAAGAGAAAACTGTACTGGAAAAAAGAAAAGAAGTTACACAAACAATGTGCAAAAATACTAAATAGACTTCTTCATGTTATTGTCTTAAACATTAACAAGGAAATTTTATCTTCACTCATCCTATGCTTATCCACTTAAAGCTTTTTTTTTTGGTAGCAAAGCAAATCTAAGTCATGGATGTGTACGGGATAGAACAATATAGTACCACTATAAAATTATTAAAAAAAAATTAGAAACAAAATTGATGCTGAAATGAAGGCTATCAATAAAAGGGTTCTCTTTTTTTTTTTTTTTTTTTGATGATGATATAGGGGTGTTCAACAACACTCAGTTGACATTGTTTGGCCCAAAAGAGTCACAAGCGATTTTGCATAGACAATAACTGGCAGGTCTAAGTACCTTGGGTTAAATTTTTGAGCAATAATGGCTGATTGTATCATGTTCAATGTGTTTAGCCTTAAACTCAGGGACAAGGAATTTAGTCTCTCCACATGATGGCCATAAATATGAATCACCTGAATTTATCCTTTCCTCTGAAAATATCTTGTAGACTTTATCGATGACCAGCAATCTAAAACACCCAGATTCTATTCTTCAACATATTTGGAATAAAAAAACATATCTAAAATAATGACCAGTAAAATCAGAAACCCAATATCATATAAAAATAATAATAATAAAAAAAAAAACAAAGTTTGCCCAGAAAATTTTACTTGTACCACACAGAATCACAAACAAACCAACAAATAGCACTAAGAAAACAAAAAAGTTTCAAACACCAACGGAGAGAGGGAGAGAGTCCTTACTTGTGATAGACGTGGAGTCCCCCAAAATCAAAGTCTGAGGGAGAAAACGACAGGGTGAGGTGGAGACTGAGCGAGGCGAAGATTGAGTGACGCGAAGACAGAGCGACGGAGCGAGAAGGAATGAGAGTGAGTGAGAGGGAAGGGAACTAGACTGAAAGTGAGCGGGAATGAGACTATTTTTCTGTGTTGGACACGTGGCTGAACTGAAATCGAGTTCAAAAGACTATTGTGAAATAAAAATTTGTAAAATAGTATGGTATAATTGATAAAGTAGTTTTATGAGATGGTAAAATAGAATATGATAAAATTTCTACATGTGAATGCTCTTACTCATATAAATTTACCATCTTACAATTGTATAGACTCCCATCAAATTTTGAATTAATTGAATACAACATAGAAGTATTATACAAAGTTTTGTGGAGTTTGGACGGATGAAATGAAATTTTTTATTTAAGAGCCGAAAGTAATTGACATCTACCATCATTTAGAAGAGTCTAAATCTTCTGTCTCACTTTTCCTGCTCCACTCTGTACTCCACCAATAAAGACTTGCCACGTGTTCACCGCATTAATTAAATACTATCATTAATTGACTTATTAATGCTACCGTTATTAATTAATAGTATTATTTAATTAATGTGGTGAATACGTGGCAAGTTTTTATTGGTGGAGTATAGAGTGGAACAGGAAAAGTGAAACAGAAGATTTGGACTCCATTTAGAAGCCTCAAAAGTCTAATAAACTACTTGAAATTATAACTACTTATTAATTATCAACAACTGTTTTATATTTATAGTAACAAATTAAGGTTTTTTTTTTTTGTATAAACAAAAAAATATGCATTTGTCATCTAAAAGAAAAAGCATTTTTACCTAAACCCATTTAGGCATGCCATACAATATAATTCCCAAATCAAGATTATAAAAAAAAATAAATAAATAAAATAAAAAAGATTTCCACACGTGATTGCACTAGCTTAAATTGCTCGTATTATGAAATTCAAGCATCTGGTACACCATATATACTATAGATGCACCAAATTTTTACATTGGAAAAGTGAATCCTACCATAGAAGAATTCTAAATAAAAGTTTCTAATGCATTGTGGAAGATTTTCTCCCAATCAAGGTGATCTCATTCCTGCTAAAAAAAAGAAAAAGAAAAAAAAAAAAAAAAAGGCATTATTAGGATGACAATGGAGTTCGGTGACAAAAGACAACCAACAGTAATGCCATGTGGCAAGATAATGGAGTGCCTTGTAAGCAACAGAACCAACTAACCAACCAACGAACTCCAACGTGATAGGTAAGTCAAGAAAAGTTTATGATGAATTTTGACTTAGGCTGAACTACTATTCCACTTGATTGCCATTCAAGCCCACCTAATATTAGTTTTGAGAATTCTCGTTGTGTGGCTTGGCTTGGAAAATGGGATGGGTTGTGTTCTTTTCGTTTTTGGGGTTATGAAGTTCGGGGCTAGTACACGAGGCTGAAGCCTCTCACTGTGCAGGAAGGATGTTGGTTCTTGAGTTTTTGAATTTGGGCTTTGATCACTGATATCGAGTTCTTTGGATAGAATGAGAGTGATCTTCTCGATTCTTGATAAACAAAGTTTAAAGTAATGGACAGAGTTAAATTAGAGATTCTCCCGTAGAAAAGTTTGAGTAATATTGCTTTTGATTTTTTGGAATACATATAGGTAAAAAAAAACGTGTAATACTATTTAAAAACTAAAAATGAGTTGTTTAACAACTCTTAACCAGTGGTATTTGGGGATGTTTATTTTAGTCAATTTAAGTATAATAAAATAGAAAGGGAATCCAGAATATACCACTCGGTCTTGTCAACAAAGCGGACGACAATGAAGTGTGAATCACTCGCTTAACATCAGTGGATTTTATAGTTGGGAGCCAGGGGAAAGTGTATACGGGTAACATGTTTTTCACATAATTTCTATCACTTCAAAGTTCATCGTGACGCAAGCACAGAAGTAATTAAACCCAAAAATATGCTTCTGCTGCGGCAGATTCAACTCTCTAGAGGCGTGCGTTCAATATAACTTTGGTAGAGATTATCAAAACAATAAAACTTTGGTAGATTCAACATGCTGCTAGAAGTTTCACGTTCCAAGTTTTATGAAACAAAATAAAAATTACATGCTTCAAGTCCCATGACAATTAAGATACTTTTTATTGAACACCAAACCAGAAAGGGGAATGCTGAAATACAAGAAGGTCCAGGCTTCCTTTCACCAAGAGCCCATCTGCAAGATCAGCTATTTGTCAAATAATCAATTTACAAAGAACATAAATTATTTTTAAAACACCAAAACAAAAGTAAGAGCAGTTTGGTTATGTCTTGTTTGCAACCAGCTTTTTCAGGTGGCAAATAACTTGGCCATGTTATAGCATGTAGTTAAGGAATTAACTAAAAGGGAAATGTTTCTTACACACAAGCCTGTTACACACCTTTTTGAACTAAAATCATGACTTGAAGTCATGATTTTTTTAAAAATATATAAATAACTTGAAATCATGATTTCTAACTTGGAAATCATGACTTCAACTCACGATTTATGTGCAAAAGTGGTGTGCGCGTATGGTGTGTACCAAGTGAGTGTAAAATGACATTCACTCTGTCAAATGAGACCCCCCCCTCTTTTTTTTTTTCTTTTTTTTCTTTTTTCTCTTTTGAGATGCTCTTGCAGTGCTGCTTGCAAGGGCATCTGACAAACTGGATTCTTGCAAAACACAAGTCACAACCAGAAAAATGACATTCACTCTATCAAACTCTATGGTTAATTTTCATCATCTATACCATCATATTACAACGGGGCTCTCTTTGATTCTAGGAATACTATAATTCAATTCATGCATTGAAGGCACCGCCAACAGAAAACATGTACAAGATTTTTATTTCTGTTTTATGCATTGGTAGTGGGTTTTGAATCCACAAACTTGCACTCCACCCTTTCTTATGGGGGTAAAGAGCTGCCATTTCAACCAGAGCTTATTAGCATAAAAGACGTACAACATACAAGTACATTAATTATTTGATTATAGAAAAGTGAATCTCAACCAGCAAATGAGTTCTAACTGAAATGGCACTTCCTTCTCCTATAAAAATGAGAGGAAGGTGAGGTGCTGAACCCGCTAGATGCAAGTGTAACTCACCAATCAATAAATAAATAAAAGCAAGACTCAACTACAAGGTAAAAGTTCATTTACATTGGGAAAAACCATGCCAGGAGAATACTATTTCAACTACATAATGAAGATGATAATAAGGAAAGATAGACACACCAAACAAAAACAACAAAAAAATCTTTATGATAACAATGTTGATGATATATCATGACATTTCATTTATTAGTAGCCAAATCACCGTATGATGTGCTGATTATAATCTTTAATGCTAAATCATCTATTAACATTACTATAGTTACACAAAACCACAGCAAGCTAGACATTCTATAATTCTTTAGTCAAGTGACTTCAGTCGCCCAGTGCCCTGTCAATTACTGTTATGATTAACTCTTAGTTACAGGTGCTCTTCTGCAACTACAATATCAATTGAAATTAAAAACATGAGCACATTGAGGTCAATGACATTCTTGAAATTAGAATCATGTCCAGCCTCACAAGTGCTTCAATCATGTTGCAATACCAATTAAAACTTTGAACTTAAGTATGTAATGTAAGTTAATGGATGATAACTTGAGGCTCCCTAATGCTGCTACAGAACTATCAACTAGCAACGAATTGCTGACATCTATCCCAATGGTAAAAACTCAACCCCACATTCATTTAGCAGAAAAGAGTACAAGGCACTATCTCAGACCTTCTTACACAAATGAGTAACAGCATCATCTCTCCATTACATGGGGAAAAAAAAAAAAAGATACCTCTCAAAAATTATCAATCAATTACCTCACATTAAACAAAATATTGAATCAATCGGGGGTTAGCTTGTAAAATCACCATTTCAAGAAAGTGATGTGGAGATACAATATTAGGACGATATCAAAGGAGACCCATTTCACAGATAGCATAAGCTCAAATGGGTCAACGTCATTATCGGCACAATGCACAAAATCGAAGCAGACCCATTTCGCATAAACCAATCTATAACAGAACAAAACCCAACAATTTCAGAGATTTCGGACCCATTTTTCCAAAACCGGTCATTATACAAGAAACCCATTTCACCAAAATGCATAAGCTCAGATGATTCGACGTCAATATCAGCATAAAGTACAAGATGGAGGCAGACCCATTTCACAAAAACCAATTTTTAACAGAACAAACACCTAAACAATTTCAGGGGTTTGAGACCCAATTTGCCAAAACCAATCACAATACAGGAAACCCATTTCACCAAAAAGCATAAGCTCAAATGGGCTGGTGTAAAAATCAACATAAAGTAGAGGATCGAAGAAATATATATATATATATATATATCAGAGATGAGAGATATGGGAATGAGTGGGATGGGGACTGACCTCAGTGAGAAGCAGCGGAAGTAGATTGATGGTGGTGGTGGTGGTGAGAAGGAGAGGGAGCGAGGATCCTTTTGTAGACCTGCTCGCCGACGAGGTAGACGCCGAAGGCAACGAGGGCGATGCCGAGGCCAGGAGTGGCGTGCCGGAACTGATTCGTCAGCATCGGGTGCTTCCTCCACTCGTCCCTCCTCTTGAAGAACTCTCCCGTGGGTCCCAGTGGCTTCTTCGCCATTCCTCTCTCTCTCTCTAGTCTCTACACTGTTTGTTCTTCTTCTTCTTCTTCTTCTTTCTTTGAGAATGGGAATGAGAATTGTTAGCGGATGATGATGATATCCATATACTAGCTACAAGCTAGCATTTGGTTTTGGGCTGTGCTTACTTGATTGGGCCGAACCAACCCAATGAATTCTTTTTATTTTATTTATTTATTTGCACAATTTGCGAATTATACCATTAAGTTGTGATATGTTTTTCATATGGTTCTTAAAATCTAATTTATTTTTTTCACTTTATAATTTAAATTTACAGTTTTTTCAATTCATCCTTTTATTTATCTAGCCTTAACCTTTTTTAGCGATAGAAAAACAATAGATAAAGAGATATACAGTTTGAATTAAATACATGAGACACCATAAAATAATGTTATTACTATTAAGTTATCATTTGAACTTCAACTTTAATTCCATTTGTCTCCAACGTACTCAGACATTTATTTAATTTTGGAAATAGGCTCTTGTGAATTTCTTTGTTACTCAAATGGTCCCCTTGATACATTGTATACAGATTTTCTAGCTCAATTGAACAAGATTGATCCATTTCAAGAAGCTATGTTCATTTGTGTCAAGGAGAGACAAACCGTTAGTGCAACTTATGTTGACCTCTGGTTGTTGATCAAGGATACTCCAATGCTTGAACAAGTACTAAAACGTTTTTAAACAGTATGGAGATGACATGCCTTGGTAAGCATAAATAGGAAGGATGAGGATGCTTTTTGGTAAGAATGGATGATCACCCAAAATTCGGCCTTTGAGCATGATAAGGTCGTCCCCAGTAGCCCACTAGGCTAATTTTCATTATTTACCAAGTTCTGTTGAATTGTATTTATGATTCAGATAAATGTATAGCTGATTTTGAATGAGTTTCATGTATTTTTGTTTTTCCAGAATGAATTCTTCCTATATGGTGTTTTCTTCAAGTTGTAGCACTCTGCTATTGTCATTTTCTTCTCTATTTTGTTGTGGAATTTCTGTTTTCCATATCTTGTAATTACACTTTAAAAAGATATTGTCTTAATGTAGCCCTAATGTCAGTAGAGCCAAGGTCATAACTTGAATCTCCCTCACCCCCGCACTTTGGGGACAAACTTACTTATCAAAAAAGATAATGTCTTAATTCTTTAGCGTACTTTCTTAATCTTGTTCTTAATTTGTTATATTTGTAATTTAATTTCTCATGGATTACATATTTCTAAATTTAGTTTCTTGCCTTGTCTCCTATAGTGTCAATATCCATATCTTTGCCATACTCACACATGAGTTTGGATCTCTTCCTTTTCCTACATGGTACTCTAGGAATCTCATAGCCATTATTCTCGCTATGTTCCTGTTTATATCTAGTTTTACCAAGGTTATACCTCCTCTGCTGTGACGTACTTATGTCCCATTGGTTGCTTGTGACGATGAAATTGGTGCAACTTTTTGGCCTTTTACATTTATTGTGGGTGCACCATTTCCATTTACCTTTTTTTTATTGATAGTAAAAGATAGTGCATAGAAGAGTACTTTAGTTTAGTCTATTTTGGCGTCATTCCCTGAATTGTTTCTTGCATTTAGGGCTGTCCAGAGACCCGGCTAACCCGACTCATCCGCCGCCGTCGACCGAACCCGACCCACCGCCGACCGAACTGACTTCTCCGGCGGTCGGAAACGGGTTTGTTCCTTCAAAACCCGAGTTTGGCGGGTCGGACGTCGGTTTTCCTTCTCCAGAATCCGATCAAAACCGATCCGACCGATCTATGAGATTACCGGCTATATTTGGTAGATCCGGTGAGATTTAAACCATTTTCATCAAGATCTCGGCAAGATTTCACCGGATTTGGCCAAGATCTTGCCGAAAATGGCCTAAATTAGGCTGGATTTGGAGAAACTTCAAAAAAATTCGCCAAATTTTCGCCATTTTCATGCCGGATTTTCGCCGTTTTCACACCTTTTTTCGCCATTCTCACACTTGTTCTCGCCGTTTTCTGGATTTTCGACCCCAACCGACCCGTCCGCCGTCATCTGATGGTCTGATCCGCCCGATCCGTTCATTCCGACGGTCGGCGACGGGTGCATTTTTTTGCCACCCGATTCCGGCAGGTTGGTTCCGGGTTGGGCACAAACCCGACCCGGACCAACCCGTGGACAGTCCTACTTGCATTATATAAAAAATTTGGTGTATAGAACAAACTCTTCGTACCAACCATTATGTTTTTGTTCTACATTTAACACATAGAAGTTCACATTATGTTTTTGTGAGTTTTAATATCTTTTATTGACATGGTTCCCTACATTTATGCATATTATCAACTTGATTAGGAATAAGTTTTCTCCACCAATTGACCTTGTGAAGATTCAAAGTTATTTGCTGATCTTTGTGCAGGCCAACAATGAATCTTTTGTAGTAAGAACTCTGGAGAGGAAAACACTTTGGGAAATGCAAACCCCACAGGTTTAATGTCGAAAGCATATATCTATATTTTGATAATTTGTTTAGTTCTAAATCAGCTTATTTAGGTAAATAATAACATTGCTGCATAATTACTCTTTTTTTTACAGGTGATTAAACCTGAGTTACTTAAAAAAGGTTTTGAGCTTGTAAATAGGTACTTCATAATTAATTTTGTTATCATTATTTTTTTCCTCATACTTGAAATGTATTTTATAGTTCACATTTCATAAGTATATTGTATACTATCTGGTCATAAAATTTAATCATACCTGTTTGTTAGTGTAATACAAGACATTGTGATGCTTTTCAAAACTTTGGTGCAACTCTGCATTTGAACATAATTTTCAAATTTTATTTAGTAAAAAATTCATACCAGATGGATCTTTTGAAAATGCATGTCTTCCTGATCTGCACATCTATTCAGTGGGAAATGTTACCAAATTTTAAGTGCACTTCCCAATTAATAGTTACAGTAATAGTTTCTTAGTATTTGTATTTTTTTTTGGGTACTTTAAAATCTTCAAACACATGTTAGCTAGTAAGAAACCATTGCTTTAATTACAAAGTGCCTACATTTCCAGTAAATATGACTTCATATCATCCTTTCAAGACTGTGTTTGTACCCATGCAATGAATGCTTCTTGATGTTGAACATTTCTTTTTCAAGAACAACCTTTGGCAAGGGGATCATTAATTGTAATAATTTTCTCTTCAAATTCTAAGTAATCAAATTCTAAGAATTTCACAGAGAAGGACTTGAAGTCACTGATGACGTATCGATTGTAGATAACCTCAAGCATCCTGTATACATTACTGAAGGATCTTATACCAACATCAAGGTACTGAAAACTTTCTATTATGATATTTGATGATGCAATTCAATCAGTAGGCTGGATGATCCGGATTTGAAAGGACAACTCGCTCTCCAATGGCCTGAAAAACAAAGTAAAACAATTAAAGGTGATCGGAACCGCCGGTCAAGAACCCTCCGATGGTAAAGTCAGTTTTCTCTTGGTATATGGAATTCCAATCTTTTGGGAAAAACTGTTCAACGTACCTTTGCTTTGTCCGAATCAGTGTTTATATAGGAGGCACAAGGATTAAACGTAACTGCCATAACCGTTTAGGAGTTACACTTCTATTTCACAACGGATACATGACAGTTATGCGTGGGATAAGGGATTATCATATTATATTCGGAGATTTTCCTAAGTATGATATCCTCGTCCTGGAATTCCTTCGTCGAGTGTGCCTGATAATTCTAAGTGTAGCATCCTCGTCCACGAATCTTTATGTGGACGAGTCCTCTCGGGACAGGCTGTGCCCATCCCATGGACGAGGGATGTAGCTTCGCTATCATTCTCAGGACGGCCTTGTCCGTTACCCTCGTCCTGAGGATAACTCCTGGACGGCTGCCGAGGTGATGACCGTCCAGTGACGGTCTGAGCGTTTTCATCCCACATCAATATTTATCTACAAAATTGATTTATCATAAAGAATTCTTGAAAGGTGACTGACCTCATTTTGAGCTTTAGTTAGTTCTTAATATATTTGAAAGTTTATTCTATGTAAGAGAGAAGGGCAATCTCATCTATTTGGACTGTGAATCATTTTGCCGAGATTGTTTTGCAGGTCACAACCCCAGACGATTTATTGCTTGCAAAGAGAATATTGAGTATGAGCCCAGGAGAGTCTTCTTAGTTGGCCTGACTACTAGGGCTTAATTTTGTATTTCATTGTTGTACAATTCTTAGGGCAACCTTTGTTGTATGTCAATTTTCCAATTTATTGACTGAGTTGAGAGGCACTGTAGCAAAAACCTAAAAACAAGGATATCACTTGGCTTGATTATGTTTTAGCAATAGTACATAATCCTTTGGTTCAAATTTCCTTTAGAGCTTTAATACCGTTTAGCTTTATTGATGTCTAATAGCACTGCAATGAATAATAAATTAGAAGTAAGAAATCTATTCCGGGACTGTTCTATTATGCTCAATATTGAAGGTTTTATGAGGTGCACCAGTCTTATTAAAACTAGTCACAGACACCACTGCGCACCCTTGGCGCAATGGTCACTCTACAAATATAAGTGTTTATGGGTTGTGGGGGCAAGGGCTGGGGTTCAAGTCTCTAGGAGGGAATTTTAAACACATATACACTTAGATTAGGCTAAAGAAAAATTTCTATCTTGTAAAAAAAATAATAAAAAAATAAACTAGTCACAGACTCGTACAATGAGCCAAAAAAAAATTTTGACGATTTGCTTTTTTGTTGAGTGAAAAATGAAAATAGTAAATGTCATGAGATTTATAAGTATTAATCCTAAACTCTTCTTAAAAAATTATGTGATTATTTTTTAACAAAGTATAGTTGATACAATAAATTAAGTTATCTATATTTGTTAATTGAAAGTGTTTTAAATTTTGTAAATATTTTTTTTTGTCTTCAAAGAAACATAATGCATTTTACATTTAATTATTATATAAGACAATGTAATGTGGTTAGATATTGTTTTAGTACTTCTTACAAGTAGTTCATTTTCTATCCCTTTTGAACGACTTAAAGAGGAAGCAAATACAAATAAATTTATTACTTATATTAGGAAAAAAAATATAAGAATTTAATAATATAATAAATACATAATTTTCTCAAGAACTTACATTACTTTAAGAATGTAACATAATTGTTACTAAAACAACTTCTCTTTATACATAAATATCTCATCTCAAAGCATCACCAAAGTGGATCGAATGGACATGGACTGAAGTGAACCAAAAGGGACCCATATACTAGGTTGATGTGGCTCAATAGAAGTGTTGCAACAATAAATATTATGCTTCGGCTTTTAGAAAATAAGACAAAAGCAAAACCCTTTGCCAAGTGAACTGTGAAAGACAAAGATTAGTGGATTGAAAATAGCTTTCAGATTACCACCTGCAACAACAACCACAACCGTGGCACATTTCTGTTCAGAATTAAAATAGAAATAGTGAACTTGCATGTGTACTAATTATAGAACATGAATGCATGTTACCATTCTCCCTAGGCTATGACCAAAAATATTACTGTTACATTCCATTAGACTTAATACCAAAATAAATGATGTGGATTTACGTGTTACAAAGTCTTTGGGGTTGTTCGAGGTGAAAAAAATACAATTACCCCTTTCTTTATTGTATTACTATAAAGCTTAGACTGTACTTTTCCATTCTCTTGAAGAAAAAAAAAAATCCATTGTTAAGAGTTTTGTTGGTACTTTCTGGCATTTTCTACGAAGACATCTAACGTTCAAATCTCTCTTCTATATTGTTGTAAGTAATTATAATAAAAAAATCATTATTTTGACATCTTGCAACACTAAAAACAAATTAATTTGTAATATAAGTTTTCAGATTGTATTTAGTCTATAAATTAAGAGATTATATAGGTAGGACATACAATAAAAATACTAAAAGACCTATTCTTTAAGGTAAAAAAATTTTAAAAAAAATTTTAAAATATATAATTGAAACTTTAAGGAGGAAAGTAAAGGAGAAAATCAACACAATTGAATTGATTCAAGGAAGAAGTCAACACAATTAAATCATATGTGCGAAATTCAAACTTTAAAGGATCTTTATAGCTAAGGGAGAGGAGAATTTAAATTATTAATATCTGGTACCCAGAGCTTTCAAATATAACAATTATCTCTTCTCTTGTTAACATCCTCTTCTCTTTTCAAATCCTTCTTGAAACACCCAAAGTTAGGCTTTTGCCATCCTCTTCTCTTGGGTCCTTATTTTTAATCCTCGTTCTCGGCGTCATCTTTCATCTTCTTCTTCTCCTTTTTTTTTTTTTTTTTTTTTTTTTTTTTTAATACAGGTCAGTGGAGGTGGAGGTGGAGGAGAAGGAGGGTGGTGGAGGTCGAGGTCGAGGTCGATGGAGATGGAGATGTCGGTGGCAGTGGTGGTGGTGGTGGAGGTGGAGGTGCAGTTGGAGGTGGAGGGTGGTGGAGGTGGAGGAGGAGGAGGTGGTGGTGGTGGTGGAGGAGGAGGAGGAGGAGGATAAGAGTAATGTTCAGAACCATTGGAGGAAACAACCCCCATCTTGCATGGAAGCATGGTAGATGAAAGATGAGTTGGTATGCATATGGGACTTGCGAAACCTTGAAAGACTGATAAAGTTAATAGAAGGGAAATGAACGCTAAAAGAATCAGTATTGCAACAACAACAAAATCAGTAGCACATTGATTAGACTTTGCAAATAATGTATAAAAAAAAAAAAAAATCTCTCAATTTTGTCAAAAAGACCATCTCATCTTATGTTTATTTAGTTTAGAACTAAGAATAAAACTTATGTTTGATAAAAATCTCAATGAGAGCTGTCATTGTAAAGTCAAAATTGGATCAATGAAGCAGTTAAATTTGTGACTTCAATAGTGAATCAAATGAGCAAGTTAACTCAAATTCGACATGAATAAAGCAAGTCAGCCTAGAATTCCATAGCCTAGAAATGAGAGAGAAATTTGGCCAAGTATTTTCCAGCCACAAGCCAAAGAAAGATCAATCCACGAATATATAGAAGACTAGCAAATTAAAGAGGCACTACATTACTATATATGCATTATAATAATGAAGAAATTTCATACTATTCCAATTGGTTAGGTTAGTAAGGGGCCTATTCCAATTTAATGATCCTATAATTTTGTATACATGTAATAATCAAGGAAACTTCCACCTAAATTAAATAAGTTGGAGTTTTTGCAAGAGGAAACTTCCACCTAAATTAAACTCTACCTTCGTTTCTTTTGATTAATATGTCTTTACTGAATCAAAACCAAACCACAAAAATAATACAAAAATCACCAAATTAGAGTTTAAAATTATAATTAAATTTTTAAAAGAAATCTAGGCACATTTGCAAAAAAATTCCATGTAACTAAGTCACACTTGGGAATATTGGACCATTTTTTTTTTTGGTATAAATAGGGGGTCCCAATGGGATGGGGAGACTAACAATTTTCTCTCTAAAGCATTTATTGCAGGAACACAAAAGTTTTCTATTGTAATATCCTTAAATTCTTATAAGGATGAATACAATAGCAATATCCTTTAAAAAAAATAATAAACATAAGCAAATCTATACTTATTTTGTATGTATGATAAAGTCCTATCACAAATTTTTTTGAGACTCATGTTGATTAGTGATTTGGAATTATAAAGGAGTATCATCAATATATATATATATATATATATATATATATATATATATATAAGCAGAGATCTAATGTGGGAATGCATGAGGTCTTGTCAAGTGACGCTCTAATTTTGCATTTTGCATTTTTTTTACCTCTTTCATTAAGTTTTTTTTACTGTTACCCAAAAGTTTACATTAACTTATTTTATTGTTATGTCATTAGTCTTTTGTTAATTGCCTAAGCTTACATCACACATTTCTCTCTTTTTCATGTCTTTTAGCACACCCACCATAATATTAAATATGTGAACCCAACACAAATATGTGAGAGAGTTGGACATACTTTTATATAATAGTATTAATTATGTGAACTAAACACAAATTATTTGATTTTCATGGTCCTGTTACTCTTTTGCAAAAATTTTTGGTTTCATGATTTAGAAAATAATAATCTTACCATTTTTTTAGGGTGAAAAATTAATCTTACCTTTAGAAGGCTATAAATATGTAGTGAAATAACAATTATAAATTGCACACACATAATTATTATAATTATTCAGTTCAAATAATGAGTAAAAAAAAAAATTTCAGGAGTAAAAAAAATTCTTGAAAGGTGACTGACCTCATTTTGAGCTTTAGTTAGTTCTTAATATATTTGAAAGTTTATTCTATGTAAGAGAGAAGGGCAATCTCATCTTTTTGGACTATAAATTATTTTGCCGAGATTGTTTTGCAGGTCACAACCCCAGACGATTTATTGCTTGCAGAGAGAATATTGAGTATGAGCCCTAGAGAGTCTTCTTAGTTGGCCTGACTACTTGGGCTTAATTTTGTATTTCATTGTTGTACAATTCTGAGGGCAACCTTTGTTGTATATCAATTTTCCAATTTATTCACTAAGTTGAGAGGCACTGAGGTGGCGTTTGGATCCAGCGTCTGTACGTCTACATTTCCAGTTCACGTTTCAGTTTTTTTTTTTTTTTTTCTGCGCCGCTTTCAAGGGACAAAGGCTACTGTTCATGTATTGTGCATGAACAGTAGCCGTAAAAGTATACTTTTCAGCCCCTTTTCTGTGTATAAGTAGGGTCCCGTGCACTGTTCATGGGACCCACAAACTTCGTTTTTCAGCATTTTCTTTATTAAAAATGAGTCCCACTGTACTATTTACACATTTAAAAATGATTTTGTTTTTATTTTTACAAGATAGAAATTTTACTTTAGTCTAATCTAAGTGTATATGTGTTTAAAGGCCCCTCCTGGAGAATTGAACTCCAGCTTTTGACCCCCACAACCCACAAGCACTTATACTTGTGGAGTGATCATCGCGTCAAGGGTGCGCAATGGTGTCTGTGACTAGTTTTAATAAGACTGGCGCACCTCATAAAACCTTCAGATTTGAACATAATAGAACAGTCCTAGAATAGATTTCTTACATCTAACTTATTATTCATTGCATTGCTATTAGACATCAGTAAAGCTAAACGGTATTAAAGCTCTAAATGAAATCAGAACCAAAGGATTATGTACTATTGCTAAAACATAATCAAGCCAAGTGATATCCTTGTACAATGAGCAAAAAAAAAATTGACGATTTGCTTTTTTTTTTGAGTGAAAAATGAAAATAGTAAATGTCATGAGATTTATAAGTATTAATCCTAAACTCTTCTTAAAAAATGATGTGATTATTTTTTAACAAAGTATAGTTGATACAATAAATTAAAATTTCTAAATTATGTTATCTATATTTTTTTATTGAAAGTGTTTTAAATTTTGTAAAGATTTTTTTGTCTTCAAAGAAACATAATGCATTTTACATTTAATTATTATATAAGACAATGTAATGTGGTTAGAAATTGTTTCAGTACTTCTTACAGGTAGTTCATTTTCTATCCCTTGATTTAAAGAGGAAGCAAATACAAATAAATCTATTACTTATATTAGGAAAAAATATATATTAGAATTTAATAATATAATAAATACATAATTTTATCAAGAACTTACATCACTTTAAGAATGTAACATAATTGTTAATCAAACAACTTCTCTTTATACATATATATCTCATCTCAAAGCATCACCAAAGTGGATCGAATGGACATGGACTGAAGTGAACCAAAAGGGACCCATATACTAGGTTGATGTGGCTTAATAGAAGTGTTGCAACAGTAAATATTATGCTTCGCCTTTTAGAAAATAAGACAAAAGCAAAACCCTTTGCTAAGTGAACTGTGAAAGACAAAGATTAGTCGATCAAAAACAGCTTTCACATTACCACCTGCAACAACAACCACAACTGTGGCACATTTTGTTCAGAATTAAAATAGAAATAGTGAACTTGCATGTGAACTAATTATAGAACATGAATGCATGTTACCATTCTCCCTAGGCTATGACCAAAAATATTAATGTTACATTCCATTAGACTTAATACCGAAACAAATGACGTGGATTTAAGTGTTACGAAGTCTTTGGGGGTTGTTCGAGGTGAAAAAAAATACAATTACCCATTTGTTTATTGTATTACTATAAAGCTTAGACTGTACTTTTCCATTCTCTTGAAGGAAAAAAAAAATCCATTGTTAAGAGTTTTGTTGGTACTTTCTGGCATTTTTTACGAGGACATCTAACGTTCAAATCTCTCTTATATATTGTTGTAAGTAATTATAATAAAAAAATCATTATTTTGACATCTTGCAACACTAAAAACAAATTAATTTGTAATATAAGTTTTCAGATTGTATTTAGTCTATAAATTAAGAGATTATATAGGTAGGACATACAATAAAAATACTAAAAGACCTATTCTTTAAGGTAAAAAAAAAAATCATAAAATTTTAAAATATATAGTTGAAACATTAAGGCGGAAAGTAAAGGAGAAAATCAACACAATTGAATTGATTCAAGGAGGAAGTCAACACAATTAAATCATATGTGCAAAATTCAAACTTTACAAGATCTTTATATCTAAGAGAGTGGAGAATTTAAATTATTAATATCTGGTACCCAGAGCTTTCAAATCTCACTTTTATCTCTTCTCTTGTTAACATCCTCTTCTCTTCTCAAATCCTTCTTGAAACACCCAAAGTTAGGCTTTTGCCATCCTCTTCTCTTGGGTCCTTTCTTTTAATCCTACTTCTCGGTGTCATCTTTCATCTTTTTCTTCTTCTTCTTCTTTTTTAATACGGGTCAGTGGAGGTGGAGGTGGAGGAGAAGGAGGGTGGTGGAGGTCAATGGAGATGGAGATGTCGGTGGTGGTGGTGGTGGTGGTGGTGGTGGATGTGGAGGTGGTGGTGGTGGTGGTGGTGGAGTTGGAGGTGCAGTTGGAGGTGAAGGTGGAGGTGGAGGGAGGTGGAGGGTGGTGGAGGTGGAGGAGGAGGAGGTGGTGGTAGTGGTGGAGGAGGAGTTCAGAACCATTGGAGGAAACAACCCCCATCTTGCATGGAAGCATAGTAGATGAAGATAAGTTGGTATGCATATGGGACTTGTGAAACCTTGAAAGACGGATAAAGTTAATAGAAGGGAAATGAACGCTAAAAGCATCAGTACTGCAACACAACAAAATCAGTAGCACATTGATTAGACTTTGCAAATAATGTAAAAAAAAATCTCTCAATTTTGTCAAAAAGACCATCTCATCTTATGTTTATTTAGTTTAGAACTAAGAATAAAACTTATGTTTGATAAAAATCTCAATGAGAGCTGTCATTGTAAAGTCAAAATTGGATCAATGAAGCAGTTAAATTTGTGACTTCAATAGTGAATCAAATGAGCAAGTTAACTCAAATTCGACATGAATAAAGCAAGTCAGCCTAGAATTCCATAGCCTAGAAATGAGAGAGAAATTTGGCCAAGTATTTTCCAGCCACAAGCCAAAGAAAGATCAATCCACGAATATATAGAAGACTAGCAAATTAAAGAGGCACTACATTACTATATATGCATTATAATAATGAAGAAATTTCATACAATTCCAATTGGTTAGGTTAGTAAGGGGCCTATTCCAATTTAATGATCCTGGAATTTTGTATACATGTAATAATCAAGGAAACTTCCACCAAAATTAAATATGTTGGAGTTTTGGCAAGAGGAAACTTCCACCTAAATTAAACTCTACCTTCGTTTCTTTTGGCTAATATGTCTTTACTAAATCAAAACCAAACCATAAAAATAATACAAAAATGACCAAATTAGAGTTTAAAATTATAATTAAATTTTTAAAAGAAATCTAGGCACATTTGCAAAAAAATTCCATGTAACTAAGTCACACTTAGGAATATTGGACCATTTTTTCTTTGCATAAATAGGGGGGTCCCAATGGGATGAGGGGACTAACAATTTTCTCTCTAAAGCATTTAATGTAGGAACACAAAAGTTTTCCATTGTAATATCCTTAAATTCTTATAAGAATTAATACAATAGCAATATCCTTTTAAAAAAAAAATAAAGATAAGCAAATCTATACTTATTTTGTATGTATGATAAAATCCTATCACAAATTTTTTTGAGACTCATGTTGATTACTGATTTGGAATTATAAAGGAATAATCATCAATATATATAAGCAGAGATCTAATGTGGGAATGCGTGAGGTCTTGCCAAGTAACGCTCTAATTTTGCATTTAGCATTTTTTTACCTCTTTCATTAAGTTTTTTTTACTGTTACCCAAAAGTTTACATTAACTTATTTTATTGTTATCTCATTAGTCTCTCATTAATTGCCTAAGCTTACATCACACATTTCTCTCTTTTTCATGTCTTTTAGCACACCCACCATAATATTAAATATGTGAACACAACACAAATATGTGAGAGAGTTGGACATACTTGTATTTCATAGTATTAAATATGTGAACTAAACACAAATTATTTGATTTTCACAGTCATGTTACTCTTTTGCATATATTTATTGTTTCATGATTTAAAAAATAATAATCTTACCTTTTTTTTAGGGTGGAAAATTAATCTTACCTTGAGAAGGCTATAAATATGTAGTGAAACAATAATAATAAATTGCACACACATAATTATTATAATTATTCAGTTCAAAGAATGAGTAAAAAAAAAGAAATTCGAGTAAAAAAAATTCTTGAAAGGTGACTGACCTCATTTTGAGCTTTAGTTAGTTCTTAATATATTTGAAAGTTTATGCTATGTAAGAGAGAAGGGCAATCTCATCTATTTGGACTATAAATCATTTTGCCGAGATTGTTTTGCAGGTCACAACCCCAAACGCTTTATTGCTTGCAAAGAGAATATTGAGTATGAGCCCTGGAGAGTCTTCTTAGTTGGCCTGACTACTTGGGCTTAATTTTGTATTTCATTGTTGTACAATTCTGAGGGCGACCTTTGTTGTATATCTATTTTCCAATTTATTGACTAAGTTGAGAGGCACTGAGGTGGCATTTGGATCTAGCATCTCTGCATCTATGTTTCTAGTTCACGTTTCAGTTTTTTTTTTTTTTCTCCGTAGCTTTTAAGGGACAAAGGCTACTGTGCATGAACAGTAGCCGCAAAAGTAGACTTTTCAGCCCCTTTTCTGTGTATAAGTGGGTCCCGTGCACTATTCACGGGACCCACAAACTTCACTTTTCAGCATTTCTTTTATTAAAAATGGGTCCCACAGTACTATTTACACATTTAAAAATTATTTTACTGCAGTGTTTTCAGTTTTCAGCAATAAGTTCTATCCAAATGGACCCTGAAGCAAAAACCTAAAAACAAGGATATCACTTGGCTTGATTATGTTTTAGCAATAGTACATAATCCTTTGGTTCAAATTTCATTTAGAGCTTTAATACCGTTTAGCTTTATTGATGTCTAATAGCACTGCAATGAATAATAAATTAGAAGTAAGAAATCTATTCTAGGACTGTTCTATTATGTTCAAATCTGAAGGTTTTATGAGGTGCACCAGTCTTATTAAAACTAGTCATAGACACCACTGCGCACCCTTGGCGTGATGGTCACTCCACAAGTATAAGTGTTTGTGGGTTGTGGGGGGCAAAGGCTGGGTTCAAGTCTCCAAGAGGGGCCTTTAAACACATATACACTTAGATTTGGCTAAAATAAAATTTCTATCTTGTAAAAATAAAAAACATAAAAAATAAACTAGTCACAGACTCGTACAATTAGCGGGAAAAAAAATTGACGATTTGCTTTTTTGTTGAGTGAAAAATGAAAATTGTAAATGTCATGGGATTTATAAGTATTAATCCTAAACTCTTCTTAAAACATGATGTGATTATTTTTTAACAAAGTATAGTTGATACAATAAATTAAATTTTCTAAATTAAGTTATCCATATTTTTTAATTGACAGTGTTTTAAATTTTGTAAAGATTTTTTTGCCTTCAAAGAAACATAATGCATTTTACATTTAATTATTATATAAGACAATGTAATGTGGTTAGAAATTGTTTCAGTACATCTTACAAGTAGTTCATTTTTTATCCCTAGTGAATAATTTAAAGAGGAAGCAAATACAAATAAATCTATTACTTATATTAGGAAAAAAATATAAGAATTTAATAATATAATAAATACATAATTTTTTCAAGAACTTACATCACTTTAAGAATGTAACATAATTATTAATCAAACAACTTCTCTTTATACATAAATATCTCATCTCAAAGCATCACCAAAGTGGATCGAATGGACATGGACTGAAGTGAACCAAAAGGGACCCATATACTAGGTTGATGTGGCTCAATAAAAGTGTTGCAACAATAAATATTATGCCTCGGCTTTGAGAAAATAAGACAAAAGCAAAACACTTTGCTAAGTGAACTGTGGAAGACAAAGATTAGTGGATCCAAAACAGCTTTCAGATTACCACCTGCAACAACAACCACAACCGTGGCAAATTTCTGTTCAGAATTAAAATAGAAATAGTGAACTTGCATGTGTGCTAATTATAGTACATGAATGCACATTACCATTCTCCCTAGGCTATGACCAAAAATATTAATGTTACATTCCATTAGACTTAATACCAAAACAAATGATGTGGATTTAAGTGTTACAAAGTCTTTGGGGTTGTTCGAGGTGAAAAAAATACAATTACCCCTTTCTTTATTGTATTACTATAAAGCTTAGACTGTACTTTTCCATTCTCTTGAAGAAAAAAAAAATCCATTGTTAAGAGTTTTGTTGGTACTTTCTGGCATTTTTTACGAAGACGTCTAACGTTCAAATCTCTCTTCTATATTGTTGTAAGTAATTATAATAAAAAATCATTATTTTGACATCTTGCAACACTAAAAAAAAAAATTAATTTGTAATATAAGTTTTCAGATTGTATTTAGTCTATAAATTAAGAGATTATATAGGTAGGACATACAATAAAAATACTAAAAGACCTATTCTTTAAGGTAAAAAAAATTAATAAATATTTTAAAATATATAATTGAAACTTTAAGGAGGAAAGTAAAGGAGAAAATCAACACAATTGAATTGATTCAGGGAGGAAGTCAACACAATTAAATCATATGTGCAAAATTCAAACTTTACAAAATCTTTATAGCTAAGAGAGAGGAGAAATTAAATTATTAATATCTGGTACCCAGAGCATTCAAATCTCACTTTTATCTCTTCTCTTGTTAACATCCCCTTATCTTCTCAAATCCTTCTTGAAACACCCAAAGTTAGGCTTTCATCTTCTTCTCTTCTTCTTCTTTTTTAATACGGGTCAGTGGAGGTGGAGGTGGAGGAGAAGGAGGGTCGTGGAGGTCGAGGTCGAGGTCGATGGAGATGGAGATGTCGGAGGCAGTGGTGGTGGTGGTAGTGGTGGTGGAAGTGGAGGTGGTGGTGGTGGTGGTGGTGGAGGAGGAGGAGGAGGACGTGGAGGTGGAGTTGGAGGTGGAGTTCAAGGTGGAGTTGGAGGTGGAGGTGGAGAGTGGTGGTGGTGGTGGAGGAGGAGGTGGTGGTGGTGGTGGTGGTGGTGGTGGTGGTGGTGGAGGAGGAGGAGGAGGAGGAGGATTAGAGTAATGTTCAGAACCATTGGAGGAAATAGCCCCCATCTTGCATGGAAGCATGGTAGATGAAAGATGAGTTGGTATGCATATGGGACTTGTGAAACCTTGAAATACCGATAAAGTTAGTAGAAGGGAAATGAGCGCTAAAAGCATCAGTACTGCAACAACAACAAAATCAATAGCACATTGATTAGACTTTGCAAATAATGTAAAAAAAAAAAAAACTCTCAATTTTGTCAAAGGACCATCTCATCTTATATTTACTTAGTTTAGAAGTAAGAATAAAACTTACGTTTGATAAAAATCTCAATGAGTGCTGTCATTGTAAAGTCAAAACTGGATCAATGAAGCAGTTAAATTTGTGACTTCAATAGTGAATCAAAAGCTAGCTTTGAAGAACAAGAAGAAGAGAGGAATACAGAAACAACTTTCTTGGGTCAGAATGCAACCCACAATTTTAGTAGAATTTGAGCAAGTTAAATCAAATTTGACATGAATATAGTAAGTCAGACTAAAATTCCAAAGCCTAGAAATGAGAGAGAAATTTGGCCAAGTATTCCCCAGCCAAAGGCCAAAGAAAGATCAATCCACGAATATAGAGAAGACCAGCAAATTAAAGAGGTACTACATTACTATATATACATTATGGATGGGAAGAAATTGCATACCATTCCAATTGGTTAGGTGAGTAAGGGGCCTATTCCAATTTAATGATCATGGAATTTTGTATACATGTAATAATCAAGGAAACTTCCACCTAAATTAAATAAGTTGGAGTTTTGGCAATAGGAAACTTCCACCTAAATTAAACTCTACCTTTGTTTCTTTTGGCTAATATGTCTTTACTGAATCAAAACCAAACCACAAAAATAATACAAAAATCACCAAATTAGAGTTTAATATTATAATTAAATTTTTAAAAGAAATCTAGACACATTTGTAAAATAATTCCATGTAACTAAGTCACACTTAGGAATATTGGACCATTTTTCCTTTGCATAAATAGGGAGGTCCCAATGGGATGAGGGGACTAACAATTTTCTCTCCAAAACATTTATTGTAGAAACACAAAAGTTCTTCATTGTAGACCTTTCACGATTAAGGAACATGACTTACCAACTAATCAAACTAGAGTTTTTAGTACCTACAGCAATTTCACAACATCAAGAACAAACCCTAGTGTATACAATGTCAAATTTCACAGTCTCCTATTACATCAAATGAGTGTTTAATTTTTCTCACAAAGTATTGAATAGTAAAGCTTTCGGGCCATAGTCTCAATTACAACTCTGACATGCATAACACCTATCAACAACGTATCATTATGAGATGTAGAAACAATTTGGAGTGTACACAATGTTTAGTGTGGATGGGAAGAAATTTCATACTATTCCAATTGGTTAGGTTAGTAAGGGGTCTATTCCAATTTAATGATCCTATAATTTTGTATACATGTAATAATCAAGGAAACTTCCACCTAAATTAAATATGTTGGAGTTTTTGCAAGAGGAAACTTCCACCTAAATTAAACTCTACGTTCGTTTCTTTTGGCTAATATGTCTTTACTGAATCAAAACCAAACCATAAAAATAATACAAAAATCACCAAATTAAAATTTAAAATTATAATTAAATTTTTAAAAGAAATCTAGGCACATTTGCAAAAAAATTTCATGTAACTAAGTCACACTTGGGAATATTGGACCATTTTTTTTTTTTTTGCATAAATAGGGGGGTCCCAATGGGATGAGAGGACTAACAATTTTCTCTCTAAAGCATTTATAGTAGGAAGACAAAAGTTTTCCATTGTAATAGCGTTAAATTCTTATAAGGATGAATACAATAGCAATATCCTTTAAAAAAATAAATATATAAAGATAACCAAATTTATACTTATTTTGTATGTATGATAAAGTCCTATCACAATTTTTTTTGAGACTCATGTTGATTAGTGATTTGGAATTATAAAGGAATAATTATCAATATATATACATAAGCAGAGATCTAATGTGGGAATGCGTGAGGTCTTCCCAAGTGACGCTCTAATTTTGCATTTAGCATTTTTTTTACCTCTTTCATTAAGTTTTTTTTACTGTTACCCAAAAGTTTACATCAACTTATTTTATTGTTATCTCATTAGTCTCTCATTAATTGTCTAAGCTTACATCACACATTTATCTCTTTTTCATGTCTTTTAGCACACCCACCATAATATTAAATATGTGAACACAACACAAATATGTGAGAGAGTTGGACATACTTTTATTTCATAGTATTAAATATGTGAACTAAACACAAATTATTTGATTTTCATGGTCCTGTTACTATTTTGCATTTATTTTTGGTTTCATGATTTAAAAAATAATAATCTTACCTTTTTTTTAGGGTGAAAAATTAATCTTACCTTGAGAAGGCTATAAATATTTAGTGAAACAACAATTATGAATTGCACACACATAATTATTATCATTATTCAGTACAAAGAATGTGTAAAAAAAAAAAAAATTGGAGTAAATAAAATTCTTGAAAGGTGACTAACCTCATTTTGAGCTTTAGTTAGTTCTTAATATATTTGAAAGTTTATTCTATGTAAGAGAGAAGGGCAATCTCATCTTTTTGGACTGTAAATCATTTTGCCGAGATTGTTTTGCAGGTCACAACCCCAGACGATTTATTGCTTGCTGAGAGAATATTGAGTATGAGCCCTGGAGAGTCTTCTTAGTTGGCCTGACTACTTGGGCTTAATTTTGTATTTCATTGTTGTACAATTTTGAGGGCAACTTTTGTTGTATATAAATTTTCCAATTTATTGACTAAGTTGAGAGGCACTAAGGTGGCGTTTGGATCCAGCGTTTCTGCGTCTACATTTCCAGTTCACGTTCCAGTTTTTTTTTTTTTTTTCTACGCGGCTTTTAGGGGACAAAGGCTACTGTTCATGTACTATGCATGAACAGTAGCCGTAAAAGTAGACTTTTCAGCCCCTTTTCTGTGTATAAGCGGGTCCCGTGCACTGTTCACGGGACCCACAAACTTCACTTTTCAGCTTTTTTTATTAAAAATGGGTCCCACAGTACTATTTACACATTCAAAAATTATTTTGCTACAGTGTTTTCAGTTTTCAACAATAATTTCTATCCAAATAGACCCTGAAGCAAAAACCTAAAAACAAGGATATCACTTGGCTTGATTATGTTTTAGCAATAGTACATAATCCTTTGGTTCAAATTTCATTTAGAGCTTTAAAACTGTTTATCTTTACTGATGTCTAATAGCACTACAATGAATAATAAATTAGAAGTAAGAAATCTATTCTAGGACTATTCTATTATGTTCAAATCTGAAGGTTTTATGAGGTGCACCAGTCTTATTAAAACTAGTCACAGACACCATTGCGCACCCTTGACGCGATGGTAACTCCACAAGTATAAGTATTTGTGGGTTGTGGAAGGCGAAGGCTGGAGTTCAAGTCTCTAGGAGGGGCCTTTAAACACATATACACTTAGATTAGGCTAAAGTAAAATTTCTGTCTTATAAAAATAAAAAATAAATTAGTCACAGGCTCGTACAATGAGCAAAAAAAAAATTGACGATTTGCTTTTTTGTTGAGTGAAAATTGAAAATAGTAAATGTCATGAGATTTATAAGTATTAATCCTAAACTCTTGCTTTTTTGTAAAGATTTTTTTTTTCTTCAAAGAAACATAATGCATTTTACATTTAATTATTATATAAGGCAATGTAATGTGGTAAGGAATTGTTTTAGTACTTCTTACATGTAGTTCATTTTCTATCCCTTCTGAATGACTTAAAGAGGAAGCAAATACAAATAAATCAATTACATATATTAGGAAAAAAAATATATAAGAATTTAATAATATAATAAATACATAATTTTCTCAAGAACTTACATTACTTTAAGAATGTAACATAATTGTTAATAAAACAACTTCTCTTTATACATAAATATCTCATCTCAAAGCATCACTAAAGTGGATCGAATGGACATGCACTGATGTGAACCAAAAGGGACCCATATACTAGGTTGATGTGGCTCAATAGAAGTGTTGCAACAATAAATATTATGCTTTGGCTTTTAGAAAATAAGACAAAAGCAAAACCCTTTGCTAAGTGAATTGTGAAAGGCAAAGATTAGTGGATCAAAAACAGCTTTCACATTACCACCTACAACAACAACCACAACCGTGGCACATTTCTATTCAGAATTAAAATAGAAATAGTGAACTAGCATGTGTACTATTTATAGAACATGAATGCATGTTACCATTCTCATTAGGCTATGACCAAAAATATTAATGTTACATTCCGTTAGACTTAATATACCAAAACAAATGACATGGATTTAAGTGTTACAAAGTCTTTGGGGGTTGTTCGAGGTGAAAAAAAATACAATTACCCATTTGTTTATTGTATTACTATAAAGCTTAGACTGTACTTTTCCATTCTCTTGAAGAAAAAAAAAATCCATTGTTAAGAGTTTTGTTGGTACTTTCTAGCATTTTTTGCGAAGACGTCTAACATTCAAATCTCTCTTCTATATTGTTGTAAGTAATTATAAAAAAAAAAAAAAAATCATTATTTTGACATCTTGCAACACTAAAAACAAATGAATTTGTAATATAAGTTTTCAGGTTGTATTTAGTCTATAAATTAAGAGATTATATACATAGGACATCCAATAAAAATACTAAAAGACCTATTCTTTAAGGCAAAAAAAATTTAATAAATATTTTAAAATATATAATTGAAACTTTAAGGAGGAAAGTGAAGGAGAAAATCAACACAATTGAATTGATTCAAGGAGGAAGTCAACACAATTAAATCATATGTGCGAAATTCAAACTTTACAGGATCTTTATAGCTAAGAGAGAGGAGAATTTAAATTATAAATATCTAGTACCCAGAGCTTTCAAATCTCACTTTTATCTTTTCTCTTGTTAACATCCTCTTCTCTTCTCAAATCCTTCTTGAAACACCCAAAGTTAGGCTTTTGCCATCCTCTTCTCTTGGGTCCTTTCTTTTAATCCTTGTTCTCGGCGTCATCTTTCATCTTCTTCTTCTTGTTTTTTCTTTTAATACGGGTCGGTGGAGGTGGAGGTGGAGGTGGAGGTGGAGTTGGAGGTGGAGGAGGAGGAGGGTCGTGGAGGTGGAGGTGGAGGTCGATGGAGATGGAGATGTTGGTGGCGGTGGTGGTGGTGGTGGTTGTGGAGGAGGTGGAGGTGGTGGTGGTGGAGGTGGAGCTGGAGGTTGAGCTGGAGCTGGAGTTGGAGGTGGAGTTGAAGGTGGAGTGGAGGTGGAGATAGAGAGTGGTGGTGGTGGAGGAGGAGGAGGATTAGAGTAATGTTCAGAACCATTGGAGGAAACACCCCCATCTTGCATGGAAGCATGGTAGATGAAAGATGAGTTGGTATGCATATGGGACTTGTGAAACCTTGAAATACCGATAAAGTTAATAGAAGGGAAATGAGCGCTAAAAGTATCAGCACTGCAACAACAACAAAATCAGTAGCACATTGATTAGACTTTGCAAATATTGTAAAAAAAAAAAAAAAAAATCTCTCAATTTTGTCAAAAAGACCATCTCATCTTATATTTATTTAGTTTAGAAGTAAGAATAAAACTTACGTTTGATAAAAATCTCAATGAGGGCTGTCATTGTAAAGTCAAAACTGGATCAATAACGTAGTTAAATTTGTGACTTCAATAGTGAATCAAAAGCTAGCTCTGGAGAACAAGAAGAAGAGAGGAATACAGAAACAACTTTCTTGGGTCAAAATGCAACCCACAATTTTAGTAGAATTTGAGCAAGTTAAATCAAATTAGACATGAATATAGCAAGCAAACTAGAATTCCACAGCCTAGAAATGAGAGAGAAATTTGGCCAAGTATTTTCCAGCCAAAATCCAAAGAAAGATCAATCCACGAATATAGAGAAGACCAGCAAATTAAAGAGGTACTACATTACTATATATACATTATGGATGGGGAGAAATTTCATACTATTCCAATTGGTTAGGTTAGTAAGTGGCCTATTCCATTTAATGATCCTGGAATTTTGTAAACATGTAATAATCAAAGAAACTTCCACCTAAATTAAATAAGTTGGAGTTTTGGCAAGAGGAAACTTCCACCTAAATTAAACTCTACCTTCATTTCTTTTGGCTAATATGTCTTACTAAATCAAAACCAAACCACAAAAATAATACAAAAATCACCAAATTAGAGTTTAATATTATAATTAAATTTTTAAAAGAAATCTAGGCACATTTGCACAAAAATTCCATGTAACTAAGTCACACTTAAGAATATTGGACCATTTTTCCTTTGCATAAATAGGGAGGTCCTAATGGGATGAGGGGACTAACAATTTTCTCTCCAAAACATTTATTGTAGGAACACAAAAGTTTTTCATTGTAGACTTTTCACGATTAAGGAACATAACTTACCAACTAATCAAACTAGAGTTTTTAGTACCTACAGCAATTTCACAACATCAAGAAAAAACCCTAGTGTATACAATGTCAAATTTCACAATCTCCTATTACATCAAATGAGTGTTTAATTTTTCTCACAAAGTATTGAATAGTAAAGCTTTCGAGCCATAGTCTCAATTACAACTCTGACATGCATAACACCTATCAACAACGTATCATTATGAGATGTAGAAACAATTTGGAGTGTACACAATGTTTAGTGTGGATGGGAAGAAATTTCATACTATTCCAATTGGTTAGGTTAGTAAGGGGCCTATTCCATTTAATGATCCTATAATTTTGTATACATGTAATAATCAAGGAAACTTCCACCTAAATTAAATAAGTTGGAGTTTTTGCAAGAGGAAACTTCCACCTAAATTAAACTCTACCTTCGTTTCTTTTGACTAATATGTCTTTACTGAATCAAAACCAAACCACAAAAATAATACAAAAATCACCAAATTAGAGTTTAAAATTATAATTAAATTTTTAAAAGAAATCTAGGCACATTTGCAAAAAAATTCCATGTAACTAAGTCACACTTGGGAATATTGGACCATTTTTTTTTTTTTTTTTGTGTATAAATAGGGAGGTCCCAATGGGATGAGGAGACTAACAATTTTCTCTCTAAAGCATTTATTGTAGGAACACAAAAGTTTTCTATTGTAATATCCTTAAATTCTTATAAGGATGAATACAATAGCAATATCCTTTAAAAAATAATAATAAACATAAGCAAATCTATGTATGTATGATAAAGTCCTATCACAAATTTTTTTGAGACTCATGTTGATTAGTGATTTGGAATTATAAAGGAGTAATTATCAATATATATATAAGCAGAGATCTAATGTGGGAATGCGTAAGGTCTTGCCAAGTGACGCTCTAATTTTGCATTTTGCATTTTGTTTACCTCTTTCATTAAGTTTTTTTTACTGTTACCCAAAAGTTTACATTAACTTATTTTATTGTTATGTCATTAGTCTTTTGTTAATTGCCTAATCTTACATCACGCATTTCTCTCTCTTTCATGTCTTTTAGCACACCCACCATAATATTAAATATGTGAACCCAACACAAATATGTGAGAGAGTTGGACATACTTTTATATAATAGTATTAATTATTTGATTTTCACGGTCATGTTACTCTTTTGCATTTATTTTTGGTTTCATGATTTAGAAAATAATAATCTTACCATTTTTTTAGGGTGAAAAATTAATCTTACCTTTAGAAAGTTATAAATATGTAGTGAAACAACAATTATAAATTGCACACACATAATTATTATAATTATTCAGTTCAAATAATGAGTAAAAAAAAAATTTCAGGAGTAAAAAAAATTCTTGAAAGGTGACTGACCTCATTTTGAGCTTTAGTTAGTTCTTAATATATTTGAAAGTTTATTCTATGTAAGAGAGAAGGGCAATCTCATCTTTTTGGACTATAAATTATTTTGCCGAGATTGTTTTGCAGGTCACAACCCCAGACGATTTATTGCTTGCAGAGAGAATATTGAGTATGAGCCCTAGAGAGTCTTCTTAGTTGGCCTGACTACTTGGGCTTAATTTTGTATTTCATTGTTGTACAATTCTGAGGGCAACCTTTGTTGTATATCAATTTTCCAATTTATTCACTAAGTTGAGAGGCACTGAGGTGGCGTTTGGATCCAGCATCTGTACGTCTACATTTCCAGTTCACGTTTCAGTTTTTTTTTTTTTCTGCGCCGCTTTCAAGGGACAAAGGCTACTGTTCATGTATTGTGCATGAACAGTAGCCGCAAAAGTATACTTTTCAGCCCCTTTTCTGTGTATAAGTAGGGTCCCGTGCACTGTTCATGGGACCCACAAACTTCGTTTTTCAGCATTTTCTTTATTAAAAATGAGTCCCACTGTACTATTTACACATTTAAAAATGATTTTGTTTATTTTTACAAGATAGAAATTACTTAAAGTCTATTAAGTGTATATGTGTTTAAAGGCCCCTCCTGGAGAATTGAACTTAAGCTTTTGACCCACAACCACAAGCATATACTTGTGGAGTGATCATCGCGTCAGGGTGCGCAATGGTGTCTGTGAAAGTTTTAATAAGACTGGCGCACATCATAAAACCTCAGATTTGAACATAATAGACAGTCCTAGAATAGATTTCTACATCTAACTTTTATTCATTGCATTGCTATTAGACATCAGTCAAGCTAACGGTTTAAACACATATGAAATTAGAACCAAAGGAATATGTACTATTGCTAAAACATAATCAAAAAAGTCATATCCTTGTACAATGAGCAAAAAAAAATTGACGATTTGCTTTTTTTTTGAGTGAAAAATGAAAATAGTAAATGTCATGAGATTTATAAGTATTAATCCTAAACTCTTCTTAAAAAATGATGTGATTATTTTTAACAAAGTATAGTTGATACAATAAATTAAATTTCTAAATTATGTTATCTATATTTTTTTATTGAAAGTGTTTTAAATTTTGTAAAGATTTTTTTGTCTTCAAAGAAACATAATGCATTTTACATTTAATTATTATATAAGACAATGTAATGTGGTTAGAAATTGTTTCAGTACTTCTTACAGGTAGTTCATTTTCTATCCCTTGATTTAAAGAGGAAGCAAATACAAATAAATCTATTACTATATTAGGAAAAAAAATATATTAGAATTAATAAATAATAAATACATAATTTTATCAAGAACTTACATCACTTTAAGAATGTAACATAATTGTTAATCAAACAACTTCTCTTTATACATATATATCTCATCTCAAAGCATCACCAAAGTGGATCGAATGGACATGGACTGAAGTGAACCAAAAGGGACCCATATACTAGGTTGATGTGGCTTAATAGAAGTGTTGCAACAGTAAATATTATGCTTCGCCTTTTAGAAAATAAGACAAAAGCAAAACCCTTTGCTAAGTGAACTGTGAAAGACAAAGATTAGTCGATCAAAAACAGCTTTCACATTACCACCTGCAACAACAACCACAACTGTGGCACATTTTTGTTCAGAATTAAAATAGAAATAGTGAACTTGCATGTGTACTAATTATAGAACATGAATGCATGTTACCATTCTCCCTAGGCTATGACCAAAAATTAATGTTACATTCCATTAGACTTAATACCGAAACAAATGACGTGGATTTAAGTGTTACGAAGTCTTTGGGGGTTGTTCGAGGTGAAAAAAAATACAATTACCCATTTGTTATTGTATTACTATAAAGCTTAGACTGTACTTTTCCATTCTCTTGAAGGAAAAAAAAAATCCATTGTTAAGAGTTTTGTTGGTACTTTCTGGCATTTTTTACGAGGACATCTAACGTTCAAATCTCTCTTATATATTGTTGTAAGTAATTATAATAAAAAAATCATTATTTTGACATCTTGCAACACTAAAAACAAATTAATTTGTAATATAAGTTTTCAGATTGTATTTAGTCTATAAATTAAGAGATTATATGGGTAGGACATACAATAAAAATACTAAAAGACCTATTCTTTAAGGTAAAAAAAAAAATCATAAAAATTTTAAAATATATAATTGAAACATTAAGGCAGAAAGTAAAGAAGAAAATCAACACAATTGAATTGATTCAAGGAGGAAGTCAACACAATTAAATCATATGTGCAAAATTCAAACTTTACAGGATCTTTATAGCTAAGAGAGTGGAGAATTTAAATTATTAATATCTGGTACCCAGAGCTTTCAAATCTCACTTTTATCTCTTCTCTTGTTAACATCCTCTTCTCTTCTCAAATCCTTCTTGAAACACCCAAAGTTAGGCTTTTGCCATCCTCTTCTCTTGGGTCCTTTCTTTTAATCCTACTTCTCGGCGTCATCTTTCATCTTTTTCTTCTTCTTCTTCTTTTTTAATACGGGTCAGTGGAGGTGGAGGTGGAGGAGAAGGAGGGTGGTGGAGGTCAATGGAGATGGAGATGTCGGTGGTGGTGGTGGTGGTGGTGGTGGTGGATGTGGAGGTGGTGGTGGTGGTGGTGGTGGAGTTGGAGGTGCAGTTGGAGGTGAAGATGGAGGTGGAGGGAGGTGGAGGGTGGTGGAGGTGGAGGAGGAGGAGGTGGTGGTAGTGGTGGAAGGAGGAGTTCAGAACCATTGGAGAAAACAACCCCCATCTTGCATGGAAGCATGGTAGATGAAAGATAAGTTGGTATGCATATGGGACTTGTGAAACCTTGAAAGACGGATAAAGTTATAGAAGGGAAATGAACGCTAAAAGCATCAGTACTGCAACAACAACAAAATCAGTAGCACATTGATTAGACTTTGCAAATAATGTAAAAAAAATCTCTCAATTTTGTCAAAAAGGCCATCTCTTTATGTTTATTTAGTTTAGAACTAAGAATAAAACTTACGTTTGATAAAAATCTCAATGAGGGCTATCATTGTAAAGTCAAAACTGGATCAGTGAAGCAATTAAATTGTGACTTCAATAGTGAATCAAATGAGTAAGTTAAACAAATTGACATGAATAAAGCAAGTCAGCCTAGAATTCCATAGCCTAGAAATGAGAGAGAAATTGGCCAAGTATTTTCTAGCAAAAGCCAAAGAAAGATCAATCCACGAATATATAGAAGACCAGCAAATCTATACTTATTTTCTAGCCAAAAGCCAAAGAAAGATCAATCCACGAATATATAGATTTTTGACAAAATTGCACACACATTATACAAAATAAGTATAGATAAGCAAATCTATACTTATTTTGTATGTATGATAAAGTCCTATCACAAATTTTTTTGAGACTCATGTTGATTAGTGATTTGGAATTATAAAGGAATAATCATGAATATATATATATATATAGATATATATATATATATATATATAAAAGCAAAGATCTAATGCGGAATGCATGAGGTCTTGCTAAGTGACGTTCTAATTTTGCATTTAGCATTTTTTTTATCTCTTTCATTAAGTTTTTTTTATTGTTACCCAAAGTTTACATTAACTTATTTTACTGTTATCTCATTAGTCTCTCATTAATTGCCTAAGCTTACATCACACATTTCTCTCTTTTTCATGTCTTTTAGCACACCCACCATAATATTAAAGAGCAAGACTTATGTATAGTATTTAGGTGCTGTTTCTTAGGTTCCTCCCTTAAGATTTTGCTAAGTGGCTTTTTTCTCATTAATGGAAGTGTTTTTTAAAGTTAAGTAGCCACATGACAGAATCTTAAGAGAGGAACCTAACAAACAGCACTTAAGGTACTGTACATAAGTTTTGTCCAATATTAATATGTGAACACAACACAAATATGTGAGAGGGTTGGACATACTTTTATTTCATAGTATTAAATATGTGAACTAAACACAAATTATTTGATTTTCACGGACATGTTACTCTTTTGTATTTATTTTTGGTTTCATGATTTAAAAATAATAATCTTACCTTTTTTTTAGGGTGAAAAATTAATCTTACCTTGAGAAGGCTATAAATATGTAATGAACAATAGTTATAAATTGCACACATATAACCATTATAATTATTCAGTTCAAAGAATGAGTAAAAAAAAAAATTTAGAGGAATATTGTAGAATAAAAGTTGTTACAAAATGTCTCTCTCTCAGAGACCTCATGCGAGAATGCATGAAATCCTGCAAAGTGGCACTCTAATTTTACATTTAGCATTTTTTTTAACCTCTTTCATTTTTTTTTTTTTTTGGTTACCCAAAAGTTCACATTATCTTATTTTACTGTTATCTCATTTATTGCTTAAGCTTACACCACACTTTTCACTATTCTTCATGTCTTTTAGCATACCTACTATTTTAGTTTTTTTTTTTTTTTTTTAAAAAGTAAGGGCTAATAGTAATAACTAACGAGATAAGACTCTAGAGAGAGATAAAGAGATACAAAAATGTTGTAGATTATTAAATAAAATGCACTATTTCACTATATATTTCCAAAATAAAAGGCACTATTTCACTATATATTACCAAAATAAAAGACCTGAGACTAATAAAACATTTGAAAGAGAAATCTGAGTGTCACCACCTCCGTTATACTGGCTTCCCACCACTATCAAGACACTGAAACTCCTACGAGTAATCTTTTTTTCTTTTTAAATTAGGGACTTAAATATGATTTAGGTTAGGTAATTTGGTTGTTAGTTTTTGTTTTGGGTATATAAGTAGAGGGAATATTTGGTGCACAATGTAAAGTCATATTCTATCATGGTTTAATTTTAAAATCATCTATAAGACACATTCATACACATTTGCCCACACCATGTCTTAATATCTCACTATCAATTAGTAGAAGATAGTCAAAGAATTGGGTATACTTTTATTTCGTAGTATGAAATATGTAAACACAACACAAATTAGTTTATTTCATGGTCCCGTTACTCTTTTGTATTTATTTTTGGATTCATGATTTAAAAAAATAATAATCTTACCTTAAGAAAGCTACAAATATGCAGTGAAGCTATTAAACCAATTTTTAATATTTCAAAATGTATATGTTTCTTAACTCTAATTTAGTTTATTTTTTCCTTATAATTTATGTACAACATTATTCAAAACTGTTTTACAAAAAATATCACAAAATTATCCGTGCATCACACAGGCAACTTACCAGTTTTTCTGAAAACAAATACTTGAGTATCAAACTTTCACCACAAAAAAAATAAATAATAATAAATAATATAATATAAAAAAAATCACCAAAAGAAAATCTATAAGCTAGAATGCTGGGAAAATGACTATGGCCGTTGTCAAACTTTTGACCTTGTCTCCCCCCAATTTAATCGGAGCATTGTTGAAGCAAAGCTTGGTGGTTAACAAAGTACCAAGGTTTGAAACTGTAGTAATGCGAGCAAGTCCCATTGAATCAATCCATACAGTTACAGTATACAGAGAAATGAATTCACCACCTTCAGAATGGCTTTTCAGTTGCTAAATCCGCTTGCACCGTGCAACAACACAACATAGAAAGAATACTACATGGAAAATTTCTAAAATAAATCCAAAAAAACAATAAAAAGAGAAGAAAGCTACAAGGTAATCGTGGGACTTCCAGGTGAGAATTTATTTGTCAACAAATCTCAGACTGTCAACTTCTTGTGTTTAATGAATACATGGTGGTTTCATACATATATACTACATATATCACAACCCAAAACAAAGACATTCCCAAACATCAGTGCTCAATTATTAATGCCGGTCTTTAGTTCCCCCATCCAGGCCCCAGTCCATTTTTAAAAAGTCTGTCCTTTGCTTTCTTTCTTAGGCGCAGTCTTTGCATTTACTTTTTACCCTGAAGGTGACACAAATTCCTAAAAAACTATTACTTCCACCAAAATCATCTATTCATAAGTCATACAGCATACTTCACAAAAAAGATGAGCACCAACACAGCCTCTCATGGTTTCCAAGGTGCTGGAGGTGGTGGTGGAGTTGGAAACATAGGAGAACCGAAGAGAAAATGGTGTTCTTATCAATCCCAGTAGTCCTGTCACCTGACAAAGCCAGAAGTGCAGCAACTAAACCACATTACCAGCAAGGGTTGGTTCTGTGTAATTGTAGTTTGTACGCACATCATGGAAGCCGTCATGCTTGTCAGGGCCAGCAGCCATAGCTCCAACAAGTGTATTTGGGTTTGGCTTTGAAGTGTCCCTCCATTTCCATCCTCCTTTACAGTTATACTTGATCTTATTCTTAGGGATAGATGCACCTCTATGGTGTGGTGGACGTATTTTGGATAATGATTACCGAAACCCACATGTAGCTCATCTCCGAGGATTTTTGCCGAGGATGTAATCAATCTGCCAGAACATCACAGTAAAAGATGGAGTTATTTGCCATCATGTATCGGCAGTAATGTATTATCATGTGAGCAGACTCAAGTCCCCTAGACTGCTGTGCTGAAGGGATTACAACATCACATACCTGTATTTTGGCAAAATCACGCAAGACCTCGGTTGAATAGAAATTGGGTCCACAGTACCATCCAGTTGTATCAGCAGCCTTGAGATAATCACTGTACAGCGTAGCTAAAAAGGCTGCATTGACTGCATACTGAAGAGGTTGAGGCCTTCCGTGGTTCAATTGAATCAGGCCATCTGCAAGAGGTCACCCAAGTCAGAGCAACATCCCCATACATACATTAAACTAGATATAGAACAAAATAAGGCCAATAGAGTTCACTACCCAAGTGTAAGATCAAGGAAGTATGAGCAGATTACAATGCATACCTTTGGTTCTATTGAAGCCAGTGAAAAATGGAAGGTATGAGCACATTACGATGCTAATCTGATTGTGGAATGTTCTTAAAATTTCCTCATATGGATAGCCAGGGCTTAAGAACAACCGCAAACGGCTTAGAAGCACCTAACACAAGATAACAAGCTTATGTCAGAAATGATCCACATACGGCTACCAAAATCAAAAGTAACTAAGGTTGTAAAGTTCTTAATCCAATGTGCTTATACATCACTGAGCATCCACACCAGTGCAACAATATCATTGCAATTTCAAAATTAAAAACTAGTCAGGCTGGTTTTCAAAACATGCAAATAAAATTATCATAATCAGAAACATTATCAGCATAACATCATGTAGAAGTACCTCTTCAGAGAAATTTGAGATAATGAAGATTTAAAATTCACCTTTAATATATATATATATATAATTTTTTTCATCCAGTTTATGTGTACTGAAAGGTCTGCAGTTAGGGAAGACAATAATGTGGCCTGTGTTCACATACAAAACCAAACATGTATGGATTAGTATCTTGATTAAAAAAATTTAAAAAAAAACCCAGTTATAAGCTGTAGAAACAAACAAGAAATCAAGACACAAAACATTACACAAGAAACATGGTTAAAGACATATATAGGATATACTATTAGAAAAGCTTTATAGCACTAAAAACATGAGGCCAATACTCGGAACTAAGTACTAGGACTTAATAATAACTTAATTAACATAACACTTAAAATGTACCATTTGAAGATAGCACAACGAAACCAATTATGGATATTCCCTCTGACATCCAAACACATCTATAATTAAAACTTACCTGAGCCCCAGCAAGCTTGTTGTCCCAGCTACGCACACCATAATCAGGGCCTCCCCAAAAAGCTCCAGCACGTCTGGCAATACCAGGTGTAGTGGCAAGCTGAAGATAGGAAGAATTCCCAGTTGCATGGTACAACCAAGCTCCACCCCATACAAACTCATCCCAGTAACTAGTGGAATTATAGAATGTAGCAGCTTCAGAACCACCAGCGCTGTATCTGCCCCTCTGCTCTCTTGAAAACTTAAAAGAGTGTTCTGGCTCCATGAACAAGTTTCTGCAAGTAGGCCTTGTTCTCCTTGAAAACAATAGATGCAGCAGCGAGAGCAGCAGCCATTTCTGCACCAAGATCTGAGCAGCTGGAACATGTCATTACAGGTCGTTTGTAATCAATGTCCTCAGGACGCATCCAGCAATAATGATCATTAGAAGTTGCACTCCCTCCAGAAGTATCCCCTGACCCGACCTATCAAAAAAGGGGACAAATTATTACATTTAATTGCATACTTCACAAGGGATACAAAGACAAACTTTAACGATAGTTTGATAACTTATTACATGGCTTAATCATGGCACCTGGCAAAAAAAAAAAAACATCTAGAGAGTAGTATAAAAGTTCCTAAATGCTTTGAAAACGTAGAGTAAAGTCAATAATGATGGGATCTAACCCATAATATCGAGAGAAAAAAAACACCCTGGTTCCTCCTAGATATACTGAAATGTAGAAGTAGCAGGTTCAGACAAAGCATAAGGCATAATAAGCAGTAATTATATAGTTAAATGCAATGAGCAAAGAATTAATAACATATAGTGTAGTATACTATATATCTGCGCAACAAGGGTATTAATGGTATCTGCAGTACTATTGAATGTCTTGAAAAAATAATCAGTTCCCCACTTAATAATTTCTTTAACATGGGTGAGCTCTCCCATCTTCATACTTTTGTCTGTATTCAATAACAATCCAGCTCAACATGGTGATGGCAAAGTTGAGGGAAGTTGAACTTGATAGCATCTCCAGCATCATAATAGCCACCCTAGACCCTTGTAAAATGTTCCAGATTGGCCTTTGCCATCATCTAGACAGGAATTACCTCTCCATGATACATTATTATGCTTTGGGAGTTTCCCAGCTGCAAATATCAAGTTAAAACCCTTAAGAAATGAAGGATCTTTGCATTGGGATCACTAAAAATTCTCTAATAAGGATTTGAGGTTTTTTTACTTTCAATTTTTTTACCATTGTTGCTACTTATTAAATCATTAAAAAAAATATAACTGCTAACAGAACATATTTGGTATACAGATTTGATTGGGCTATGCGAAAGAAACAAAATTATTGCTTTGTGTGTGCGTGTGCATGTGTGTGTGTGTTTTTAATTAATGGGGCATGTGAAGGAAAGACTTAATCTTTTTTTCTTTGACTAATGTATATAAAAATGCAGTAAGTGAATAATTTGAATTAATAAATATAGTATGTATCTATGTCTGATGTGTGATTTATTTAATTTTGGAAATAGGCTCTTGGGAATTTCTTTGCTACTCAAATGGTCCCCTTGATACATTGTATACAGATTTTCTAGCTCAATTGAACAAGATTGATCCATTTCGAGAAGCTATGTTCATTTGTGTCAAGGAGAGACAAACCCTTAGTGCAACTTATGTTGACCTTTGGTTGTTGATCAAGGATACTCCAATGCTTAAACAAGTACTAAAACATTTTTAAACAGTATGGAGATGACATGCCTTGGTAAGCATAAATAGGAAGGATGAGGATGCTTTTTGGTAAGAATGGATGATCACCCAAAATTCGGCCTTTGAGCATGATAAGGGTCGTTCCCCTAAGTCAACTACAAGACATATCCTTAGGTGGAGTATTTAAAGATATAAATAGTGGTTTCTCAAAAAAATAAAAAGATGTAAATAGTGGATTGGTTCAATCGCATTTAATGTAATTGAAAGTTGGTGAGGTATAATAGATATTCAAACTAAAGTTTTTTGTTTTCTTAGGAACCGAAGGGAATGTTCATGTGGAACTTAAATTCACTCTCCCTGGAAAGGAACGACAAGATTTTGTCTACAGTGGACTTTAGGTACTTCAGACTCCCTCCCCCCGCCCCCCCCCCACACACACACTCACCCTCACACAAGAAGATTTTAGTTACTGGCGCAGCTTTTTTAATTTTAAGTCTCTCAAATGGCACTTTCTCCTTCCATAAAAATAGGATTGAGGGCGAGGTTGTTGATGTTGGTTTACATGTTGTGAATTCTTCAATAAGCCCACGTTAACTCCCAATAATACCATAAATTTGTAAGCTAATGCTGTGAACATATGTAATAAATGGTTACGTTAGGTTTGATGACCCCTTTCATTTTACGTTGAATTTGTTGATTATCAATGATGCTGCTTCTGTTTTCAGGCAGTTGATTTGAACTCAGAGCTTGTTTGTGTCCATGATTCTGCCAGACCTTTGGTATCATCAAGAGATATAGAAAGGTTTGACTTTGTTCTATGCTTATCTAACCCGCTAACTTTAGTCGTTAAAATCAGTAGTGGTCATCAAATGCACTATTTTCTAGGAGATCTATGCTTACAATCTGGATAATTCCCAAATCTTAAACTTAACAGGCAATTTCTCTTGGAGGTTGGATTTTTTTTTTTTTTTTTTGAATTGAGGATTCCACTTCAATAGCTTACAAGCAATTTCTCTTACGTTTATACTGTGTACCTATTAAGAAATATTGTTACCCTTGCCATTTGCCTTGCTTACAACCACTACAATAATACAGATGAAAGGCTTTGAAGTCACAGTTATGAAGAAGTCAAAACTTGATCAAATATGCTAAGTGTAGAAATGATCTACAACTTGCATATGTTCCAAGGGAGTTACAATGACTGGTTCCCATTATTATACCCTAATAGATTAAATTTTTGGGAGAATCGATAATTTATCATTCACTATATCCAACTCTTATTATCTGAAGAATCACATGCAGATGCAACTAATTGGGGGAAAAAAAGAAAAGAGGATTTAGTGTGAATACTAGAAGGTAGTTTCTAACTTGACCGATGGCCCAAATTTGAACAGCTTTTGAGGGTCTGTAGAAAAGACTAATCTCGATGCATTGAGTGTAAAAATCATGAGACCTAGACTACCTTGTAGATCTATAGAGTAGGTATCAAAAGATATCGTGTACAAAATTGACAGGTTTCAAATGCACATTCTTCTGATAATATTTAAGAGTACCTATTGGGTTTTCCAGAATTGCTTCAGATTATATCTCCTGCTCTCCCTCCCAATCTCACTTTTTCAGCTATAACCTTACAAATTTTATATTTTTTGTTCCAAAATATGGCCTTTAAAGATAGAGGATGACTGGTCAATTGTTTGTTTTTAGGTTCTTAAAGATGGTTGGTTGAATGAAGCAGTTGTACTTGGTGTTCCTGTAAAAGCTACAATCAAAGAGGTACTGATTAACTGTAGATTGCCCCTGGGCCTTCATTCCTCCCCCCCCCCCCCCCCCCCAAAAAAAAAGTGTAATGAAGATAATTTATTTGAGGCTCTTAAATTTTTAGAACAAAGATCAATTTAAAATTACATTTTTCCATAAAAACTGATAATTCTATTAAATTTTCATTATTTACGAAGTTCTGTTGAATTGTATTTATGATTCAGATAAATGTATAGCTGATTTTGAATGAGTTGCATGTATTTTTGTTTTTCCCATAATGAATTCTTCCTATATGGTGTTTTCTTCTAGTTGTAGCACTCTGCTATTGTCATTTTCTTCTCTATTTT
The DNA here is from genome assembly GCA_014183005.1 of Castanea mollissima. NCBI lineage: Eukaryota > Viridiplantae > Streptophyta > Magnoliopsida > Fagales > Fagaceae > Castanea > Castanea mollissima. The sequence continues at coordinate 686,138 of JACAVU010000001.1, read as the reverse complement.
GTTGTGAAATTTTTGTTTTCCATATCTTGTAATTCAATTTAAAAAGATATTGTCTTAATTCAGTGTAGCCCTAATGTCAGTAGAGCTAAAGTCATTAGTTCGAATCTCCCCCACCCCGCACTTTAGGGCCAAACTTATTTATCAAAAAAGATAATATCTTAATTCTGTAGCGTACTTTCTTAATCTAGTTCTTAATGTGTTATTTCTATAATTTAATTCCTCATGGATTACATATTTCTAAATTTAGTTTCTTGCCTTGTCTCCTATAGTGTCAACATCCATATCTTTGCCATACTCACACATGAGTTTGGATCTCTTCCTTTTCCTAAATGGTACTCTAGGTATTTCATAGCCATTATTCTCGCTATGTTACTGTTTATATCTAGTTTTACCAAGGTTATACCTCCTCTGCTGTGACTGATACATGTACTTATGTCCCATTGGTTGCTTGTGGTGACGAAACTGGTGCAACTTTTTGGCCTTTTACATTTATTGTGGGTGCACCATTTCAATTTACCTTTTTATTATTGCTAGTAAAGATAGTGCGTAGAAGAGTACTTCAATTTTGTCTATTTTGGCGTCATTCCCTAAATTGTTTCTTGCATTATATAAAAAATTTGGTGTATAGAACAAACTCTTCGTACCAACCATTATGTTTCTATTCTTCATTTAACACATAGAAGTTCACATTATGTTTCTGTGAGTTTTAATATCTTTTATTGACATGGTTCCATACATTTATGCATATTATCAACTTGATTAGGAATAAGTTTTCTCCACCAATTGACCTTGTGAAGATTCAAAGTTATTTCCTGATCTTTGGGCAAGCCAACAGTGAATCTTTTGTAGTAAGAACTCTGGACAGGAAAACACTTTGGGAAATGCAAACCCCACAGGTTTAATGTCGAAAGCATATATCTATATTTTGATAATTTGTTTAGTTCTAAATGAGCTTATTTGGGTAATTAATAATATTGCTGCATAATTACTCTTTTTTTACAGGTGATTAAACCTGAGTTACTTAAAAAAGGTTTTGAGCTTGTAAATAGGTACTTCAAAATTAATTTTGTGATAATTATTTTTTTTCCTCACAGTTGAAATGTATTTTATAGTTCACATTTTGTAAGTACGTTGTATACTATCTAAAATTTTCTATTATGATATTTATCTACAAAATAGATTTATCATAAAGAATTCTTGAAAGGTGACTGGCCTCATTTTGAGCTTTAGTTATTTCTTAATATATTTGAAAGTTTATTTTATGTAAGAGAGAAGGGAGATCTCATCTATTTGGACTGTAAATCATTTTGCCGAGATTGATTTGTAGGTCACAATCCCAGACGATTTATTACTTCCAAAGAGAATATTGAGTATGAGTCCTGGAGAGTCTTCCTAGTTGGCCTGACTACTTGGGCTTAATTTTGTATTTCATTGCTGTACAAGTCAGTGGCGCGGTGGTGGCAGCATTCATCTCGGTTGTAGTCTTCATGTTCCTTATTTTGCTGTCTGCTTTGGCCATCCAAAAGCCTTGACAAGATGATGGACCAGCTAGCTAGGTATTTAAACAAATTTTAGTTTTTGTATTGTTGTTTATGAATTTCTTTCATTTTTACTTTGAATTTTGTTGCGTGACGTTTGAAAAATTGTAATCTACTTTCTTTTCTTCTTTGATAAAAAAAAAAAAAAAAAATTAATCTACTTAAATGTATGGCATGTGTTGTAACGAAAAATTATTGTGATATATGCGCATTGACTTTTTGTACCTAGTTCAAGCTTTTCTTTACGGAGAAATTACATATTTTTATACTCTAAATTATACCCAATTTTACAACATAGCTCTTTAAACTATCGAAATGCATAATTGATCATTCAAAACTATAAATCTATAACACTTAGACCCTATTTGGTACACTATTTTAAACACATGTTTTCATTTTTTTAAATAACATTACATGTATTTTGACTTATGTATTTTCAAAAAAATTAAAAATTGTTGTTTAAACGCACATACCAAGCAGACCCTTAACTTCCTATTGTCTGTTTTGGGATCAAGTCTAACATGATTTTGCATCAAAAGTTCAATTTACTCCTCCCTCCAAAACATACGGTAGATGGTAAATTGGTCTTCTAATGTTACATTTCATTAGACTTAATACCAAAACAAATGACATGGATTTAAGTGTTACAAAGTTATAACTTTACGGGTCGTTTGAGGTGAAAAAATGCAAATACGCTTTGTTTATTGTATTACTATAAAGCTTAGACAGCAGTTTTCCATTCTATTAAAAGAAAAAAAAAATTTCATTATTAAGAGTTTTATTAGTACTTTCTGACATAGACGCACTTATCTTATTAAAATACCATGCTGCCACTAAATATAATAAAAGGACTCGTTAACCAATGTTTTTAATTATTGTAATAACTACGAAGTAATTTTATTTTGTTTAAAAAAAAATAATATATATATATATTTTAAACATGTATATTATTCTCTCTCTCATTCTCGTTCGCTCAGAGTTTTTATTTATTGTTTTTTTCCTCTCTGAGAGATCTTTGTGGTATATTTTTTTGGATCATCCAAAAGGTGGGCAGCGCTCATTGTTTGGTGAAGGAAAGGGGTTTGCAATGGTGGTGTCGGAGGATGAAACAAACAGGCTATTTAGGATCCGAAAAACGGTGATGCAAATGCTTAAGGATCGGGGTTATTTGGTTGCAGACTTTGAGGTTGACATGACCAAAGACCAGTTCAGAAGGAAATACGGTGAGAGCATGAAAAGGGAAGACCTTGTCATCAACAAAACCAAGCGTACTGATTCCTCTGATCAGGTTTCTCTTTCTCTTTCTCCATATTCATTTCTATTCTAATTTTTTATACTCAAAAAAAAAAAAAAACACTTAGAAACCCTAAATTATATCTTTGATTTGAACCCATATTGATTCTAGAAGCCTAACCCTTCTTCTAAAGGGTCCTAACTTCAAAACCCATTTCACCAAAAAAACACATAATTTGTCTTACGACATGGGTTTGCTGTAATTGTAAATGAGCTTGTTCACGGGCTACTTGATTAACTTATTCTTTTTCTATGCATTGTGAAACCATGACTAAAATGTTTTACCTCTTTCACGGTTACTTCGAGTAGACTGTTTATATCATCAATAATATGAACCTATTGACAAACTTATACTATCTAATTTCAATCAAAATGGGACATGTTAATTAGGAAGGTAACATAGAGTTTGCTTTTGGGTAGAATAGAATGATGGAAAAGAACAAATGTGGCTGACCCTGATTAGCCTGTTGAGAATCCTAGCTAACCCCTAAATTTTGGGACCAAGGTTTGATTGATGTTGCTTGCCTACGTTTTGAGTTTTTCTTGCTTCCAGTATAGTTTAGTACTTCCCTGTGCAGGGTTTCCTCGTATGTGCTTTTAGCATTTACATTTTAATTGTCATTGATATCACTAATTCTATGATTCTTTTGGGATCAGGGAAAGTGGAGCTAGATCAATTCATATGTTATAACTGTTCTATGTGCATAGTTTCTTTATTTTTTCTGTTAAGAGCCTTGTAGGGTTGGCACTTCCTCTTGTTTCCAACAGAGACATCTAGGATTCAAAAAAAAAAAAAACCAGTTATATGTTTTGATATATATGATCAGAATGTACAACGCACGGTACCTGTGTATACTTCTATGCATTCTTTTGTTGGTTTTCTTACTGGTTGTTCCTTGTATACCAGATCTATGTTTTCTTCCCTGAGGAACAAAAGGTTGGTGTTAAGACAATGAAGACTTACACCAATCGCATGAAGTCGGAGAATGTTTTCAGAGCAATCTTGGTTGTTCAACAAAATTTAACCCCCTTTGCTAGGACTTGTATAAGTGAGATATCTGCAAAGTTCCACTTGGAGGTTTTCCAGGTGAAAGTGACTTCATAATGTTGTAAGAACAAAGTTGTGGCTCTTAAATTATGTCTATTGTCTAGCTTATCCATTATTTTCTTACCCAAGGAATCTTAGTATTGTAGACAACAGGGCTGTTGCAATGGCCTGCTTCGTATGCACATCGCCCAAGGGTCTTGGTGGGTCTGATGGTTTAGCTATTTGAGTGAACTTGAAAGTTTGTCTTCTTAGTGGTGGTTTTGATGGTTTACTGAGCTTGAATGTTTATTCAACCAGTCACCCATTCTTGCAACTTGATGGTTGAAGAGATTTTTTGTAGTGATTTTTTCTTTCCTTTTAAACTGATTTATCATCTTTATCATCAATTTGAAGAGATTTTACGCTAAAGTGACAAAGTAATCATTTTGGGACTTTTTTTTATTAGAATGTTGGGACATCTTTGTGACACACGAACCATTTCTTTTATGTCTGTGTGTGAGGTGTTATTGGTGACATTCAATTTGCTTGATATTTGTGGAACATATTCAAATGCAGCTTTGTGTAAATAAGTTTTTTTTTTCCTTCTTAAATTCTTACTTATATCCGTTCATACAGGAGGCAGAGCTGATGGTAAACATTAAAGAGCATGTTCTTGTTCCCGAGCATCAGGTGCTTACAACTGAGGAGAAGAAAACTTTGCTGGAGAGATACACCGTAAAAGAAACACAGGTTAGTGTAGGTTAACATTTCAGTCGCAAATATTTGGAAACTGATAGCAGTTAAACTTTTGTTAGAATCTATGAGTTTGTTGCTGAGACCGGAAGCTTATACTACAGAAAATATGCCTTAACATGCCAAAAATTAACTATTTAGGTGCACACACATAAATATTGGTTTTAAGAAATGATTATTATTACGCAAAATCAATCATTAGAGCATCATTTTTGTGCTAGACAACATGAAACTTGTTAGTCTACTCCATGATTATAGATTGGTCTCTAAATATGCTAAAACTTTGGCCAAATGTTGCTGTGTTTAGCAGAAAGACTTTTGCTATTAGTGTGTATCCTTGGATGATGTGGCTTTGTTAATGTCCTTCAACAGTCCTAATTTGTACTGTGATCACCCTGTTGTGGCAAACTCTTACTTTTGTTTTTGTTTGTTTGGTTAATGAAATCCCTTCCTACCTAAAATAAAATAAAATTTGAGGTTGAAATAAGGTAAAGCTTCGAAGGACTAGGTTCATAAGAGAGCTAATGAGCAGAGCTGAGGAAAATTTATCCTAGTGATTTTGAGTGTAGCGCTGTTCTCTAAAGCCTGTTAGGGTCCTAACAAATCAGCTGGGCTCAGGTTATCTGTTATTTACAGTGTGCTTTACTGTCTGGTATCACTGGATGTGATCTATGTCAGTGGACAAATTCGTGGGGTTTTCGGTTTTCCAAAGTGCAATCTAAGAATTGAATGTAATAAGTCAAACTAAGTTGTAAACTAATTGTTGTTTGTTTGTTCTAATAAGTATTACTGTTTTAAAAACTCTATATACTACTTTTGTGTTCGTGTTCGTATGTTCTAATAAGTATTACTGTTTTCTAAAAAAAAAAAAAAAAAAATTGTAAACTAATTGCAATTACACAAAACCGCCACAATATTTCAGAGTTACGTAATCAGACAATGAGGCTACTATGAGAGTGCCCTCTTTATGTTACCTGTTACCTTGGACAACTTTGTAATTATCCAAATGTTTTGCTCTAATGTTAACATATCTTTTTCAATTTTTTTTTTCTCTAATGAAGGTGTCCTTTTCAATCACATGATCATGAGCGAATTTGAATGTGCAATCTCTTCTTTCCTTTTTTTTTTTTTTTCCTTACTGGGATATCTGTGTAGATCATGTAAATTTTTTCTACCATCCCTCAAGATTGGGATGTCAGCCCCTTCTGAATGCATGTCATTTTGCATGTTTGTTACAAATACCATCAAATTTTGATATTTTATTGATTACGTTTTGGGTGATTGGAACACAGCTGCCTCGTATTCAAGTGACTGATCCAATTGCCAGATATTATGGGCTGAAGCGTGGACAAGTTGTGAAGATAATCCGGCCAAGTGAAACTGCTGGCCGATATGTCACCTACCGATATGTTGTATAAGTATTTACATTTTAGTGACTGCTTAGGAGATTGTTTGAGCTGGACTTGAGTTGAAAGTGCTGTTGTGCTCGTCAAAATCGTCAAGAGGCCAGTTTTAAGGGATTTTGTAGTGGGGGTTTCAAGACAACTATGTTATGAAAATATTTATTGTTATTCTTCAGTTGTGCATCATAATGTATGCTGTCTGTGGTGGTGGTTTGTAATTCTGTTAGCATTTTCTTCATGCATCTTAACGTAAGCGTTTTGTGTACTTGTTAAAGATGCAAGCTCTGTCTTCTCTGTTGCGTTTCTCTCCTCAAACAATAGAGTAATTCCTAATACCGCAAACCCTCTCATACTTGTGGTTATCCTGGTGATGCTGTTCATTGAATGTGCTTGACTATATCTTACTGTCCAAGGAGCTAAGTTATTTCAGGCATTATATGCCCTTTTGACATGCTCATTTGTTCTCTTGAATAAGGCCTTGCTGTATGAAACAAGTATAGTACTGGACGTTGTGCCAAGTTGGGTGACTGAAGATTAATTCAACTAAAAGCAACCGAAACCAACAATTTTTTTTTTTTTTTTTTTTTTATAATATATAAAGAAATCCAACCTTGGTTGGTTCCGCATCTATCATTAGTTATGGAAAATAAAAAGGCATATTCTTGGCATTACATTCAGGACATCAAAGAGACGCTTTTGGGGCTCCAATTAGAAAATGGCAATGAAGAGTAAACCCTACAAATCAAAAGTAGAACGAATAAGGGTTTGTTAGGGTCATGAGAAGTCCACCCCTCTGTTTATTTATTTTGAGTTCCACCCCTCTGCTTGTGGAACTTGCACACATCAGCGTCCATAGGCTTTAATAATCTAAAACATATAATCAGATGCTATGCTGGGAAATTTTATGGGAGGCTAATTGCAGCTATTTCTTAAATAATTTGTCATGAAAGAAGAAAAAAAAATTTAAGCATCGATCACATGCATTGATATAGAAAATTTTAATAAGAAATAAATTTCATAATTCTTTTCTTTTTTTGGTCAAATATAAAGAGATCTCCTACGGGGTCATTATCAAACACAACCCTATGCTATGAAAATGACTTCTTAAATCCTTAAACTAATTAGTGTCCCATAAATTTTGAAACTTTTTTTTTTAATAATAGGGGGCCTTAAACCAATTATTCAACAGCACTTATAAAATTCATCTTAAAAATAATAATAATAGAGAGATCCCCTACGGGGTCATTATCAAACACAACCCTGTGCTATGAAAATGACTTCTTAAATTTTTAAACTAATTAGTGTCCTCTGCTCTCTCTTTCTCTCTCTATAACTTTCCTAGGAAAGTAAATTCCAAAAGGAAAATTAATTTCGATTTAGGGTTTTTTTTTTTTTTTTTGGGTGTGAATAATGTCTCAAACAGGGAAATTGATGTCGAATCTAGATCAACAGAGCACAAAAATGCTAAGTTGAAACTCTCAAAAAAAAATCAATAATAATGTAACATAATTGCTAATAAAACAACTCCTCTTTATACATAAATCTCTCGTCTCAAAGCATCACCAAAGTAGATCAAATGGACATGGACTGAAGTGAACCAAAAGGGACCCGTATACTAAGTTGATGTGGCTTAATAGAAGTATTACAACAATAAATATTATGCTTCGGTTTTTAGAAAATAAGACAAAAGCAAAACCCTTTGCTAAGTGAACTGAGAGGCAAAGATGAGTGGATAAAAAACAGCTTTCAGATTACCACCTGCAGCAACAACCGTGGCACATTTCCGTTCAGAAGTAAAATAGAAATGGTGAACTTGCATGTGTACTAATTATAGTACATGACTGCATGTTAACATTCTCCCTAGGCTATGTCCAAAAACATTAATTATAAACCAAAATCCTATTATTCAACAAGAGGTCGATTACCATTGAATTCAAAGTGATACTCCAACTTTAAATGACGTCCACCATTCTTACCATCAGAATTTGAGATTAGGGGAGCAGTATACATCCTTTTGTATCACCCTGTTACTGTTTCTGTTTGATTAAAACTTGAAATAAGGGATAAATAGAAAAAGAATCAACCGTATCTTAACCATCTGCAACTGGAACAACTGAAAAGTGAAACAGGAGAAATAATTTAAGCATCCACTGTCCTCCTTTATTAATTGCATACAATCTGGATGGAGCTGAAAAATGCAGAAGCCAACCACAAAACCTTTACATCGCATATTTCCTTCTCGCTCACACCCTTGAAGAATGGCTCTCAAGTGTAAAAATAAATACCAAAAAAAAAAAAATGTAACGAAAATAAACATTGGATCTGAAACTCCAAACTACAAAATTCTCCCATTTATCGTTCTAGATCTGCTCTCTGTTTTCTTTGGCCTCCTGCAATTTCCAAACAATGAAAATCGTCCACCTTTGTGTGGTCGAACAAGGGTCCCTTTAACCTGTTTACAAAGTGACAAAAGGTTTCTTCAGGGTTAAACAAGTTTCCCTACATAAAAATATAAAAACAAAAGGGGGAAGATAAAGAAACAGCCTACCATTCCCCTCTTGTGAGGTTTGGTCTCATTCCAACAGAAAAATCCACTACAACCTCTAGGTCCTGATGCTGATTCATATCCCCTGAAAAAACAGCAGGAATGAGCATGGGTGTTAATAGGACAGATATAAGACCAGTGGGACAGAAGATCCTGCAGAATGTTACATGGACAGCAGTGAACTTTGCTTCGTGAGGAGTTACCTAGGGGGCTGAGTTAAACATCAAACTAAGATATACTACTTAACAAGATGACCTTGTTCAGAGAATTAGGGCTTATCAGTTTAAACACTATCATTCAAACCAATTTTTTTTTTTCGTGGAAAACCAATCATTATTATTGAAGAAAAGGAACCATCTCATCTACACTTGTGAAAACATGAAATAGCCCTAAAGAAATACAAAAGAGAGAAAGTCAACTAAATGAGTATTAGATTGAAACTCTCTGTGGCCCAAGACTTGAGATCATTCAAACAGTGATCTCATTAGGGAAAGTGAACAAGAAGTACAATTATATATTGTCTAATAAGTTCTATTCATTCAGAATTAACATCAAGTAGCAGAGAAGCCTGACCTGTAATTCCTTTTAAAAGATCAATACTAATATTCGATATGGAGTTTTATAAAGTTGTTTGGCACAGTAATAGAATTATATTTGTATCAGCATCCAAATAATATCTTTTGCAAGCATTTTCATCTCATTATTGTTGATCAAAAGGAAACCAAAATTTGTCAATGATGAGAAATTCTTGAATCTCCACTCCAAAGTTTGACAAGTTATGTGAATTCTGGATTGTGATTTTAAATTTCAAAATGCATCTTTTAAGGTCACAAACTAGTGTTGCAATATAGTCTGCAATTTTATGTTTTCAATCAAGTGAAATGCAAAGAAAGTTATGAACAAAAAAATTATATATATATATCGAGAGAGAGAGAGAGAGAGAGAGAGAGACTCACAGGTTATCTCTACTGGAATTGCTTGCTAAGCTGTTATTATGCAATAAACTTGGGGACATGGGAAAATGATCAATCCTTCTACCATTTTCTTTCTTCTGGAGGACCATTTCATTGTTAATATTCAAAACTTTGAGTTCACGATTTAATTCATCTTCATCTTCCCGGTGCTGAGAGGAGAACACAGTTGAATTAATGTCCAATTGATCTTGAGAATATATGCCATCTTCTTGAGGCAGAACCTGATTCTTCTCAGGTTTCAAACAATTCAATGATCCAGGTGTGCCTTTCTCTGCAGCCTGTAACCAGGCAGTCTCTAGCCTTTGCTCACGAATAATGGATTCTATTCTCTGCATCGGAATCTCCTGTTTCCTCTCTCTCACACCACTGGTTTGACTGTTGCCATTAGCCAGTAACTCTGATGAACCAGAGGTGGATTGATTGGTTCCATCCAGCAATGGAGAATGATTAGAAAAACCATTCACTGCATTTGTGTGAACTACCTTCCTTTCCCAGTCAATCGCTAGAGCTGTTTCTGCCTTCTTAAGACCTTCTGGTAACTCAAGCAGCTTTACACCATTTATGGAAGCCTCATTATCTGGCAAAAGGATAATTCTAACTTCAACATTGCATTTCAGAACCATTTCCATCGCATTTGTGATACTGCTCAAAAACCTTTCTGCTCTAGATTTAATATCTCCATCTCCAAATGCAATATAAGCAATGAGAACACCTGCATGCAGAACCATATAAGAATAAAGAACAAAAGGGGGAGAGCGAGAGAGCACTAGTGTGGTCTCCCATCATAAAGGGCATCTATGAGATCAGCTTTTAAAAAAAATTGATCCAATTAAACTCTTGTACTTGTTGAAAAACTAAGCCAATCAGCAATTGGTTCAAGAAAACTAGTCCAATGTTATGCTTAGAAGAAACTTTATTTTCTTAAAGCTCTACCAACCCAAGCACAGCCTGATATTACTGAGAAAAAAGCGGGGGAATGTGGGGGGGGGATGTTGGGTTTTGGATCCGAAAGTACATATGAATGATTGATCTGTATAGCATCATAAGTTAAAATAGTAGAGTATAGAATTTTATGGTAAGAGTTAAAGAAATCTGAATGAATAAATCAGATATGAGATCTCTTTCTAATCAGTTTGAAAATTTTCATTAGAAATTTAAACAACTGTCTCATAAGATGATGTTGATTCATTTGCTTCACATCATCATTGTTGGATGCTCCACAATTTCAAACCATGTAATGCAATATATGAAGGCCAAAAGTTTGTTTCTGTTTCCAATACAATGAATGATATAATATTCTTTTCTTTTGGTGAGTGATATAATATAATTCACTCTCAGCACAACTATGGCTTAAGTAACATCAGTGTCCATATCAGCTAACAAATCACACTTAACAGTAACTACAAGAATCCACGTTTTTTCATATCAGACTTTCAGAACACAAATCATTGAGTAGTTACATGAAACTTGCTCTAGCAAGTAGGAAAAGAGTAACACCATATACAGCTAATTTAGTGCACGAATCCATCACTACATCAGCTGGAATCGAAATAAACATCAGTGTAATCTATCACTACACCAACTGGAATTAAAATAAACATCAGTTTAAATAATTAGTTATTGGACTAATACATTGATGCCATAGCTGACTTTTAATATTATTTGATTCCCAGCCCCAATCCTCACCAGGATCAGCAGCAAGCAACTTGAACCTAATAATAAGTTGAGCAGATTTTTAAGCACTAATATAGAATTTTACAGTTAGAAAGATAAAACAAGAGAGTAAAATTTATGAGCTCACCTTCAACTTCAGATATAGATACAAGCCTTCCATGAGCACCAAGCAGCTGCCTCAGTGTCTTTGAGTGGCACCTCTCAATACAGCGTGCCCAGACATCATCCAACTTTTCTGAGTCAATGCATCTAAAGATTATATTTCCAACCATAACATCATCACATGTGGAAGCTGAGGCTCCAGCATCAACGGATTGGCTTTGTGATGGCTTGGAATTGGAACTGAAAACATCAATCCGTGATAATAGTTCGGCCAGATGGTTGGGACTGCTACTTACTGCTTTGTGCAAGGAAGCAGGAGAAGCTGGTTTTCGTGGCATATATTGAGCACCTGACTTCTGTTTGGATGCAGTAACTTCTCTTGAAGCACTAGATCGGTCATCCTCAGTTGTCTTACAGCTCTGCCTCCGGCTGCTACCTGAGTGAGCAAATTCTGGAGAAGGCAGTGAACCAAGCTGTAATAGAGTTGCTGTGAACCATGTTGAGCGTTCACTTGAAACCCTTAGCTGTTTCTCGGCCTCTGAGAGAAGCTTCAAAGCATGCTTTAATCTCTCCAATTCTGCTTTAGTCACTGAAGCATAAAATGCAACCATCAATTGCGATGATTATCAAAAGATAAAATCATGAAATTTTCAATTTCTTAAAAAGATTATTTAAAATGACAGTCAGCCAGTCACAAGAGGCAGCAACATTTTTTTTGGGGGGGGGGGAAGAAGAAGTGGTGTACACCAGTGAATTTTAAAGAGTGAATCCCAAGCCACCAAATCAATTACATAAGATCCCAGTAAATGTTGGGTTCAATTGCAGAATGCCATTTGAGCCAAAGCTCATTGGCCAAATCTACCAACAATATTAGATCCATCAAATGTTTATTTGTGTTTTTTAAGAAAACAAAAAACAAAGGGTTATTATCAAATATAGATTTTTTTTGCCCACTGTGCTTAACAGTACACCATATAAGTTTATACTTGTTCCCCAAACATTTGCTTAAATCAAGGGTATTTCCAATTAATACCATAAATTTGATGTTATCCAGTTGTTTATGACATTGTCTCCTATTAACTCTACCAAAACTTATGATGAAGAATGAAGTGCACTACAGGCACCAGAGTGAAGGGAATGATACTCACAGCTTCGTGTACCAAGGAATGAATCACTACATGTGGTATCAACGGCACTTCTAGCAATGATATCCATAATGAGACTGGCCAGTTGAGACATCAAAACCATTGGATCAACCCCAGAGTCCATCAACTCTCTGGCTCTTTTCACTGTTTCTGCAGTATCTGATGACATAGCTAAGTCCAAAAGTTCCAGTAATTTTTCATCTGAAACAACTCCCACCTGTGGAAGATTGTACACACTAAATTATAGGTCTGAACCATTCAATTACACAATTAAAGAATAATATAAAACAAAAGCATTCACCCAAATAATTTTCTAACATATACAATTTGATCTTCCAGTCATAAAATTGAAAAAAAAATGTTTTTTTTTTTAAGTTAAAAATAAAAATAAAAAAAGACTTCAAGGCCATGTCAAGGAAGCATTGGCAAAGCAAACTCACAAGTTCATTAACGAGAGACGTAGTAATTCTTTTCCCCAGCAAACTCAACTGTTCTAACATAGTTTCTGCATCTCGAAGTGAACCATCTGCATTCAAAGCAATCAAATCCAAGGCATCTGATTCAACATCCAGGTTCTCATTGGCAGAAATGTTTCGCAACCTGGCTACAATATCACCATCTTTAAATTTGTTAAAAAGGTACTTCTGACACCGCGATTGTACAGTACGGGGTACATTGTCAAGATCAGTCGTTATTAGTATGAACACAACTCGCTGTGGTGGGTCTTCAAGAAATTTGAGAAATGCCAGCCATGTCTTAGAGGATAACAGGTGACACTCATCAATAACAAATACCTTGTATCCTGAGAAGTTTAAGGGGGGCCTCACCAATAGTTTCTTCAATAGGTACCTAACTCTATCAATCCCTTTCTTATTGGTTCCATCAACTTCCAATAGATCCCTACTCTTGCCAGAGATGAAATCGGTGCATTGCCTACAGTAGCCGCATGGTTTAGTTTCATCAGGAGCCAGACAATTCAAGGCAGAAGCAAAAATCCTGGCTGTTGATGTTTTTCCAGTCCCACGGGGACCTTGAAAAAGATAAACAGGGGCAATCCGACCCCTTGTAATTGCATTTATAAGTGACTTAACCACAATATTCTGCCCTAGCAATTCATCAAAGAACCTGGGTTTGTACTTCTGACTAAAACTCTTTATATTTTCTGGTGTGCTTTCCTCTTCCCCTTCCTCATTCAGAGGCACAATCTCTAATCCTTCTTGACTCCTACAGCTGGACGACCACCTCCTTCCATCCAATCTACTCAAAGCCTCCAAATCAAGCTCCCCAAAGTTAGTAGAGAGTTCATCATCACTCCTCCCAGTTCCTATAGATGAGCCTCCTCTCCCATTACCACTATCGGAAAGCAATGGGAGAACACCCCGGGCACTTTTCGCAGCAATACTCCGCTTGTTGGAACGCGATGATGATCGTCGTCGACCATGATACATTGCTTGACTGCCACACAAGATACTACTTCCTTTCCTCCTTATAGTATCAGAAAGAGAAGGAGAGTAACAACTCCCACAATCACCACCACGATGTCTCGGTGTTCTCTTTGACCAATAACAAGGAATCCCACACCCCTGGCGACCTGGCAAATCCAAATGATCATCCACCTCGTCATCCCCATCATTCATTGATGTTGTGGTGCCATCCCAAGACCCAACGGTACTCGGGTTTCGATTACGATACCTATTAAAAGAACTAGTCGACAATGCAGGTGTACTATACGAATATGAAGAGTTATCCTCTCTTAAACTACTTCTCAAGAACTTAGCCGAGGAGTGAGGCCAATTCCTACTCTTAAGCTTCGAAAGCAATGGGGAAGCCCCGGAAATGGGCCTCAAATCTTCTGAATTACTGTATTCAGTATCATCAGATTGCTCAACCGAGTCATCTTGGCTTAATGCCATAGAAGGATGACCCTTAATCAAATTTTTTGAATTTCTACCAAAGTTAACATCTTTAAGCTGATATCTAGCTAAAACATCGAGATGGGTATTAGTTTTCTTACTTTTCCTCTTAATGGCAGCGACCCTTTTGGCTGAAGAAACCAGATTTGCATCTCTGCGTCTGAATATGGAAGAACGGGTATCGCTCTTTGAGTCCCCACCATTCCTGGCATCGCTTAAGCTATCATCAACACTCCACTGAAAGGAAGAAGACCCATCATTCTCTTCATCCCCATCCTCATCTTCATCATCAACATCATGATCTTCATTCTTAGCCGATGATTTGTTGGACTTCCAGTTGTAGAGAAAGACCTTCTTGTCCTTGTCCTTGCCATTGATATTGTGGTTTACTGAATACTGGAAGTGATCAGAGTGTAACAAATTCATAGAAGAAGTAGAAACAGCATTTGGTGGTAGTGGTAATGACAATGGTACAGATCTTGAGGAATTGAGAGGGGATTTTTTCCAAGAAGAAGTAGTGTCTGGATCGCGTAAAACACGAGCTGCTTTTCGGATTTGAGTTAGCTCCTTCTTCTTCAAGTGGAGCTTGCTTGGATCACCGACTCTCATTTCTGCCATTGTTTTTTTCTAACAAGAAATCAACTTTCACAAGTAAAAACCCATAAATCACAAAACCCAGAAACAACTTCTGAAATGGCAGTGTTTTACTTTGACAAAAACACACAGACACACGCACACGCTCTCTCTCTCTGTGTCAGTCTTTTTTGTGTATGTGTGTGTGTTAGGGTTTGTTTTGTTTTTTTGTGTGGGTTTTAATTGGCGCCTCTTCTTGAATAAATGACTGTTTGAGTTGTGTGTTGTGTTGTGACTTGTGTGTGTGAGAGAGTGTCTTTGAGAGAGCGTATGAAATGAACATGGGATTTTGTTTTGTTTTGTTGTGTTTTGTTTTTGTGTTCTTGTTAATTAATTATATAATTAATTTATTTAAATATAAAAAATGAGAATTAGGAGGAGGATGATGATGATGATCATGAAAAGATGAAAAATGGAAACACGGCTTCCAGACCCGGTGTCTCCGGGATTACGCCTTCAATCATGTCCTTTTTCTTTTCTTTTTATTTTCTTTTACACTCTTTCCTTCTCAACCCAAAAAAAAAAAAAACACTCTTTCCTTCTTCTTCTTCTTTTATTTATTTTGTTTCTATACTTTACCTTTCAATTTCTCACTAAATTATTCGATACCAAGATGGCAAGATTTTTTGTTTCTATACATGTGCTCCAAGAGAATAAGATTTTTTTTTTTTTTTTATACGAGATAGAATTTTTACTCTAACCTAATCTAAGTGTGTGTATGTGAAGCTCCCTTTTGAAAATTTAAACCCTGACTCTTGCCTCCTCACTCGACAAGCATTTATACTTGTAGAGTAACCACCACATTAAGGGAAGCGGTGGTAAGATTTTTTTTAGTGGATTACAACATTAATTTAATTAATATTAATACTACTTAGGTATATAATAATTAAAAAATACTTTATTCACAACATTTTCACAACAAATCATAAGTGGCACGTTGTTATTTGTTGTTATGAGTGAACAAAAAAGTAATTTAAATTGTAGATTCAAATTAGAACCAATAGCAACTTACCATCTATGATTTGTTGTGAAAAATGTTTGGAACGTAACACCTCTCATAATAATTAGATTCAAATTTTTCTCAAAGTTTTGAAGTAATTTCTTGGTAAATAATTATAATCTTCCTAATTTAATCATTTAAATAAATATCACAGTATACAATATTATTAATCAATGTTTATTTATTTATTTTTAGAAAATTAATGTTTATTTAATTGCTAATAATGAATACTTTAAAAAATTTAAGAATTTTTTTTGAAACAAAAATTTAAGAACTTTTCACTGTATTAGCTTTAAAATGTTTTGGTCTGATCATACAAAACTTATCATCAATAGCGGACACTATAGGTTAAAACTCTCTTTAAAAAAAAAAAAAAAAAACTTTAAAACATTGAGTGATGCTACAACTATTACAAGTTTTACTATATATATTACAAATCGATAGGTCAACTTCCAAAAAATAAAATGAAAAAGTAATTAAGCAAATGCATTTACTATGTTGTTGATGCAATATTAATCATGTTTATTGTTGCATCGATTTGTAAAAAAAAAAGGTTATATTCACAATATTTTTACAATAAATTTTACATGAAAAGTTGTTAATAGTTGTTACTTATAGGTAAAAAATGTAATTTTAGTAGTAGGTTCAAATTATAACCAATAATAACTTCTAATGTAGCAATTCTCTTTGTAAAATGAACATAACTTAGTTATTGTTAATTTATTAAATTCAAAGACATTGTTGCATTGACCGATGACTTGCATATAGTGTTATCTTTTTCAAGATATTCCTTTATTATATGAGAAATATAATAAGTATTAATTATTTAAAAAACTTTGTATAATGTTGGTGTTTAATTTTTTTTTTTTTTATTATAAATCCAATAGGTACAAGTTACAACGGGGAGGGAGGTTAAATTCAAACCCTTTTTCTCAAAAAAGGAAGAAGAAGGTGAATTCAAACCTTGGTTCTCCTAATAAAAAAGAGGAGACTATGCCACTTGACTACAAGATGTAAAATAATTTGAGTTTAGTTAAACCATTCCAAATTTTTTTTTTCCCTCTGTATTTTATTGTTTATAGAGAATATAGTTATTAGTTTCAAATTACCTTTTGAGCCACACCACATTCTCAACTACCTCATAAACTATGGGAAGAAAATTTATAACAAATAATAAACTACTATTTTCAGAACATTACTTCTTTTTTTGACAATTCATTAAGATAGCAGTAATGTAATGTCGGCAGGAGTGAGGAACTAAATTAGATCTTGTTCTAATTCTTTATATTTTGATGAAATGTTCTAATTCAACTCAATTTTAAACCTATTGTGAAATTTTAGATAAAGGTCAACAAAAAAATTTTGAGTGTTACTTGGATAATTGGATTGTATAACAAAATGGCTCAATATTGAGTTGAGCAGCCATGAACAAAAATATAAAGATTTCTTTTCTGGTACCTCTTTATATTCCTAACAAAAATATTTAAAGTTCAAATTTCTTTTCTTTATTATAACTGTTGAAATTTTTTTATTAAAAAAAAGCCATTTTTATAAGAAGGCCAACTAGTATTTCTTTTTAAAATATCAACCTCACTCAGTTCATGAGGAGTCTACTTTGATTTTTTTTTTTTTTTTTGTTACTTTATATTATTATCATTATGAAAATCTCTTGAATAGTTCTAAAATTGATCTTATTTTAGTCAAATATTATTTAGAATGAGTTGTTGCCGAGAGAAACTTGTGACTCTTTCTATAAGATCTTATCAAATGTTCATTACTCAATTTCACTTGTACAAATTGTGCATCAGGTGAGTTAAAACTTAAACATCCCACTATTCGGTTTACTTATTCAAGTTAAAAACTCAGATGTGTGTTAAGTATATTTGGGCTTTACAAATTATTAGGAAAAGTTCCAATTGTGATTAATTATTAGGTTTTTTTTTTAGTTTAACAAAGATGTTAAAATATATTAGCAACACGATGTGTATACCATGTTGTATATGTTAAAGTAGATGCAGAAGAGGGTAGCATAGCATAAGAACACCGGAAACGCGAGGGTTACGTGGTTCAGCCTTGTGGGCCTACATCCATGAAGGAAACCCTTAAGAGTTACATTTTTATTGTATAAAAGTGTAGTACAATAACCTATGTTACAATAAACCATAATATGAGTATATATAGGCGACTAAATCCTAGACTACTAGTACAAGCAAGAGTGGGCAAATATGTCTAACATATCTCTAACAAAATATATGAATAATGTATTCTCAGATCATTTAAAAATAATAATAATAATAACATGATTTTTTTTTTTTTTTTAAACGAAATCATGTGCTTTCAAAACAATTGTTTTATTGTAAATCTGATTTTCTATTTCTGTAATTAATATATATATATATATATATATATATATATATATATATATAATAGGCAGAAAAGTGGTGGTCACAATAAGCACAGTTTGGTAGAACAATATTGGAGAGCAGTCTCTTTCTTATTGTCCCTTTACATGTATTGATTATGCATGTGATAAGAGAGTCCACAAGACTAGCTCCTCCTCAAGTCTCTTTCAATTATTCAACTTTTTATATTTATTTTCCAAATGAAGTTTCCAAACATATATAAAGGAAATTAAATAATAAAAGTATTCCATCTCTCTCACTCAGGATAGAATCCAGACATGTGATTGCTAGTCAAAGATGGGTATTCTATAATAAGAATTGAAACAACATGGCACGTATTAGAATGAGATGGGACCTTCTAAATTCTACTAATTCATTGGATGTGCACTCTACAAACAAAAACAAATGCCAGATGACATGTGATCCTTTGGATAATTTAATTGAGGGACTATAACTTTATAGGCCCCTATTCATTGATAGAAGGGATTAAATGCAAAAGACAAGTAACCAAAACACTTTAATTTGTTCAAATAGAAAAGATTATACAAGATTTTTTATTTGAAATACAAGAAGCAACCACATGTCATGTCCATGTCCCGTACCAATATTTGCTACAAAAATGTAAAACCAATCATCATAATGTAAAATTGCCTTGGATGCAAAGATGCCAAATTTCGTCACAGTGATGTCAAGAATTGTCATTTTAGCAAATATGTATAATTATATATATATATATAAAAAGAAATGTCAGATAGATGTGAAAACATATAAACGCGTAGGGTAGGAAGTTTCTCTAGTAGCTATTGGAATAAATAGAGTTCACATTTACCTATTCATTAAATATACATATATAAAATATCTTTATCATCAAGAGCGAACATTATAGATTAAAATTTTTTTATAAAAAGAAGTGGTTTAGGCGAGGAAGATGAGCAACTTTATAAATGACAATAATTTTTTAGTTGAACCACAAGTTTGTGAGCAGACACAAGCCCATAGCTTTGTCATTATCAATAACTTATAGTCTAACAAGTAGGAAAACCATAATAAAATGTATGTGATACTAGCTTTTTTTTTTTTTTCTTTAATGGGAGATACAAGCATTATTGGTTGTTGGGCAATTCTACATGTTTCTCTCTTCGTAGGAGTTGTCCAAAGCCACTATTAGGACATGCTTGGTTCGTCCACTTCCATTTGTTAGCCATGAATTATGAACATTGTTTTGTTCGTTTGTTAAAGCAGAGAGAGCTATCAATTTGACAGAAAGCTGTCTTAGGAATTAAAAACATTTAATTAAAGAGTAGGTCCATGTAGCATAGGTAGTTGTCCCACTATCACCATAGGATTTAATGGATGATAATGACTTTACTTGTAGACGAACGAAAGTCGTATTGAATGTGGTCTATCAACCTATTAAAAAACAAGAGTGTAGCTTATCACTTTGGCTTGCAAGAGAATATGGGAAAGGCAGGTGTTTTAGAGGTTTAGTGAGAAATAGCGAGCTTCACGGATCAAAGGATTTTTCTAAAGCATTGGGTTGATAAATATTGTAGAGGGCTGAATTGGGGCCCTCAAAAATGATCTCAACTTAACTATTGGCCTGAGTATTCAAAAAATTCACCATACAACTAGATGTCAGATGGCTCCAATCAGTTGTGGACATACTCATTCCTCACTTCATATGCTAAGGGTGAGTTTGGTTATCTTTTTTATTTTGAACTTTTTGAAACCTCAAGGGATATGATGCAACGAGAAAACACACTTTTCATGTTTACTACAAGACTGAAAAGCACGAATATTTTTACTCCAAAAGCTTTAAATCAAATAGGCTCGGTTTATATGTCTCACTTTCCTAGTGCTTAATCTTTGATTACTGATCACTTCTCCAGTATTTTGAGGCTAGGTAGTGTAACTTCAACATACACATCAAGTTGGAAATCACTGTGCTAACTTTGTTGGTGAAGATAGAAAGTAGCTGTAAAGAATCTTTTGTGCTGCATTTGAACCCTTCAACAATTAAATATTTTCCAACCAGACACAATTAGGATTTATCTCTGGTTTTAGTACTGTAATCTACATTGCCTAATTCCTTCATACTAGCTAAACAGTATTGCCAAAAGCGTGTTGGCGCTGATCCATCTCTGTTTGATTCCAAAAATTACTTCATAGTGTTGTTTAAGAAATTAGTTCACCTTTAATTGGTATGATATGTTGGTGTGTGCTGCTAAATGCAAACCAGTTTTTCTCATTGTTTCAGCATGCTAAATGCTAATCAAATTTGGTGTTTTCTAGAGAGGGAAATGCTTATCTTTTTTAATAGTGTTATAGCGTAAAAAAAACTTTATCAATTGAACTAACTAGACTTTATTTTGTTGAGCTAGCTGAACTTATTGTTTTGTCTTGGGGTGGAGTCAGAAGGGGTCGAGGGGGGGGGGGCAATCGCCCCCCTATCCGGCCCAAAAAATATCTTTAGTTATGAAATACCCCTACCTACTTTTTGTTTTTGGGTTTTTTAAATGTCACTTTATTTTTTGGTCTTAAAACAAAGCATAATTTCTAGATGAACTATTGAGGAACCTTAAGTCCTCCACTAGCATGTCTTGTACTGAAAGTTTTTTTAGTTTGCCCCTACTATATTATAATTTGAACATTTTATGGGAACACATTAACCAAAATAATAGAAATTCACATATATTACACTCAGTATTTGTCTAACTACTAATAGTTTCATTCATAACTTGAGTTTTGGCTCTAAAAAAAAATATTAAAAAAATAGATCACTCATGTTAGAAATATCTCAATAGATAAATACAATATTATGAATAAGCTTTTTTCTTAATTACATTAAATATCAGTTAATATTTAAATGTGTAAAGTTATTATTTACAACTATTTTGTGTTGGCTTTTTTCCGTACCAAATTTGATTGTAATTCTGTTCAATTATATTTTACCTTGTATTTTATGTGGGATTTCATTGTATGGGTTGTGTGTGAGAGAGAGTGTGAAGACTCAAGTTTAATTGAAGACAAAGTGGATTTCGAGAGAAGTTTCGCAAGAAGCCTTCCCACGAAGCGAGCCACGTGCAGATCACATGACTAGAATGCGAAGAGTCATGACAGCTGGTTTTCACAAGTAATTCGAGGGTAAGGCCTTCTTGCAAAATATCCGCAAAACGTTCTATTTTGCTATTTTGGCATATCTGCTTCACTATATCTTCACCTACACTATATATACCCTCATTACCCACATATTGGAAAAAGTGTTTTTCAGAGAGAACACCCTAGCATACACACTTGAGAGTTCGAGATTGTTATACCCACAATCATGTAAAAAATTCTTTGTGGTTTTCCTCATACTCCTACCTCTTCATATCGATATCATTGAAAGGTTGATAGTTCAAACACTTACCACACCAATTTTGAGTGTAAAGTGAGGTTTTTGTGCTACTGGGAAGCATTGGAAGAAGCCAAGCTTTGGCGGATGCTATTGGACGCATTGCGGGATCTAGAAAGTTACACAAGACACGATCCCGAGAAGCCTTGTTGGAGTAGGATCTTGGAGGGTTTAGGTGCATTGGGTAGATTATGCTTGAAGGGTCTTTTGCTATTTGTGTATCCAAACTTATTGTCTAGTGAATCGATTTACCGTTTGGAGGGCAGTAGAAAGGTTTTTCGCCGAATTATTCGATTTTTTCTTCATTAACACATCGGTGTATTATTTTGTTTTTGCATCTTTCTTCCTTACTCTTTATCTTTCATTTTATTGTTTTTATATGATGAATATGGTTTAGAGTAGTTTTATTGCTCATTTGCTCGCATTTACTCTATTCCGCACTTAATTTAAGTTAGAGTAAAATTAACCGAGCTATAATTTTTAATTTAAAGGTCTAAATAGCTCTTGTGTTTTTTGCACAAATCTGAGTTTTCAAAATAAATAGCTTTTAATTTTTCAAATTGGTCTCAAATATTATATATTCACATAAATTTGTGTAATTGCATATATCATATATAAGTTTTGTCTTTCCTCAACTCAAATTTTGGCTCCACCACTAGTTTTGTCCAAGTTTTTTTTTGGGTCAATACGCACTTTAATCCCAATTCAGATCAAGTTTATTTATAGGCGGTTTTTGTGCATCCACTGACATGTAAAAATATTCAATTACTTTCCTTTTCAGTTTCCTAATAACTATTATCCATCCTTTTTCTTCCAAACTTTCCCTGATCACAATGATTAAGGTTATAAAATATAAAAAAAAATTGTCTTAAGTCAGTACTCACCGTTCTTGGAGCTACGTTAATGGATTGTGTTAACCCATAATTTGATTGAGTCATACCAAGAGTTGTACTTTGACTCAGTGATGTCCAGTTCCAAGATTGTCTCATGCATCTTTACCAGTACACTTACACTCATTTCCATTTGGGTAAATATAGGACACTACTTTAAGGAAATTAATTTTAAATTTTTTAAAGGCAAAACTTGTTGCTCACTCGAGAATGTACATACCTTTACACACATGTCAAAAAGTAATTAAAATGGTGACGATTTCCACGTTTAACGCGTGTGTAATAAATACCTTTTTTTTTTTTTTTAATCGTTACGAGATAAATTGTGAATAAAATTAATATCACTAGCAAGTTGTCAGTGCGATATATAGATAATTTTGTGATATTTTATGTAAGATGGTTTTAAATAATATTATACATATATTATAAAGAAAAAGTAAAATAAATTAGAGTAAAGAAACATATATATTTTTAGATATTAAAAATTAGTTTAGTAGCTGCATTGCATATTTGTAACCTTCTTAAAATAAGATTTTTATAAAAAAAATCATGAAATCAAAAATAAATGCAAAAGGTAACGAGACTATGAAAATTAACTAATTTTTGTTATGTTCACATATTTTATACCATGAAATGAAAATATGTCAAACTCTTTGATCGTCTTTCACTCATCAATAGTGCGACATTAAGACATGGTATGACAAGTGTATATACATATGTCTTATAGATTATTTAAAATTAAATCATGGTAGAATATGACTTTACATTGAGTATCAAATATTCTCTCTACCTATATACCCAAAACAAAAATTATCCAACCAAATTACCTAAACCTAAATCATATTTAAGCCCCTAATTTAAATATAAAAAAATTACCTGAAGGGGTTTTGGTTCTTTATAGTGGTGGGAGGCCAATGTAACAGAGGTCGTGATCCCTCAGATTCCTCTTTTTCTCTCTTTCAAATGTTTTGTTAGTTTCAAGTCTTTTTATTTGGTAATATATAGTGAAATAGTGTGTTTTATTTAACAATCCATAACATTTTTGTGTTTCTCTATCTCTCTTCAAGGCCTATAAATGATTTAAAATTAAACCATGATAGAATATGACTTTACATTACGCATCAAGTATCTTCTCTACCTATATACCCAAAACAAAAACTATTCAATCAAATTACCTAAACCTAAATCATATTTAAGCCTCTAATTTAAAAAAGAAAAAAGGAGAAAAAAAATACCCGTAGGAGTTTCGGCGTCTTGATGGTGGTGAAAGGCCAGTAAAATGGAGATGGTAACCTCTCAAAATCCTCTTTCTCTCTCTTACAAATGTTTTGTTAGTTTTAGGTATTTTATTTTTGATATAGTGAAATAGTGCATTTTATTTAACAATCCACAACATTTTTGTATCTCTCCTTCTCTCTTTAAGGCTTTATCTGATTAATTATTACTATTAGTATTTACTTTTTTGTTTTATTTTTTATTTTTTAAAAACACTAAAACAGTGGGTATGCTAAAAGACATAAATAATAGAGAAATGTGTGGTGTAAAGTTAAGCAATTAATGAGATACTAATAAGATAACAATGTTGATACCCATTTTCGCGACACATTTTTTTACAAGCCCGACTTCCTTGTGGGCTCAATTCATGTATTATATTATATTTTGTTCTTTTAAGCATGACCCCAAGTCCATGCAACTTATAGGGGAAATTGAGGAAATGTGATTTTGAGGGTATTGGTTTGTTCCTTTCGGACCTTTTGTATGAGTCCAGCCCATGCGTGCTACCAAGTGGGTAAGGGACATTGGTAGCACCTTAGATCATGGGAGAGGTCTTGTATTCAAAATTTCCACCCTAAAATAGTTTTTATGCTCTGGGTGACGATGGCCCAAAGTTTCTGTCTGAACCCTTTTTTCCTTTAAAAATGGTTGGCTCTCATTGGTCAACTTCAGCTGCTAGCTCTCATCTAGGTGAGCCTCCCAATGGTCTAAAACAACTAAAAAGGGGGAGCCAATAAGAGTTTAGTCAAACATTTCTCAAATCATGTTAAAAGCATACCAAACTCTTCCCTAAACAAAAGCAACCCACGCCAAAACACCAAATTAGTATCGCGGTGGATGAAAACCTCTTCCACTACACAAAAACCAGTTAAGAGCAACACTTCCAACTCTATATAAAACTCTCTCTTCAGCTCATAAAGGGACCAACCATGTTCTACACACATACTTAAAACTTCATAGCAAAAGCTCATTCAGTCAGTCAACAATCTTATAATTCCAAAGCTTGGGGGTGAAAATATAGGTACAAGGGAACCTTTCCTCTCTTCCCTACATCCTCTTTCAATTTCCTCTTCTCGCTAATTGTGGGTCGAAGTTCAAACCTGTTGAACCGTGTTTTCCCCATAAAGTTAAAACTTGAGAGCAAAAACCCACTAAGTCAGGAAAGATTCTCACAATTCTGAACCTTAAGGGTGGAAATATGGGTACAAGGGAATCTTCTCTCTTCCTCACAACCTCTCTCAATTTCCTTTTCACGTTGACTGTGGGTCAAAATTTTAGACCAATTATGTTTTTATGTTTTTCTACACTTTTGTTATTAGCATTTTTATTTTCTCTTGTCAAAGCATCATTAGCCTTTTGTTTATTGTACATTAGGAATTGTGAGCTTGATTCTCCACAATAAACACTTCTAAAAAACCTAATGAGATATTTGAGTCATTCTTGCATTTTCGGCCTTTATCACAAAAACTCCCCAACAAACAGTAAAATAAGTTAATGTAAACTTTTAAATAATGGTAAAAAAAATTAATAAAAGAGGTAAAAAAAAAAAAAAGGCTAATAGCAAAATTAAATCGTCACTTGGCAGAATTTCATATACTTTCGTAAAAAGTTTCTCATTATATATATTTATTTTTTTTATTTTTTTATTGAAGGATTGATTTTACGTCACCTAGATCACTTTTAACCGTACCAATCAAAACATGAACTTTTATGCAAGTTTCGGATAGACAGACCGTACAGTGATGACACTGAAAGTGGGTCCTTCCTTCCTCATGATGTGTATCAATAGGAGTCCTCTGTTAAATCTCAAGTGCAATTTTTGGACAGATAGTTATCTTTAACTGTTTACCTAATTATTACACAGTTTGAACTTTGGACTGAAGTGAACAGGCTTCTAATGTAATTTTGGCCTTTCGTTTTGAGGCATGCTCAAATTCTATTTGGGTGCCAAAGCATGTCAACTTTGTAATGTCACATTTGGGCTCCGTAGCATGCAAAGTAACCAACCTAAAACATCTAACACAGCTTCATGCAAACCTCATTCAAAACTCCCTCCACCACCATAGCTACTGGGTGGCATTACTCCTTACTCACTGTACACGCCTCCACGCACCATTGGCCTATACCCATCTCATTTTTAACTCTCTGCCTTGCCCTGATGGCTATGTCTTCACTTCCATGCTTAGATATTACTCCCAATTGGGTGCTCATAGTGAAGTGGTTTCTCTGTTTAAACAAATGCAATATTGTGGTATAAGGCCTGCTGGTACATTTGTGTACCCAGTATTGATTAAATTGGCTGGGGAGGCCTGCATTGTGTTTCATGCCCAAGTAGTGAAATTGGGTCATTTTCAGGATCGTTATATACGCAATGCAATCATGGATATGTACGCAAAATATGGCCCGGTTAAGTTTGCTAGAAAGCTATTTGATGAAATGCCTGAAAGGACTCTTGCCGATTGGAATTCAATGATTTCTGGCTACTGGAAGTGGGGGGATGAAGTTGAAGCACGTAGACTCTTTGATGTGATGCCTGAGTGGAATATTGTCACTTGGACCAGCATGGTTACTGGTTATGCTAAGAAGGGTGATTTGGAGAGTGCAAGAAGGTATTTTGATGAGATGCCCGAGAAAAGTGTGGTCTCATGGAATGCAATGCTATCAGGTTATGCTCAGAATGGGTTTGCAGAGAAGGCTTTAAGATTGTTTGATGACATGATTAATGCCGGGGTTCAACCAAATGAAACGACCTGGGTTACTGTTATTTCATCATTATCATTGCACGGTGATCCTTGCCTAGCGGATTCACTTGTTAGAACACTTGACCAGAAGAAGATCCATTTAAATTGTTTTGTCAAGACTGCGCTGCTTGATATGTATGCAAAGTGTGGAAACCTTGAGACTGCTCATAGAATTTTTGATGAACTGGGCGTGTATAGGAACTCTATTACATGGAATGCCATGATTTCAGCATACACAAGGGTTGGGGATTTGACTTCAGCTAGAGAGCTCTTTGATAAGATGCCAGAAAAGAATGTTGTTTCGTGGAACTCATTGATTGCTGGTTATGCTCAAAATGGGCAGTCAGCCATGGCAATTGAGCTCTTTAAAGATATGACTGCTACTAAAGACTTGAAACCAGATGAGGTGACGATGGTGAGTGTTTTCTCAGCCTGTGGACATCTTGGGGCATTGAAATTGGGAAATTGGGTTGTGAACATCCTTAATGAAAACCATATCAAACTCAGCATCTCAGGATACAACTCTTTGATTTTCATGTACTCAAGATGTGGCAGTGTGGAAGATGCCAATAGAGTTTTCCAAGAAATGGAAACAAGAGACGTTGTTTCCTACAACACATTGATAGCAGGGTTTGCAACTCATGGACATGGAATGGAAGCCATTGAACTAATGTCAAAAATGAAAGGAGAAGGCATTGAACCAGACCGCGTGACATTTATTGGTGTCCTGACAGCATGCAGCCATGCTGGATTACTGGAAGAAGGTTGGAAGGTCTTCAAATCAATCCAAGCTCCTGCTGTAGATCATTATGCATGCATGATTGATTTGCTAGGTCGAGTAGGTGAACTGGATGAAGCTAGAAAGTTGATTGAAAGCATGCCAATAAAACCACACGCTGGAGTTCATGGATCTCTTTTAAATGCTAGCCGGATTCACAAAAGAGTTGAGCTTGGGGAGCTGGCTGCAAGCAAGCTCTTTGAGCTTGAACCATATAATTCTGGAAATTATATTTTGCTTTCCAACATATATGCTTCAGCAGGGAGGTGGGAAGATGTTGAGAGGGTCAGGGGAAAAATGAGAAAAGTGGGAGTGAAGAAGACAACTGGATGGAGTTGGGTAGAATATAAGGGTGAAATACACAAGTTTATTGTAGGAGACAGGATGCATGAACGATCAGATGACATCTATGGGCTATTGTCAGAACTGGGAAGGAAGATGAGGAGGAATGGGTATATGGCTGACAAAAGCTGTGTGCTGAGAGATGTTGAAGAGGAAGAGAAAGAAGAGATGGTGGGAACTCATAGTGAGAAATTGGCTATTTGTTTTGCTCTTCTGGTTAGTGAAGTAGGGGCAGTGATTAGGGTGGTGAAGAATTTAAGGGTATGTTGGGACTGCCATACAGCTATTAAGATTATCTCCAACTTAGAGGGAAGGGAGATAATTGTGAGGGACAATAATAGGTTTCACCATTTCAGTAATGGGCAATGTTCTTGCAAGGATTACTGGTAATGAGAGACAACACATCTGGTACCATCAAAGGGGTGTGGAGACTCCTCACTCCTCTGCTTTTCGTTATATTCAATTCAAATATTGCAACTTGAGTATTGGCAAATTTTTTTTTGGCCATACAAATACAATATGAACAAATACCATCTGTAGACCAAATAAGTTTGATGTGTCATGATTGGGAAAAGATTATGGGTACTGACTGGTGAATGGTCATAAACCATTACACTTCAAAGATGGCAACCGATAGAGAGATGGAGTCGCTTGGTTTTAAAACCTTTCTAAATTCGCCTAGTTTTTTGTAATTGTATTATAATTTGACTTTTTTATATGGAATTTTGTTTTGGATGTAAGTGAACATATGGCTTAGGAGCATTATTCTTGGACTCTCGAGTTTGTAATTATTGTTAATGAATTTTGAAAGTATCTTTTTGAGAATTATTTTTCTTTGTGCATTCTCTTTTTGGATGGTCTTGAAGATGTTATTTATAAAAATAGACTTAAAGATGTTTGGTTGTGCCTAATATTGATATCCTTATTGTTATTGTAATTTTTCAAGCATCTTTTATTGAAATGTAGGTTTAAGTGTTGATATTTGCAATTATGTTACTATTAAGTATTGTTTCTGTACTACCTTTGAGCTTAATCAATAGCCAGATGTTCAGTGTTGATGTGAAGGATAATATCTACCCTACTATGTTTATATAAACATAATTTCAGATAACTCATTAAATTTTTAAAGGGAAAAATACATAATATATTTTAATTATACTCCATTGGTACATTACTATATCCAATTTTTCCGCGCCCCATGTTTACAAATAGAAATGAACAGGGTTTTAGACTTTTTTAATTTGCTGATTTTATTGCTTAATGAAATTCTTCTTCTTCAGGACAGGTTTCGATTATAGAAGAGAGAACAGTACATTTTTTTTCATGATTATTTGCCCTGTCCGCCAATTCTTTCCCTCTTTTAGTAAATAGAAACGTTTGCACTTCAATTGAATACCAAAGAAGAAGAACGTGAATTTAAATTGCTCAAGAGAACTTTGCACTTTGGAAGTTTCACTTCCATGTTTTCCCTGAATTTGAACCTGTTTCTTTCCCAACTTTGGTTGCCTCTTATTAAAATCAAATCATCCATGAAACAAGAAATTCAGAAATCTAGCCACAAATTGCACCCTCAAAAACGAGAACTCCAACCTGCAGTAGGAATGACTTAACATGTTATACTTTTGATCATATATGAGGCTGCTTAGATAGAGACATATCCAATCAAGAAGATTCAAGTAAAATGAGGTTCAAAGCAATTCATTGGTTGCCAATTGCCAAACTAAGGTAGAAATCTGTAGAAACAAAAGATAATAAGCACCAAGATCAAACCAGAAAATTGCTTGGACATAATATTTCTAGTTGCCATTCACTATTTTAAAACACAATTCCCCATAGAATTAGACAGAACAATTACCAAACGTAGCAAAACTAAAAATCCGAAATTCATCAGCAGTCATTCAAATTCATCAACTAAAATAAGACAGACTCTGTTTTACTTTCAAATTGTAACTAAAAAGGTATAAACCTCTTCAGCTTAGATTTAAACTCTAGACCTCTTGTTACTGCAACTTGGGCACTTATACTGCTTGATATGTTCAGCCTTTGCAGGTGTAATCTTTACACATTTGCCATGGAACCATCTCTCGCAAATGTCACAGCAAATCCAGAACTCGTCAGTACCATAATTATCCCCACAGGCCCCGCAAGTTGCACCCTGTTCATCATCTTCTTCTTCTTCTTCCCCACTCTCATCATCTTCTTTCGGTGGTGGAGACATCTTCACTCCCTTGGTCTGGGGCTCAGATTGCCGGGACTGTTTATAGGCAACATAAAAGCAGTGAAAACATTACACAAAGGAGCCATACAAAGGGGATAAAGCAAATAAGAACTTCTGTGAAACTGTGCCTTCTTACCGTCTTTCCACTTGATTTGCTTTTGCTACTGTTTTGAGTAGCAGATTGGTCCTTTGGTTGCTTGACATTGCCTGTCACAACTTCAAATATGGTTGGCAAATCATTTATCATCTGAAAAAGCCTCTTCCTGTAAATCCAATTCCAAACAATATTAGAACCACGTCCTTGATTTGATCTTATACACTACACTTATAGATGAGATGTAGCCACTAATTCTTGGCTTTTATAGCTTCCTGCAAAAATAATAATATGAATCTTGGCTTTATAGAAAGGGGCCGTGGACAACATTTCCCGTAATATGAATCTTGGCTTTATAGAAGGGCTTCTAACATTGTACATGACCAGAACAATAGTAATACCTATTTTCTTAGTAAACAATAGTTGTACCTTTTTCTTAGTAAACAAATGTAATTTTTTATCAGACCAAGCATTCACTTTCTTTTACATATTCAAATAGTTCACTGTCAATTTCAACGTCAAGGGTACATCCAGAAGGCATTAAACAGAAAACTAAGATAATCTAACAATGGTGACTTTTTTTACCTAAAGAAATCAGTAATACAAAATAGAATAAGAAATTACAACACAAAAAAAAAAAAAAAAAAAATCTAACATTTGTTTTTTATAAGGGAAAAAATCCAGGAAAATTTAACATTTATTTCTAAAGTAAAATAGTCATAGATAAATGCACGTGTAACTAAACATGTATAATAACTTTCCCCATGCATCTCTATCCCTAGCAATCATGAAAAGCTCAGGATACCTTTCCTTAAAGAAAGAATTACCTTTCCAGAAATCATGCTAGAAATGAATTCTGGTACCATTCCCTGCCTCAAGCCTCACACATAACTAATAAAGTTTTCCCAACCACCTCTAATGTGCGTCCATAAACATACTCCATAAGGACCCCTCACTACATACACACACCAACCACCCCACAAAATGCCATATTTTATATCTATTACCTTGCTCCATAATGCATCCCTCTCCTTGACATACCTCCACAACCATTTGGCAAGTAGAGCTTGGTTAAAAAACAAAAGTGTTTAAATCTAATCCTCCAGCTTGAACAAAAACACAAACAGTTTGCCAAGTTACCAGATGAAATTTATTGTCATCCAGCATCCAGCATACAACCCTAAAGAAGGTGACATAACAAATTAGAGAGTTTGACTATGCAAGCTTATGATAGGTTAATGTTTAGGGGGACTAGTGGATCTAAAGATTAGAACATTTTAAAAGTAAGGTTTTGTAGGGAAGAGTAAATATTTTATTTAGGGTTGAAAAGAGGTAAGAATAAACAGAAATTGAATTTCTCCACAATCTGTGAACTGAGAGCCTGAACAACATTAGAGAGAGGGAAGAAGAACAAGGCCAACATACCTCAATACTCAAAACATTCAATAAAACCCCTCTTTGTTTGATCCTACATCTTAAAATTTCCTAATAGAAGTAGGACTTCTAGGTTAATTAGTAAAATAAACCCTAATTGAATTGAATCAAACACCACACATAAAGACCCATAAACTAAACAAAACCCCAGGCCCACACCTAACAACTACATAATTACTAAAATACCACAAACTCTAGAAAAACCAAGTAAAATATAAATAAAATACTCCTAACATATTTAATTACCATGGACACTTATTCTTGGACTTTTCCTTAATCTTAAGCTTCCAAAGAGGACTTTTTTTTTTTTTTTCTTTTTCAAACCATACCATGGTTGTGCTATCAGGAGTCCCTCCACAAAGCCCTCCATTTTAAGCCACATATTCTCAAATTTAAATGGTGCTTTTTATCCCATTAAAGTCGAGAAAAATTCGGGAAGCAATCTGACAGTTAAATTGCAGAAATATTTCTTCCCAGTTCAATATCATAAGAAACCTGTCTAGTTTGGACATAGATGGTGGCTCATAGACTACGTAAATGCACCTCCTTCCAACTTCCAAGGGTAAATCCATCAGCCCAAGATCTGAAATGAAAACATAAATTTCCCACATGGCTATGGAGACCCTTTCTACATCCACACGTTCACTAGGGAAATGACTAATGAGTGATGTTTTGATAACCACCCCATGCAACAAGGAACTCCTGCCAACTCTTTCCACAATTGTCTTCTTTCCATATCTGCATTGGGGTCATATACACCAGAGAAATCTCAATCAAAGCCATCAGCAAAATCAGCTACATTCCTCAATTTTTTTCATGATACTGAGTAATTTCCCACTGCCTCTTCCAGTTTTTCTAGCACTCTTTTGTCAAAGAACATTAGAATACCATTTGACGCACCCACAGAGTTCAAATAGGACAAGTTACTAAGCTCATGTTGCAAAATTTAACTAATTGAAGCACTCTGAATTATGAACTTGAAACACAACCCTTTTCTTGTATACTTAGGATTTTTTAACAATTTGATTTTATCAATAACAATTTCATCCTAGCGTCCTGTATTCAAAGAAAAAGGAAAGATGATCTAACTTTAATCCAGATCATATGACTGATCCAAAGAAAAAAAATTTTGTCTCTAGTTATTTACTCATCAACTCAAAAAGATTTGAAAGAACTGATTAAAGCTAAAAAAACAAGAGCCCATTGCTGACTGCGGTTCAAAATTAGCTCAAAGAAGAAGTGACATAGTTTTGCATTCAAATAGGTAATGATAAACAGTAAAACAGCTTTATTGCTCATATCTAGTAAGAGTACAACCAATATAAACTCCTCTCTCTTTAGGCATTCTCTCTCTTACTTGTCCTTCTCCTTAGACTTCTTGAGCTTCTTCTGTACTAAAACTGAAATAGGACTTTGGATCTTATTTCCCATTCTTTCCCCAGTATACAACAACACATGCTGACAAGTCTATCAACATTTCCTGCTATTGAAGGGCCATTTTCTACAAATCACTAAGCAACATAATTAACTCGCAAAACAAGAGGGCAGAACAATGGGAAACCTTGTGCTTGTTCTGTGGAGTGGCCACAAAGAGAACCATCTAACATACATTTTATCATATACTAAGTCATTGCCATAAGAGCTAATCACAAAATATGGAAAATGAAGTTGACATAACTCATGTTAATCACTATGGGAACATTTGCTAAAATTTCCAGTATCAACCAATGCTTCAAAATAATTAATTAATCTGGAATAATAAAAGGTTCCGTTTGTTTTAAAGTAAAACATTTTCTTGGCAGCAATGTTTTTAGTGAAAAATTCAGGGAAAACGACTTTTTTCGTTTGGTTTAAACCCTTTAAATAGTTTTATAGTGTTTGGTTGCACTAAAAACCTCTATGCTTAAAATGAATAAATAACACACAAAAAGTCATAAATCATTGGTGGTGGTGGGAGGAGTTGAAGGGAGAAGAGGGAAGGGGAGGGAGGGACATGGTGGTGGAGGCAGCGTGAGTGAGTGGATTTTTTTTTGGGGGGGGGGGGGGGGAGATGGTGGGGGGAATAAAGTACTGATGAAAACATATCACTTCATTCTTTTCCCATTAGCACTTATAAAATATCTTTGCACCATCACAGAATGATACCAAAAATTATATAAATATATTAAATCGAGCTTATGGAACCCACAATCTTATAATGTGCTTGAATTAGATATAGAATAATTGGTTACTACTACTCCAGATCTTTGACATATTAATCATGTAGAAATAGAAGACAGCTGATGCGGACATATCCAAAAAAATGTTAACTTTAAATGCAAAGACGGTTTTGAGCTCAGACAAAACATAATTATTCAATAAGTGTTGCCTGAGACAACCTCTCTTTCTTTCTTATAATTGTATAGAAGACAGAATAACATGAAAGGAAAACAAATGAGAGAATCTATAATAAGAATTGGCAACCAGGAAATCTTGAGTTGATATTATAGAAAGCCAGAGTAATCACAGCCACTGCAACTACCAGTGATAACAATTTCAAAAAGTAGAGAAAACAATTACATACCTTTCGTTCTTACCAAACCCGAAGCGTGCGCCGAAATAGAAAGCAACAGCAAGCAACCACGAGTCACTGTGAACTGCAACCAGTGATAACCAGTCCTTTTCTTGCATCCCATCCCTAGCAAAGTTGATGCCCAATGCTGGCTCAGGAAGCTCAGGAGGCACTTCCTCAACGGGCAGATTAACCTCCCAGGTCTCATTTGGAAGTCCATACAGACACAAGTTCTCCTTCTCTAAAAGCAAAACATTAATACCTTAAGAAACATGACACAACTCTCCTCACCTACCAATGTAATCAAATTCACATCCATTCCACCACACCGGGGTTTTTATATGGCAACAAAAAAAATATTTAGAATGTATGAGGACAGTGTAAATAAATGACAGATATTTCAAACCAATAGTGATGCTTCTAGGTCCATTTAGATGTATGTTCAATGACAAAAAAGCAGGAGCAAAAGAATGATATCTTACATACACTTATTAAAAAAATATTACTGCAAGTGATCAAACTTAATACATATAATCATAGTTATAGTATTAATTGCTACGGATCTCTTTACAACTGAAATGATCAAAGACGCAAGAGTAAAAAATAACTTAAGATTACATTTGATTCTGTCAAAGAGCTCTTATGTAACAATTACAGGAGAAAATAATATATGGAAAAATTACAACTAGAATGAGATTGTACCCCTCAAAAACCTAGTCCATCTATAAGTAGGAAAAGCTGCCTCCAATTGTATGTATTGAGAGTGAGCTCACCTTAAATTAGCAGCTTCAGCTGTAAAAATTACTTCCAATAACCATTATAAAATACTACCATCTATAGTAGAACAACCCAAACATTTTAGATTTATGAAGTACAAAATTGGGACCTCCAAAATATAAACACGTAAGCCATCTATGCTACAAATGAAGATATGCATATATTGAAAAGCACTGTTAGGTCTTCTTTATCTCCACACTAGAAACAAGAAGAATGCACTGATAATCCTCGATATCCCTTAGTAGACTAAAAGTGTTTCAGAATTATTCATCAAGCCAAAGCTGTGGACAGGAAACCATGATATCCAATGTACCATAGGCCAAACAGGGTAAATTTATCAAGGTACCTTGGCCCTTGAAATCCTGAATTTAGATTGACCTTTCCCTAAATAACAAGTTGTGACCTTCTTGTCACTAAAGCAAA
Source organism: Castanea mollissima (assembly GCA_014183005.1). Lineage (NCBI taxonomy): Eukaryota > Viridiplantae > Streptophyta > Magnoliopsida > Fagales > Fagaceae > Castanea > Castanea mollissima. Next base: position 650,819 of record JACAVU010000001.1, on the reverse strand, counting down.
CATAAGTAGAAAGTAATACAAAACCAAAACAACAGTAAAAGAGGACATGTATACGGTATCAACTGTTGAAAACAAGAACAACATGTAGCAAAAGTTAAGAACCTTCTCAAAAAAATAAAGAATTTTTGACAAACTCTCAAAAATTACACATACAGATAACAAACCCACAAGTTGTTCAATCAAAAAGTACAGTCAACACCAAGTATGTCATCAATTGCAGACTCACAATAAAATTCACCACAAACCCATGTCACGTAATATTAAAAAATTTTTTTTTTTTTTTTTTGGTTTAGAAAAACAAAAATACAGAAAGAACAAAAAAAAAAATTACGCACCGGGATCGCACTGCTGGTAAAACTTGTCAACGTCTGCAACATTGAAACCCAGAAAAAAAAATTTTCAAAAATTCAAAATTAGCAACGTAGTATTTCAAAAACAAAACAAAAATTAGAGAAAGACCCACGAAGAATAGAGTGTACCTAAAGTGAGGGCCTTGATCAAACCAGCTCGACGGCCCTTGAAATCTTGAAATACCTCTTCCACTGTTCTGGGTATTGGATGTGGTATTGCTTCCATTTTGTTTTTTTTCCAAGCTCTCAACTTTGCTCTCTCTCACTATCTCAATTTTCAATTCCCACCCCTATTTAAATAAAAAATGCCGCTCTCTGTAAAAATATGAAGAAATTAATTCCCAATTTGAGAATTAGGGTTTCAATGACCTTATTAGGGTTTTTTTTCTTTTTTTTTTTTCTTCTCTTTTTGGATTTGGGTTTTGTATTTGTTGTTGTTTATATTCCAATTTCAGAAAAAGCGCTTTTGTGAAGAGAGAGAGAGAGAGAGAGAGAGAGAGAAGAGGGAAGGAGGGAGTGTTTGTGGATTTTTAATTTTAGTCCAAAGTCCAAACAAGGTAGAGAGTATAAGAAGAAGGAGAAGAAAAAAGAGGAAAGGAAAAAAAATAGGGGTTTTTGTGTAATAGGATATGAGAAAGACAATATGACAAAAATTTAGAGAAAAGGGCTTAAAATAAAGATGAGGGGTTGAGAGACTTTGAGAGAGAGACCAACAAGCAAAAGGGGTTTTAGATTGCTCCTCCTAGGTCTAGAGTAGCCCCCTATTATATTCAATTAATTTGTGGGTCTTTTCCTCTCTCTTATTGGTTGTCTACACTTTTGAGAGTTTGAGGTCATCCTCAAGCTTTTTTTTTCTTTTTCTTTTTTTGCTCTTTTCCAAGTATTGTTTATTATATACTACTGTCAATATGGATGGATATAGAGTGGGTTTTACACTTTCACTTCAATTTTTCAATAATGGGTTTTGCTTACTTTAGGCTTTTTGTGAATAATTGGGTTTTCAAATCTGATCTGAAATATATGTGCATTACTTTTTCTCTAAATATTTTATAGATGCCTTTGGCTTCTTATTCCACGTTTTCTTATCTATATTTTTGTCTCTCTTTATTTTTCTCTCACAACATGAACAAAGTTGTGGACAAATGCTTGGATTTGGTTTTAATAATACTTTAGATGTTTAATTTTAGATTAACGTGTTAGAATTTTATTTGTTTAACACCACTCATAATAAGATAAATGAACATATCTGATTTTTTTTTTTCAATTTTAAATGCAATATATTTAAGGTATAAAATGTTTAACATATATGAAGTTTTTGGTTCAAGTGATAATTGTTTAACGTCTATGGTTTGAATCCCACTTCACTCTCTTCCATTGTCTATCCACGTTGTCAATCCTCACTTTCAATACACAATTCTCAATGACGGATATAAATGGTCACTTAGTATGCACAAAATTGACATTAAGAGGCTATTTTGGATAATTCTTAAACCATAGAGGTTAATAAATAAAAATTGATAACACAATGGGTCAATATTTGCATCTAACTCAAATAGCAGGGGCTCTCTTTGCATTTTTCTCTTTATTTTAAGTGAATTTGTCTTTTTGATCATCTATCAAAAAAAAATTTTTTTTTTTAGAAACAAATTCACACAAGAGAGGGAATGTATTTTATGTTTTTGAGAAAACCATTTTAAACTAAAATAATAGGGACAGTTTTGAAAATAGTAAAAAGCAAACACTTTTTTTTTTCCCTGATCAGCAATAAAAGGAGAGGTGCAAAGCTTCCCACATCACTTCTCTTAGAACTGATGGAGTTTTATTGTTGTTGATGTTCTCCATAGATGAGTTTACAATTGTTTTTTTTCTTTTCTTTTCTTGTTCTTTTTTCTTTTTCTGTTATATAGCAGATCTAATGCCACTTGTGTTATTAGCTATTGGTGTGTAGACTTATTTTTTAAATATTCTTTTGAAAGAATTTATTTATTTATTTTAACATATTTGTTACAATTTATTTGAACATTACCAAATATATAAGTTATATGTATACACACACAAGTACATAGGGAGAGAGATTTGTGGTCAACTAAACATTACTAAACTGGTTCACATTCTAATATTTACGAGATATGTTTTTAAAGGAAAAAAAAACATTATAATCACACAAATTAATAGAGGATAACATAAAATAAGAACAAAAAAACTTTTGTATAACTAGCCATTGTCGGCCAAATTAACATCAAGAAGATGGGAAGGAACATCCTCTATCCATACCGACAAACCTCTAGCATGTCTTACATACTTAATTAGGTTGTGAGTTACCAAATTGCCAAGTTTATGGGTATGAGAGAGAAATACTACTAAAGGCATCTATAGTGGGTTCCACTGATTCCAAAAGGTGACCAAAGAAGCAAAAGATTCATCCTCACTCCTCAAAGTCTTGATAACAATCTTTGAATCTCCCTTAAGGATTAGAGAAGAAAAGCCGAGTCCTTGTGTAAAAAGAAGTGCCCCAAACTGCTGTCAAAGCTTCAACATTGTTTGAAGAGGGGGGGAGAGGGACTTTCTTAGAACGAGAAGCAAGAACAATTTCCCTGCTATCCCAAATCATAGCAACAAGACCTGCTTCATTAGTATCCCGAAAAACCACTTCATCAAAATTGACTTTAAAATAAGGAGCTCGAGGAAGTTGAAGAAAAAAGACCTTGTGAAGTATGATCCAATAATTATTATATATAAAAACAAAAATTTTATGTAAAGAAAGTATGAGGTTCTACCATGTAACACATATTTTGAAATCCTCTTTGTTTAGATTTTACCATAAGCAAAGTTTGCATTTATATTAAAATATTAGTTCATTGAGTTAGCCGATATAGTAAATATATTATATGTGTGTCTATATATATATATATATATATATATATATATATATCCATTTACAACAATGGGTAACACATACTCAGTTACTACTGTTTTCTATCAACAAAAGAATATATTTAAAATACAAAATAAATAATATATCATGCCATTTGGTTTTAGAAATGAAAATTGTCATTTGAAAAATCATGTGTATTGTTTGTAAATTAATGTAATTATGTCATTTATAACTTGTAAAAGAAGTTGCTCAGTAAATTGGTTGAGCCAAAATTGGATTTTGCTCAAGCCACCATTAATGTTAGACAAAAAAATCTGTTCTACTTTTAAGCAAGGAAGTTAATACCGTACCGGAGGCTGTATCGGTTTGGTCACCGGTACGATATATTTCGGATACCGGTCAATACCGGTGTACCATTTCGGATTTACCGTTATTTTATATATATATATATTATATACACACACCAAATTTTCTAGAACCATGTTTATAAGCATATAATATTTCACTTATATTATAGTAAATATAAAAGTTTATCATAAAACATTACCTCAATTTAGAACAAATTATTCATAGTTTTAGACTTTAGTATCAATTAAAAGGAAAAAAAAAACACAATATAAAAAATAGAAAGCTTAGTTGTTTATTGCATACTAAGAAAACAAATAATACTAATAAGTTAATGTAAATAAGTTACCATTATACCCTTACAAAAATTCAAAAATTACAAAACTAAAAAAAAGCTTTTTTCGGTACCGGCCGGTACTCCCGGTATCGGCCGGTATTGCCCAAAATTGGCCGGTATGACCGATATTTTTTCCAGTATAAAATAGAAGTGTATCGGTACCAGTGCATTGGCCGGTACGGTATGTACCGGCCGGTATCGGTACGATATCGACCATCTTGCTTTTAAGTATGAATTACCCTAGCCTCTTGGTATATCCATATAAACACTTTGAAACATGATTTTCTTTTTTGAACGAAAAACACGATTTTCAAAAAGTAGATAGTTGCATAAAGCTAATCTAGAGAGCCTTTCTCCTTAAGTATAAATGAAACTAAAAAGTTTGTTCCTCAATCATGAGTTTATTGTTATTGTTTTCTAGTGTTCCCCCCAAAGTGATTCTTCATTTCAAGGGATTATTTATTGGTATTTTTAATTCGTCACCAAAATTTGAGTGTTGTTTTCATTGTTGTTATTATTATGGATTATAGATTTAGTGAGTTATGTCTATAATTTAGGTATCTATTTATGCTATCACTTTTCTAAAAAATAAAATAAAATAAAATTATGCTATCACTTTGGAATAATACATAACTTGATCAATTTATCCGTTGATTAAGTACTTTGGGGTGCAGTGGGTTCTAATTAGCTCAACTGGTAAAATTTCTAATGATTATATAAGAGATTTGAGGTTCAATTTCCGCCTACACCAAAAACTGATTGGTGTCTTGGTCTGATGATAAAGAGTTATCATCAAGAGCGAACGCCATAGGTTAAAACTCTCTTTAAAAAAAAATTACTTTGGGGTGTAAATCATACTTTTTCACTTGCTATGTTACCTATGTACATGTTTTAGAACTTTCTATATGCCAATAAAAGTTGCTTAAGGGGCAGCTTTTCATGATCATCCAGTCTTTTCATAAAAAAAAAAAAAAAAAAAACTCTTCATCTTACGTGGAACTCTAGAGTATGTTTGGATGAATTTTTTATTGGCCTATTCAGTTTTTTTTTTTTTTTTTAATTTGTATGGAAGGTGGCGTTGGAAGTAAGTTGACATTGAAACAAACATTGGAGGCATTGTGAATATGATAAGAGAAATGAAGGGGGGGGGGGGGGGGGTCGCTCCAAAAAAAATGTTTTATAGAATTTAAAAATTTAAAAGTATTATCAATATACTATCAAACACGTTACAAACTTACATGGCAATTCATTATGGAGCAAAAAACAGAGATTGAAATACTATCAATTTATCATAACTAAAATAAAATAAAAAATTTACATAGAAACTTATGTGAATGTGTCATGTTAACAATATAATAAATAAATTGTTGGCCCCATAAAAAATAAATAAATTGTGGTCAATTTCTTAATTTAATTTAACTTTTATTTAATATTTAATTTATACATAACATAATTTTTAAAAATTACTTAACACAATAATTTTCAATATAATATATAAAAAATAGATTATATTTCTTAGCTTTGAATTTTTTGTCAATGTTTCAATCAATTATTTCACACACACACACACACACATATATATATGTTTTATCAGCTTAACTGGTAAATTTTCTTATTATCGAATAAGAGATCCGAGGTTCTATCTTACTTACACCAAAAATCAACTGATGTCTTGATTTGATAATAAAGAATAATTATCAATAGCAAACTCTATAGATTAAAACCCTTTTAAAAAAGAATATATTTTATTAACTTAAAATTCATTAACCTCAATGTCTCATACTTCGTCCTAGAGTAAGTTAAAGTATATTCTATAAATTCATCTTAGATGATACTAAAGCTCTTAGTATAGAGTTTTGTGATTATTCATCAAATGATGCTACCCTTGTCCATTGCAAATGGTAATGGACACCCAAATTTTATGTTGTGTTCTTTTCCTCTATAGTCTATACCACTCTTTTGAGGTAAGAGGGTTGCCTTAATTTTGGTTAATACATATAGTGAAAATAATAAAAATAAAATATGTTTTTTAAAAAAGCATAAACTACACGTCGTCTAGTCCCTCGCTCTTCCCTTTCAAAAAGGTGCGTCAAGGTTTGTGTTGTGGCGTTGCTGAATTTGATGGTTGCATGAGCTTGGCTGCAAAAGCTTTGGCCTTTGATTTTCATTTCGTATTTTCGTAGTTGAAAACCCAGAAAAGAAATCGTTTTTTGTATCATTCTCTGCTTCTTCTCCTTATTCTACTCCAACCCAGGTAGGTACTGAAAAATTTTCTAAGTAGCTAAGTTGTTTCATTTTTCCAGGGACGCATACCATCTGTTTGATATAAAGCTTCAAAAAAGCGATTTTCTTTACGAGAAGAGTTCAGAATTTTGTTTCATTATATTGGATTTTTCGAAGTTGGGATTTTTTGGTTTAGTCTTAAACGTTGCTGTGCTCGTGCTTTTTATGCTATACTCGTATTGATATTCATTTTTTACGTTGTAGTTGGAGTATTTGGTGGCTTTGGTAGCAAGGACTGGGAACTGTATATGTGTGTGTTTCTATGAATAGCGGGTGGCTATTAGAATAACCAAAAAATTTGGGTATGTCTCATTCATGGGTTCGAGCCCTTTCAGTCCGGAAGAGGCAATATGGTCTTGTTGGTTTACTTCATAGAAGCACTCCTCTACACAACTGTGTGATTGACCCAATCCCATATTTCTACGAAGAAAGACACCACCTTCATTCTATAGCACATTCTGATCATGTTATCAAGATCATATCGGGTAAGAGCTCTAATCTTGTTTCATTTGTCTGACCCTTAACTATGACAAAGGTTGCCAACTCTATGGTTGGTCATGATTTTGTTGATTTCCAGGATCACTATCTAGTGTGGCCATTGTCAATGGTAATCGAAGGAAATCTTCAGTTTGGAATTGCTGCAGGTCAATCTTGAGCCTCCATCTGCCTAGTGCAGTTCAGGCTACTGGTGGACTTTGCACTCTGGCTGACAATGAATTGTTGGACTCTGAGTCACGCAATGATGCAAGTGGTCATTTGGAAGAGCCATATGTTGATTTTGAATCTGATGGTGGTGATGTTATTAAAAAGAAAGTTAAAGGTGTGTATGAGAAACCAGTGGACTTCACTAAAGTTGACATTAATTTGCTTCCAACCGTAATAATTGTTGGGCGGCCAAATGTGGGCAAATCAGCATTGTTTAACCGGTCAGTTTCAATTTTACGCGCTTAGATCTATATTAATTGTTGTTCAAATGTAAATTTAGTATTCTTCAATGGATTTTGATGTGCGTGTTATTTCTATTTCTTGTTGATTATTATTATTTTTTATGTGGGTAAATTTTAGTTTAATTCGAAGGAGGGAGGCCCTTGTGTATAATACACCAGATGATCATGTTACTCGGGATATACGAGAAGGTGTTGCCAAACTGGGTAATTTGCGATTTAGAGTATTGGATTCTGCTGGACTAGAAACAGAAGCATCTTCAGGGTCTATTCTCGGCAGAACTTCAAAAATGACTGCAAATGTGCTAGCAAGGTCCAATTTTGCAATGTTCCTGATAGATGTGAGGTTAGTTTCGGGGATGACTCTCTGCATCTTTCATGTACTAAACTCATTTAGATATGAAAATATGGTTTACAAGTTGGGAGAATTCAAGGATATATATGAGAAGAAAATAAAAAATTCAAAAAGTTTTATGTTAAAGAAAGAACTATTTACTGTTGTCCAGGTTACACTTGGTCATTCTGCAGTATCCATATAACCCGGGGTTGTTTGTTGGATGTGAGATTGGTGTACATGAATAATGAATATACATTTATAGTCACCCTACCTGGAATGCTTGGGTGCATACTTTTGTTCTCTTTTTGTTCCTTTTGTTTGAATTTTTTTTTTTTTTGGATTTCGTTTTGTGACTAGAGCTGGACTTCACCCCCTTGATTTGGAGGTTGGAAAGTGGTTCCGCAGAAATGCTCCTGGGATCAAACCTGTAGTAGCAATGAATAAATCTGAATCACTTTTTGATGGTAGTAACTCTCTTAAGGCAGCTGCTGATGAAGTCTATAGGTTAGGATTTGGGGATCCTATTGCAATATCTGCTGAGACTGGACTGGGTATGACAGAACTTCATGAAGCTCTTAAGCCTATGCTTGAGGATTATATGCTTCAGGTCTTAAATGGTAAGCAAACCTCATTTCCAAAAGGATTTGTCATCCCACGTTAAAAAATTGGCTTTTTTCTTTTTTTTTTTAATTTTTAAATTGAGGATCTCCATCAATTTTTATAAATTATAAAATTGTGCTTAATTTCCATGAAGGTACTTTGAACATCTACATGATTTTAGCCTTTTAGGGTTTGTATGTTGTATGACTTAGAGTTGATTTTTAAAGGCAATTGAAAAAAAAGAACTGTGGCTATTGAAAGATAAGTGCAGTGCTTTTCAAGTTTTTCTTTTTGGCATTTGGATTTTCCGTAAGTGATAAATTTCTATAATTCTATCAAGGTTTTCATTATTCCAATATCTTTAGACTTTGGATCTAGTATAAAGCCATGAAATGGAAATCTTGCATATAGTTCTCTAATTGTGTTGCCAAAAAAAGAAAAAAGAAAAAAGAAAAAAGAAAAAAGAGAGAAGTGCTGTTATCCTCTTCTATTGTTTTAACTCCAAGTGGTAGTGACTTGGGGATCACACCCCATAAGTGGACGTCATTAGTTAAAAACTTAAACTCTCCTCTTGGGTTCAAAATTTGATTTTTTTTTTTTTTTTTCAATTATGTTTTGATAAAAAGAGCAAACTATGTCATCTAACCCTACTTTCCACTTTTCCTAATCCTAGATGAAGATAATCAGGGCAATAGCGAGGACAATAGCTGTAGAGAGGATGAGCAAAGCAAGCTGCCATTACAGTTAGCAATTGTAGGACGGCCTAATGTTGGAAAGTCAACCTTGCTGAACACGTTGTTACAAGAAGATCGTGTTTTAGTGGGCCCAGAAGCTGGTTTGACTAGAGATTCAATTAGAGCTGATTTTGAATTTCAAGGGAGAAAAATATATCTGGTAATATACTCTTCCTCTATGTTCTCTTTTTAATTGTCTGCTTTGTTGCTGCATTGTTTTTATCTAATCTTGGTTTTCTTGTTCTATTTGTTTGTTTGCCCTTAATGTTTGATAACAAGTTCAATGGATGGATTTCTCTTCATGCATGATCATTTTTATTGTCCTCTTTGCAAGCCTTTTTAAAACTTGACAATCTAAAAATTCTCACATAGCATTACTTCATTTCTACCCCAACTTTGACAACATTCTTAAAGAGTTATTTATCAAAAAAAAAAAAAAAAAAGCATTCTTAAAGAGTCAATTGACTGTCATGGCAGCCATTGGTTATCTCAATCTTAAGTTCCCTTACTTGTTTAGTAATTTTTCTTTACTATTATTTTGTAGTTATGATATTTTCATTGTTAAATGTAAGAAATTAAGTAACTGGCTTTGGATTTCTGGGTCCCAACGTACTCAACCACAATGTGCTCTATAGATGGTGGCTATAATGTATTTCAGTTATGCTTTCTAAATTGAAAAGTTAATTTTTATAGGATGCTATTGGAGATTTTTATGTTTGATTCACAAGTATGTTGTATGATGTTGTCTCTTATTTTGCAGGTTGATACTGCAGGTTGGTTGCAGAGGACAAAACAGGAGAAAGGACCATCATCTTTGAGCATTGTGCAGTCAAGAAAGAATCTAATGAGGGCCCATGTAGTTGGTTTGGTCCTTGATGCAGAAGAGGTTTGTCAATACATTTTGTTTTTCTTTCTGCATTTTCTGTGATAGTATGATGAACCTATGACTGTCCTTTAACGTAATAGTTACTGTTAGGATGCCAAATTGCAATTCCACCAGAAAAATTTTCAGCAGTCATGTAGTTCTGGAATGGATATAACAAAAATGTGGTACATTTGTTTTATTTTTTTGGGACCAGAAGAAAGAAAGTTGTAGACTCGATTGAGAACCTTAATTAAGCAATACTATCTTTCTTTTTCTTTTTATTTTTATAGAAGGTCAAATGTGAAACCTAAAAGCAGAACTCCAGTAAATATAATGAGAATTCTTTTTAATTTGAAAAGAATGAAAGGAAGGGCTGTCGCAGATCATCAATGAAATATATATTTAGTTGTGGTTAGTTCTATACTTTTTTCCTTAGGTAATTGGACAGTCTGTGCATTTTAAAGATAGTTAATTATCATGTACGGCTGGCAACAACTATTCCTAGAAAGCAGATAATTATGATTCTGCTAAGTTATTTTTGTTAACTTCTCCCATTGTACAACACTTTGGAGTATGGCTGTGATATAGTTGCTGATTTCTGAACCAGAATGATACAGATTTCAGAAAACAGAATGATACAGTTCATGCTATTGTATCTTTGCTAAGGTCATCGCACTCAGTGTGATGAAAGTTAATAGTAACTTACTATTCATAAGCCCAGTGTTGGTTTTCCATTATAAAGGATGATAATTCAAATGTGTGAATGACATGAATATAGCGGAGACTGTTTCAAGCCTTTTCTTGGGTTTTCTACATGAGATATCTAACAAATAGCTGAAATTGAAGATGGTAGTTAAAGTAACTGAATGATGAAGATAGCAGTTTTAGATGATTTATTCCCTATGTTAATTTGTGTAGATTACACATTATCAATGCTATGACCTGGAGCATCTACAGATCACTACATTTTTTGTTATAACTTTCATACATCTGATGATCAGATTGCAAATGCTAGACGAAGCATGACACATGATGAAGTAATTATAGCAAGACGAACAGTTGAAGAAGGGCGTGGTTTGGTTGTGATAGTGAACAAGATGGATCTTCTAAGAGGAAAACACAATTCTACTCTAGCTGAGAAGGTCATGGAAGCTGTTCCTCTAGAAATTCAGACAGTTATACCACAGGTGTGCCACTTTATGATGTAGTTGCATAATTGTATTGCTCAGGGTGTCTGTTATTATTTTCCACACATGCGAATTTCATTTTGTTATTTTGTTTTCTAGTGAGACTGGGTACATGCATTATCATTTAGTTCCTTTCTGGGAAGTGAAGGAAAGTTTCTGGATTGGAGAAGGTCCTTTATGGACTGAAACAGTCCCTGTAACTTAATTAAAATTTTTATTGGAGTTCTAATTAGAATCACACCATTCCTGGCTTCCACCTCGGCGTATTGGTGGCCCATCATGTTGGCATTCAGATCAATTCTCACCCTCTGACCCTGAGAGGTAGACACCATTGCCTAGCATGGGCTTTGGGAACCCCATTAAAGTAGAATTCCCATTCCACGCCATCTTGTTTGTAATCTGAGTGAGTCATAGCCTGAGGGAAGGGGAAGGCTAAATAGAGGAGAATTTGTTTGATGCTTCACAAGATTCAAAGAAAAATTGAGGCAAATAAATAGAACAGAAAAGGAAGGATGGACCTAGGAATCACCACCTAAGGTTGCTTGGATTCACTATCAAACTAGAGAGAGAAATTTAATTCGATATTATTCATCGAATTCAACATGACCATAACCTTTCCTCAAGGGCCAATAAATAGGGTCCCAAATTACTTTAAATAAGGAAGAAATGTCAAATCCTTTAAACCCCACAAATTAAAATGAAATTCAAATCCCATAAATTTGAATGAATTCATATCCCATAATCTAGTTCAATGGAATCAATCAACATTATTTGGTGTCCGCAACACCGTTCACTCAATCTATCTCTCTGGATGGTAAAATACAACCTGTTCAATCTATGTTAAAACAAATATTTGAAATAGAACAGTGGCCTGAACTCTGTCATTGTTGAGAAGTTTGAGATATAAAAATTTGGTCAACCAAAGACACTTTTGGCACAAAAGTAGTGTGGTTATATGGGGGAATTTATATTTTTGGTTAAGTACTTGATTTTCTGAAAGATATTGTTTGATTTGAATGTGGTTTGTTGTTGATTCAATCATGAGATGGTTGATGAATAAGATGTAGTTTCTTCTAGTAGAAGTAGACATTGAGGCTGCATGTAGACCTTTCTTTAACATACCTGATATAGCTTATGTTATTAATCTTGTGAGCCAATATTCATACGTTACTTAACTGCTTAAAGATGCAATGTGCTCCTGATAGTTCAATCATCACTGATGGTTCTGGTTCAACCCCTGACCTCTATCCTTAATACCCTCATTTGGATAATTTGATATCCTGATAATGCTAGATGTGCTGTTCAAATCAGATATTAAAATTGATGATAAAGTTTTATCATTTAAGCTTTTGGAAGGAGTGAACCAACAGGAATATGTGAATAGTTCAAGTGGAGGATATTGTAAGATAGAGTGCGTAGATGGGGTTTAAAAAGGAGAGGATTTTCACAAGCTCATAGTACACGTGTATGCACATACACCTTACTGCCAGTTTCGCTTTTTCAGCAGAATTGTTTTTCTTTTTTGATAAGTAAAAGGAATTTATATTCTGTTGCCTGGACTTGAACCCGGGTCTTTCGGGTGGCATTTTTCAGCAAAATTGTTTAATAGCTCAATTCAGGAATCAAAGTGAGAATAGGAAGATAGAAAAGATGCAAATATTAAGTGGTTAATTGGGGCACATAGTAGGTGCTAGATATTGTTGAAGAAAGTTCTGGTATAGTCATATTGTTCTATTGTTTTTATTTTCAAAATTTCTATGAAGCAATATTTATATATATATAAAAAAAATTCTGTGAAACAATGTCCTCCAAATGGTGATAAATTAAGATTTAGTATTGACATGACTTTGTTAGCAGGTAACTGGAATTCAGTTGTATTCATTTCAGCATTGGAGGGAAGGGGCCGGACAGCAGTCATACATCAGGTTATTGATACATATGAAAAATGGTGTGTAAGATTGTCCACAGCTCGTCTCAATCGTTGGTTGCGTAAGGTGAGGCCTTTTATTTCCTTTCTGAACCCTGCAAACAGATAAATTGGCAGTAGTAAAAGTTTCTTTTCTGTTTGGTCAGGTTATGGGCAGGCATTCTTGGAAAGATCAGGCTTCACAACCCAAGATCAAGTACTTCACCCAGGTGAAGGCCCGGCCACCCACTTTTGTTGCCTTCGTGAGTGGAAAGGCACAGCTCTCAGATACAGACCTTAGGTTCCTATCCAAATCTTTGAAGGACGACTTTGATTTGGGTGGAATTCCCATTCGGATCATGCAGCGGTCTGTTCCAAGAAAAGGTATGGATAGCACTAGTAAGAGCAGCCGATCTTCTGGCAAGGGTAAAAAGATATCGACTGACAAGAGAACTGTCTCTGCGTAAGTGCATTTTTTATTTGTCTAGAGGAAATAAGTTTGGTCCCCAACTGTTCTAGCTGCCTGAATTGGAACTGCAGTGATCTTGACTAGGGTTCCTACAGCAATGGATAGAATCTCCATAAAAATACCATTTGTCACCAGTGATTTTGTATCAAATCAAAATCTTGGCTAACTGATCTAAGTGGGTAGCTCCTAGTTAGATGCTAAAATTAAGTAATTATCTTTATGGTCGAAATTATGATCTTTGGCTCTTCAGTATTGGATACTTTTTTGTCCTGGTTGGTTGTTTTTAAGCAATTTAAAGGAATTTGTATAATTAGTATATGTAAATTATTAGTAATCGACGAAATGGTAATCCTGCATTTTTGTTGCTTTCTTCAATTTGATGTATTGTATATCAATGTGTTTCAGTGGAATTGCCATGAAATGTCTCAATGAACATTGCCATGCTTAATTGAAATGTCTGTACACAAAATTAGGCTTATACAGTGTGACATATTGCAACCTGATTTGTCCAACTGGCAGGTTAGCTAAAGTTTATGCCAAGGAGAATTGACCTTCCTCCTTAAATTTTAATATGAAGGAAGAATTCTAATAGAAACACTACCTGGGCCAATCATGGATCACAGTCCAGCTGAGCAGACCTTCAAATCTCTTTGGCCCACTAAGCATCTTTTTAGTCAAGCTTGAAGCTTCCCTTCCACCAAGAAAGAAAGAGAGAAAGACTGCCTTCCTAATTTAATAAATTTATATTTTATAGCTTTCTTTTATGCTGGCTTAGCTTTATGGAACACCAACTTACATGATTTAAGGAGATTATTATGATAACTAAAACTTATATCATATAATTACAATTGATATTACTTAAATAATTGATAGTCTTAACCCAAAGTTGTATTTTCCCATTTAGGTATGCCAAATTGGACCGAATAGACCTAAGTATACTGATTGGACCAAATTGGCTTGAATAGGCCGAAGTGGATCAAATGGAACGAATTAAATGGAATGGACCAAAATAGACCTAGTTGGATGAAATGGACCAAAGTAGACTGAAAAGAACTGAATTGACCGAAGTAAACTAAATGGACCGAAATTCACCGAATTGGACCAAAATTGATCGAAATGGACTGAATAGGACCGAATAACAACAAATGGACAGATTCGGATCAAACTGGATGTAATGGACTGAATAGGACCGAAAAGGACTAAATTGAACTGAGTAGGACCGAAGTGGATAGAATAGGACCAACGTCAACTAAATAGAACCAAGGTGGATAGAATGGACCGAATAAGATCAATATGAACCGAACAGAACCAAAGTGGATAGAATGGACTGAATAGGACCAGTTTGGACCGGATGGCTCCAGTAGGACCAAAGTGGACTGAATAGAAACAATGTGGACTGAATAGAACCAAAGTGGACTGAAGAGAACAGAATGGACCGAATAAGCCCAAAGTGGACCGAATAGAACTTTTGAATATTTATAATTTTTATTGCATTTTTAGGGTTCATATTTCAAAATTTTGATTTCTATTTTGTTTGTATTTTTAAACTCAAAATTAAAGATTATAGCCAAAATATAATAAAATTTCATACTTTTTAACCCAAAAATTAAGATAAAAAGAAATTTTGAGCTAAACTTGAAAAGGTAACATACAAAAAGAATCAATTTAAGACCCAATTAGTCCAAAAAGGACTGAAGGGGACTAAAATTGACCAGGTGGACCAAAGTGAAATGAAGTAGACCTAATTGGATCGAATAGAAATTGTTTAATTTTTAGGAAGAACAAATTAACTTCAAAAAAATTTAGAGAATAAATTATACATTATATTACAATTACAAAATAATTATTTATTTCAATGCATCGTATGGGTCTACGACTAGTAATTATAAAGAATAATGAACGGAGTTGAAAAAAATGTGAGCAATTGTAAAATTATAGAAGCTTACATAATATAACTCTTAACAGAATGCCCAATCACTATTGTAGGGGGTAAAATTTAAGGGAATAACGAAATTGCAACAAAGGCTTCGATTGGAACTGAATATTAGTGGAGTCATTGCAACTGGATAGTTATGCTGTTAAGAAAGAGAAACATGTACCAGACATGGGACACATTGAGGGTTGGTTATAGAGGCTTCGATGGTTAAATCAGTAAACCAGCGGTAAAACTAAAAATGGCAGAGTCTCGATCAATATATGAGATTGTGTATCTTATTCAACAAAATTAAGAGGTATTGATAGGTGTGTAAGGGGCTGGTTTTGGCGGGAAAGTCATTCTCCCAAGACTTGGCCTCTGGTTGTACTCTCAATTTGATTGAGGGTTCGTGTGTCATGAAAATAATTCCAAGTTAGTAGGCGGATGAGAATTTGCTCAATTACATTAAGGGTCTGTTTGGATAGAACTTATTGCTGAAAACTGAAAACACTGTACAAAAATAATTTTTTAATGTGTAAAAATTACTGTTCATCCCAAAAAGTACTGTTCATTGGCCTAAAATCACTGTTCATGGCCAATGAACAGTGACATATGCGCGTGGAAAAAAAAAAAAAAAACGTGGACGCAGTTGGAAAACGCTGGATCCAAACGTATTCTAAATGTGATGGTCTATTGTGTGATGCAACAAATGCTGATGTGAAGTAAGCAAATAAACATTGTTTTTGAGTGTTAGAATTATGTTCCTAAAAAATGTGATGGTCTATTGTGAGGTGCAATAAATGCTGATATGAAGTAAGCAAATAGATATTGCTTTTGGGTGTTAGAATTATATATGTTCCTTAAAAAAAAAAAAGAATGTTAGAATTACGGTTAAATTATTAAATTTACTATTTTATAACATCTTAAACTTTTGAGACGATCAGTAATTTAACATAATAACATAATAGAAGATTTTAAATTTAATTTGTCTATATTTTACATTTCATTAAAAATATTAAAAATTCCACATATTAGGGAGGAAGACTTTTAAGTCCACATGTGAGGAGTCCAAATCTTCTGTCCCACTTTTTCTGCTCCACTCTATACTCCACCAATAAAAACTTGCCACGTATTCACCTAATTAATTAAATACTATCATTATTGACTTATTAAATGCTACCGCTATTAATTAATAATAGTATTTAATTAATTAGGTAAATACGTGACAAGTTTTTATTGGTAAAGTATAGAGTGGAACAGGAAAAGTGGGACAGAAGATTTGGACTCACATGTGAGAGGTAGCATATTAGAATCAGGGTTTAATAATTACATTCATTACTTTCTAGAGATTCACAGGTTGGTGACTAGGTCAACCAAGATGACTGGATAGCTTGGTCTTCATTCTGAGACCTGATTGTTTCTTGAGCGACCCCCACAATAATCTCACAAGTTAATTTCCTAAAACACTTTTGGACATGGACAAAACAATCTCTCATTTTCACTTTGCTATATATAGTGTGCTCATGTCACACTTGTCCGATGTTGATTTTGTCAGCTGACTTGAGACTTGAGAGCTTCATGCTTCTTCCAGGCGATGTCCATATGCTGGCAATGATTCATGCAATTAAACATGTGATGCAAGCTTCTTCACTCGATTTCATAGTTCAAACACTACTAAATTATTAACTTATTACATTTTTTTTTTCTTAAAATTTATTTATATATATATATATGTATATTTATAATTGATGACATATACTATTGTGACAGGAAAAATATCACATTTACTTGATACATTATTGACATTACTTTTATTATGCATTAATTATAACAAGCCATGTCAGTTGTTGTGAAAAATGATACTGACTTCACGATGCTGAGTTGAAACTTTTGGAGATTTCGTACTGACTTGATCAACAGCCTCAAATCTTTAATAACCATGGCTAGTGAAATCACCTTATACACTGACTGTCGCTGTTACATTATGTTGTTGGCAATGGGGTTTGCAGGAGCAAAAGTCCTTTACTTTCTGCTAATGCTAATGCTGTTTTTCGGATTGTGCAGGGACAGTGCAGCAGTAGTGAATCAAGTGCAATATGTGCTAAGGGCCTTTTGACATTATAGGGTTAGCGCTTTATATAGCAACCTGATGATCACATACACGGGCACAGCCTGTTTATTGGATGCTCTTATTATGATAAATGGGTCATGCTAACCAATGACTTAAGAGCATTGATTAAAGATTCATTTTAAGAAAGTTTTGATATCACTTTTATGGGAAATGAAAAAAGCTATCAAAACATTAATTAAAATTTTTTTTTCTCATAAAAACTTTTTTTAAATAAATTATTAACCAATATCCTAATGACATTCGTTAGCATTTCTCATGTTAAATTATTGATTGTTTCAAAAGTTTAAGAGGTTAGAAAATAGTAAATTTAATAATTTAAGCATAATTCAAACACTCAAAAGCAATATCTATTTTGTTTACTTCGCATCAGCATTTATTGCGTCTCACAATATAAACCATCACATTCAATGTAATGGGATTCAGATCCTCTAAATTTCCTAGGGTACTCTACCAAGTAGATTTCATTATATCCTAACCATTCTTAAATGATTTAATGGTCTAGATTCTGCCATGTCAGCATTCCATTAATAATAATCTTAATTGTTTTGTTTACAACATTATTTTATTATTTTAAGAATATTATTAATGAAATGCTGACATGGCAGAATTTAAAACCATTAAATCATTAAAGAATGGCTAGGATTTAATGAAATCTACTGGTAGAGTTTCCTAAGAAATCTAGAGGATCTGAATCCCAATGTAATTGAGCAAATTCTCATCCGCCTACTAACTTTATTTTAATGACACACGTACCCTCAATCAAATTGAGAGTACGACCAGATGCCGAGTCTTGGGAGAACGACTGTAAGTGACTTCAACAAAGCAAAGTCTAGAGTGTGAGTGAGTTCCTGTCCTTTTGTAACGCTGCAAAATAGGCTGAGATTATTAAGGTTTGAAATCGTTCTCCCAAGACTCGGCATGTGGTCGTACTCTCAATTTGATTGAGGGTACGTGTGTCATGAAAATAAAGTTAATAGGCGGATGAGAATTTGCTCAATTACATTAAATGTGACGCTCTATTATGAGACGTAAAAAATGCTGATGTGAAGTAAGTAAATAGACATTACTTTTGAGTGTTAGAATTATGATTAAATTATTAAATTAGTTATTTTTTAATATCTTAAACTTTTGATACAATTAGTCATTTAACATAATGACAAAATAGAAAATTTTAAATTTGATCTGTCTTTGCTTTACATTTTATTAAAAATGTTAAAAATTCCACATATTGAATCTCTCTTTAAGTCCACACGTGAGAGGTAGTATATTAGAATCATGGTTTAATAATTACATTCATTACTTTCTAGAGATTCACAGGTTGGTGACTAGGTCAATCAACCAAGATGATTGGATAGCTTGGTCTTCATTCTGAGACCAGATTGTTTCTTGAGCTGACTCCCACAATAATCTCACAAGTTAATTTCCTAAAACACTTTTGGACACGGACAAAACAATCTCTCATTTTCACTTTGCTATATGTAGTGTGCTCATGTCACACTTGTCCGAAGTTGATTGTGTCAGCTGACTTGAGACTTGAGAGCTTCATGCTTCTTCTAGGTGATGCCCATATGCTGGCAATGATTCATGCAATTAAACATGCGATGCAAGCTTCTTCACTTGATTTCATAGTTCAAACACTACTAAATTATTAAGTTATCACATTTTTTTTTCTTAAAATTTATATATATATATATATATATATATATATATATTTATAATTAATGACATATATATACTATTGTGATAAGAAAAATATCACCTTCACTTGATACATTATTGACATTACTTTTATTATGTACTAATTATAACAAGCCATGTCAGTTATTGTGAAAAATGATATTAACTTCATGATGCCGAGTTGAAACTTTTGGAGATTTTGTAATGACTTGATCAACAGCCTCAAATCTTTAATAACCAGGGCTAGTGAAATCACCTTATACACTGACTGTCGCTGTTGCATTATGTTGTTGGCAATAGGGTTTGCAGGAGCAAAAGTCCTTACTTTCTGCCAATGCTAATGCTGTTTTTCGGATTGTGCAGGGACAGTGCAGCAGTAGTGGTGAGTACTGGACTTAAAACTTATTAAGAGTCACAATAGATTGCAATGGCATCAATTTTGAAGCTGTTAAGATTGGCAAGCTATTCTGTGGAAATACAAGAAAAAGAGGAGCATGAAAAGGTGCTGCTTTTAAATGCAAACACAGGACTGGTACAAATTAGTGTCATCACGTGCACAAAGGCCTAAGGTGTTCTTCATGATAACCTAAAGAGACCGACAATGTTGTCTTCAAAAAGTAGTAGTTAAAACAAGAAGAAGAGAAGAAACTGATGGAATATTTCAACTAGAAGTAGTGAATCAAGTGCAATGTGCTAAGGGCCTTTTGACATTATAGGGTTAGCGCTTTATATAGCAACCTGATGATCACATTCACAGGCACAGCTTGTTGATTGCTCGATTTCAAACCTTAATAATCTCAGCCCATTTTGCAGCGTTACAAAAGGACATGGAACTCACTCACACTCTAGACTTTTCTTAGTTGAAGTCACTTAAAGGAGTTACAAATGGTCAATACAAGTAGGATTTTAAAGAAGCAGAAGTAAACATTAAACATATATTTACATCAAATTAAATATATTGGTTCTGTGATTTGGTCTTCTTCTCTATTGGACATATGAGCAGCATGTGATAGTGTACAAAATCGGTGTCATCACGTGTTAATGGCATCTTTTACTTCTTTGGTAAGATAGGCTCGATCAGCATCATCGTAGCTTTTATAATGTTGTTGAATCGGTTCATGTCATGACTTCTCTTCTTCATATATGCCTCAATTGCAATTCCTCAGCCTTTTACGTTGAAATATGCTTTGCCAAGAAAAGAAGTAATTAACTGTGCTGCTTAGAATCAATTATTATATTATAGAAGAAAATAAATTTCACCTCCCCATCACACATTCATGGAAGAAAAATGAAACCTATTCCAAATATGCTCTCATTAATTTTACATTCATTACACATCGTCCCGCTCTTTTACTCGGAAAATTATTGGGTACTCCTGGAGTATCATAAATGTGTACTCTCTCCTCTCACATAAATGGTAGATCCCACCATGAAATTAATTAGTGAGACCCACCATTCATGTGAGAGGAGGGAGTACGCATTTATGGTACTCCGGAAGTACACAATAATTTTTCCTCATTTTGGGATTGATGATCATGTGGTGCATAAATCATAGTATCTACTTAATTATAAGAATAAATAATTGATCATGGATCATTTTTGTAAAAAATTAGGATTATTTTTTGATACGTAATATTCTCTAAAATTCTAGTTCTGTCTGTCTCTAGGTTTATGAACATTTATTTTAATTGTCTCTAGGAAATAAAAAGGAATAGACTAATTTATGAATTGATAAGGGTTTGAATCAGTTTTAATTAGGCGCTCTTAAAAAAGGCTGAAAGCTTCACATGGAGTTACATTACAAGCATTACACAGAATCATTGAAAAGCATCTCATGGAGTTTAGTAGTTTAACCAAATGCAAGTGAAAGGCATCTTAAAAATCAACAAGGAATTATGTACTAGTCAGAAGAGGTGTTGTAAATTAAATTTGCAAGCATTTTATGAGATGTTAATGTCATTAAATGTGAACTACATATATCAGCATATGCTGTTAGGGCTAAGAGCATTGTAACTGAATTGACACCTCCCTATATATAAAGTGTTTGAGGTTTAAGAGGAAAAAAAGTTCGAGCTGCGGGGTTAGTAGCATATTGTAATTATCTCTCAAGAAAAAATAAGAAGAAGCATATGCTGTTAGGGATAATCAGGGGCAGCTCCACATTGAATGACCACTCTAACCTGGGAAAAAAATTATATATAAATTTTAAAAATTTATGATTTGTCTTCTCTTTAAAAAAAAATTGTGACCACCATAAATTTTTTAGGCTCAAAAAAATTAAACTTTTATCCTCTTAATAATATATTAGGTTCTTAAAAAAAAACCAAGAAAAATTTTATTGAACTAAAATTTGAAAAAGATATTAGCCTATAGCACAGATAATAATACTATTATACAACGATTTCAAAAATATAAAAATTATAAAAATTTATATATTTGTATGTGTTTTTATTATTTTATTTTTGTTAATATATGAAGTTATCTTTTTATTAAATTTCATATCATTCAAATTAATTTCTTATTGACTACCATGAAAAAATTTCCTGGAGCCACCACCAGGGATAATGCCTTATGGAACTATATAACAATTTTAACTAACATCAAGTAGCTGGGATATATTTTGACTTGATTAGATATTTTTTTTGGTGTTTATAAAAAAAAGTTTATTCCATCAAAGAAATAATGTATTATTTTTTGTTCGCCATGACATTAGAGTAAGGCCATTTACTTGAAGTTAACAAAACCAAGCCTTAGTCTTAAAATATTGGGATCAACTATATATTTTTAACAAACTAGTCATGGTTAGTAACATGTATTTTTTTATGCCATTCTAATATTCTATTATATTTAAAGCTATATTATTTTTGTTACTCTCTTAATTGACGTACATAGCATACATACATACATACACACACACACACACACACACACACATATATATATATATATATAAATATTATTTTCGGTCTTTCTCTACTTTTTTTTTTTTTTGGTTATCTCAACTTGAATCAACTTAGTTTTCTCATGAGTGCATTAATTACTCTCCTCTAAGCATAACCAAACTATCTTAACTGACTTTTCCTCTTATTTTCATTAATAGGGGTTACCCTTATCTTTAAGCAAGTTTTCTCATTTAAAATCCTATCTTTTTGTGTATTTTCACTTAATTATCTTAACATTCTTATATTAGCTACATTCATATTATAAATTTATTACTTCATAGCAACCAAACATTCAGTACCATAGAGCATAACTAGTTCTATACAGTAGCCTAATGAAATTTTCCATTTAGGGTGCGTTTGTTTCGACAGTAAATCAATTCCGGAAAATGTTTTCAGCATTTGCGGGTGTTTGGCAACACCTGAAATTTTGGTCAAACGGAAAATGAAACCAGTTGACCGTAAAATCAACTCTCCCCACCCGTAAAATGAATTCCATGTCTATTTTACCTTCAAATAGGAATTTTCCAGAAAATGCAGAGAGACAGAGCACGGAGAGAGAGAGAGAGAGAGAGAGAGAGAGAGAGAGCACGAAGAGAGAGAAGAGAGAGCGAGTCGCGCCCCAACCCGCGCTAGCGAGTCGCGCCCCAACCCGCGCCGGCGAGTCGCGCCTTCGCTTCTCTTTTCGGCGAACCTAGTCGCCGAACCCAGTCCCGGCGAGATCGCGCCTTCGCCTCTCTCTTCGTCGAACCTAGTCGAACCCAGTCTCGGCGAGATTGCGCCTTCGCCTCTCTCTTCGTCGAACCCAGTCGCCATCGCCGATCATGATCACGATCTCGCCTTCGCCATCGCCGATCACGATCTCGCCTTCGCCTTCGCCTTCGCCGCACCGCGTCGGCACTTTCTCCCCTTCGCCATCGCCAGTCGCCTCTCTCTCTCTCTCTCTCTATCTTCGTTCTTCTCTAACCGATTTGGGTTTTGTTGATTTGTATTGAGAAAAATTGATGATGAGCTTTTTTTATTTTTGGGTTTTGTTGAGCTGTATTAAGAAAATTTGATGAGTTTTTTTTTTTTTTTTTTTTTTTTTTTTTGGGTTTTGTTGTTCATGATATTTGTTTGGAAGCTAAGAAAATGTGAGAAAATGTGAGCAACAAATACAAAATGCATTTTCTATAATATTTTCAAGATGACAACCAAACACTGGAAAATATTTTCCAAAGTATTTTTTAAAATGCCACCAAACATCTAAAAATATTTTCTTTTCCCGAAAATATTTTCCTTTCCTGAAAATATTTTTCGAAATTGCTTTACTGTCGAAACAAACGCACCCTTAATGTAATAGGTTTTATGATCATCCAATACTCTTTATGCACCTCTCCCCACTTCATTCATCACGTTTCTATCCTATGATTCACATCCCCTTCATCCCATATATAGGAAAAATGCATGTAGAAGAAAACGAGTAAAGTTTTTTTTTTTTTTTTTCTAATATTTAAAGTGATTTAGTAATTCTTTTAAGGTTGAAAGATGTCTATGTGTGTGTGAGTTGATAGTTTGTCTAATGTTTATGAGGGGTTAGGCTTATGAGAGGAAAGTGTTTGTTTTGGGCGTGATGAAATTTGGTTTGGTTTGCACTTGTGAGGGTTTTAGAGTGTGTTTATGCTTTTGGACATTTGTGACTGTTGTTTGTAAGAGCTTATGAGTAGTACCTGTGAGGTTTGGTTAAGTGTGATTATATATAATCGTGATTATTGATAGTCGATTTTGGTTGATGTTTCTGTGGATGCATATAGGCACATATATGATGAACTTTTTTTGTGCGTGTGGTGTAGATAATTTTATTTCTTTATTTGTGTGAATTTACTTCTACTTATGCCAAATCACAACATATTGATATCAAAGTTTCTGTTGTCACAACAATATACGATGCATTATGTGTAAACAATATTTTAATAATTAAATTGCTAGGGAAATTTTTAACATAATAGCAATTTAAAAAGGAAGTTTGACATGTATTAGGAACATTAGATAAACAAGTTGATGTAACCTATTGTGGTTGATACTTGTTAAAAATGGTGTCAAAAATGGACTCATGTAAAAGTGATATTCAAATCATGAATTGTTAATTTAACAAGTTGTAAAAAAGATTGTGAAAAAAGTGTCTTCAACATTACTCTTCTAGATAAAAGAAAAAACAAAAAGTAAAAAATAATAGAACAAAAATATTTGGACTAAAAGGAGTTTTGCTCATATATTAATTCTCTTACTTTAGGTACTAAGGATTCGAGATGGGTCCTTAAATGTAACTCATGATTTGATGTTCATAAGCAATGATCATGTTACTTTTGGATATATTATCTTACCCTATAGCACATCGGTTATAAGTAAAAATGTGGTTTCTCCCTCAACACCCCATTAAAAATCCCCTCATTTGAAGTTAAGGCTATGTTTGGTTGGACGGTAAATCAATTCTAGAAAATATTTTTTGCATTTGCGTGTGTTTGGTTCAACGAAAAATTTGGTCAAACTGAAAATCATTTCCACATTGACCGGAAAATAACCCTCCCCAGCTGTAAATCAATTTCCGTTTCTATTTTACCTTCAAATACAATTTTTCAGACTGAAAATAGAAAAGGAGAGAGAGAGAGAGAGCAACGACAGTCACACCAGTGAGATCGCACCGGCGAGCTGGCGCCCACGAGATTGCGCTGTCGAGCTGGCGCCTGCGAGAAAAGGAGAGAGAGAGAGAGCAACGGCAGTCACACCAGTGAGATCGCGCTGGCGAGCTGGAGCCCGCGAGATCGCGTCGGTGAGCTCGCGGGAACGAGATCAAGGCGCGAGATCGCGTTGTCGACTGCGTGCCGGTGAGCTCGCGCGAACGAGATCAAGGTGCAAGATCGCGCCATTGACTGCGTGCCCGCGAGACCACGCCGTTGAGCTCGCGCAAACGAGATCGAGGCGCGAGATCGCTCCGTCGATTGCGCACCAGCAAGATTGAGGCGCCATAGAACTCGCATCGTGAAATCGCACCGACCACCGTGAGATCGTGCCGTGAGATCGGACCGGATTTGCGATGTGAGATCTCTTCCTCCTCCCTCTCTCAGTCTTGACCGAATGATTTATGTGGGAATGGTGTTTTTGATTTTTGTTTGTTTAACAGTTGATGTATTGTTTTGTTTGGAAGCTGGAAAAATGATTGAGAAAATGTGAAAAATTAGTAAAAAATTTGCATTTTCAGAATGTTACCAAACACTTAAAATTATTTTCTAATATAATTTTTAAAATGCAATCAAACACTCGAAAATATTTTCCTTTCCTGAAAATATTTTCACCTAAAATTATTTTACATCCAAAAATTAATTTACACCAAAACAAACGCAGCCTAAAGTGCATAATTTATCATTTTTCTATGACAAGTAAAGTGATTGTTAGGTCTGCTAAAATATAATTATTGATGATAGGGGCACAATGGTTTGTGTTATTGCTTGTTATAGCTCCCTCATCCTAAAGTCTAAATTTTAAGAAAATTTGTAGGCATATAGCTCATTATAACCTTTTGGAATGTCTGTATGTCTTAAATCTGCAGAGGAATAACAAACACGTAAACTAAGAGTACTTTAGGCCATAAAAGCATAGTGTATACTGTAGAGTGTACACACAAGCGTTACAATACAAGGACCTCTCTAGCAAACCCGTAAAATGCCGTACTCAATGTGATGCGCACAGGCACGCCCACAAAGTGTGCACAGGCGGGGTTTTGTTGACTTTGCAGTAATAATTATAGCGTACCACTAAATACTATATCACAGCTATATATGTCCTAGACTACGGTTGCTATTTCTAGACCAGATCCCAATGAGAATTATGTTGTGTATCCAACGGCAGCATGTTTCTAAAGTTATCATGTTGTGTATCCAATGGCGACAGCATGTTTCTTAATTTATCCATGACAGTGCTGCAAAATATTTTTGTTAATTATTAACATAATTAATAATAAATGTATAATAAAATTTGGAGTAAGTTGCAAATCAGGGCCCGCCTTCCCTCAGGTGAGTTAAGCAATTGCCTAAAGCTCCTAAGTGGAAAGGAAGCTCCAAAAATTTTAGAAATTAAGGAGTAGTAGGGGCAAAAAAAAAAAAAAAAAAAAAAAAATTTAGTTTTAGAGGAATTACAAAAATCTGGCACATCTTTTTAACAAAAAAAAAAAAAAAATTTTGGTAAATCAAACATTAATATCCTTTAGACAAACCAAAAATTAACAAGATAAACTACAAATCCGGTCTAAAAGATTAATCACAAAACAATCACAAATCAAAACAAATAAAACAACTCAAATCCCTAAAAATTTTACCTTTCTTTCTGCTCTTCGCCTCTCTCTGTCTCTTATTCTCTCTACTGTTCTCATCTGCTCAACAACTCAAGCAAGGCAGCAAGCTTCCTCCGCCTGGACCGCCTCTCTCAACTGCTCAAGCTCAAGCAAGCTTTCTCGGTTTCACCGCCTCTCTCATAGTCTCATTCTTTCTCTAAATCTGATTCTTTACTTACTGCTCAGACTGCTCTCTGCCTCTCTCAGGTTCAACCGTTTAACTTTAGGTATAAATATTTAGGCACATGGCACTTTGACTTGTAATAAGATTGGGCCCTGGTTTTGTTTATCAGTTTTAGGCTTTCAAGTTTTTATTTTTATAAATAAAGCTTGCTGCCTGCAATTTTTTTTTTTTTTGGGGTTATAGATAGGATTTGTTTTGTATTTTTTTTTTGGGGTGGGTCTTATTAATAAGCCTCGTGTTATAGTTGTGCTTAAATTTTTGTTATGCTTGTGCTTAATTTTTTTATTTTTAATCTTGTGTTATATATATATATATATATATATATATATATATTTTAGTTAGTGGTAATATATTGAATAAGTCTTTATTTATGCAGTTGAGATTGCTAAAAACTTGTTATTGTTCAGTGAAACTACAACAATACTTTTTATATAAATCAAGTTCTATTTCTCGTTTGCTCTACACTTGAATTTTTTTTTTTTTAGTCTATATAAATATATTGTTTGATTAGACATGTCTACGAGAAAATATGCATTTGGATATGAAAAACTTAAAAAAAGAAAAAAAAGAAGAAAAATTAATTGAGTCTTAAAAAGGATCAATGGATAAATTTGTTATTAGTAATAAACCAAATATAACACAAAAATTAGATGAAAATATCACAAATGAGCAAGAAATTCACCAAAAAGAGTTAAAAAATAATGAAATGATACAATTACAAGATAACAATGATGTTCAACTTTGCAATACAACAAATCTTGATAATGAACTTCAAAATAACTTAGAAGAAAATGAAAATAATGATGAAAATGTCACTAAACCAATTTTTTTTTAATAATATATAAGTATAAAAATTTAATTGGCCAATTTGCATCTCAAAAGGCAAGAAAAATAGATTTTAAATGAAATATATAATAACATAAAAATATTAAATAAACATTAATTAAATTAATATATAAGTATTAAAAAAGAACCAATTTTTAGTTCTCACCTTAGGCCCCAAAATGTCTAGGACTGACCCTGTTGCAAATTACACCCTTAAGTTTGGGAGTGTTTAGATTTTACACTCTAAAATTTGTGGTGTTTGAATTTTACATCTTGATGTTTTAGAATTTGAATTTTACCCTAGAAAATTTAGTAGTGTATGGATTTTACATCCAGAATTCTGAAAATTTAGGGTGTAAAATCCAAACACCTCTAAAATTTAGAGGATGTAATCCAAATTTTGAAACGTTAGAGTATAAACTATGAAGTCTAAACACTTGCAAAATTCATGGGGTAAAATTCGAATTCTGAAATTTCAGGGTGTAAAATCCAGACACCTTCAAATTTTAGAAGTGTAATTTGCTATTTATCCTAAAATTTGTATCAATAACAAATTTAAATGAAAGTAATATTGCTTCAATCACAACGTGTTGTATATAATAATATCATATCCCAAATATTACTATATACTCTTTTGAAGAGAGAATAGTACTGTATATATCTCCAATTATTAAAATCCAATTAATTATCCAAACTAAGGTCCATAAGTATAGGCAGTGAAAATGTAACTATAGGATGAAGTATTGGATCTAGAGATACTACCTCATACGACTGAACCCTCAAAAGAAGTCTGATTTTCATGCATTTCACCATTTATATATCTATAGCTAAGCAGCACCAAGAAGTAAGACAAATTTTCTTTTTGGGGGGTTAGTTAGTCCCCTCACCAACCAGAGAAGTAAAATGGGACAATCTTCCTGTTTCCATTTTTGTACGTTGGCTTGGGCTATATGGGTCCAACCCCACTTCTTTGCAATATTCGATCTCTATACAGATACCTTTATCTACGCATACTGATCATTTGTTAGCATCAATCATGGCATCATCATTCTTAGTCCAACTATGAACAATTTGTATGTGTGTGAATGAGAGAGAGAGAGAGGTAGCTAATCGCTTTTTACTAATTAAAGCCCAAAACTTTTGAGGCCATTAATGGATTTGAAGTCACCGAATGAACTAAACAAGCATTTAGGAATTGATCTATTTTTCTGCAGTACTATATATTATTGTGAAATTTTTTTTCAAAACCATTCAATTTGAATTAGCCCAGCACCAGCATGTACAGCTCTTCTAGTTAGAACAAAGTTGAAACACAACACAAGAGGTTATATAACAAGAACTTGAGATGCTAAAAACAAATTTAAGTAGAAGGATCAAGTTGTATTCTCATTTAATCTGAAACCCTAGTAGAGCCACAAATCATATTGATCAATATAGGTCAAATATGAAAGCTAGCTAATTAGTTAAGAACATTAAGACTTAATTAGATATATATAAATCACTAGAATTAACATAGAGTATTTAATATATATCTATGTATAATAATCAATTCATTTGATTACTTGAAGGGATTTGTGTACTCTCGGTTTGCCTCTGGAATTGGATTCCATTCCCACAGTCTGTCGGAGAAGGCGGTTGGAAACATATTGGGTAGCGTATTGAGGGACTGAGGTTGTGAAGACTGTGGTAGCAAGCTAGGGAGTTGGTATGGATGATGATGAACATTGTAGTAGTGCTGCTGTTGCTGACCGATCATACTTGAAGCTTGTTGGTAATGTACCAGTTTATGGAGATCGTCCACCGCATTAATAGATGATGAGCCAGCTGTAGTGAAGAAGGTGGTGCAAGTGGGGACTAAAGAATTACAAGCTTGCTTTGAGTGATTCATGAGCATTCCTTCCTCTTCCATTGGAGCTGGTAGCCCCAGCTGGGTGGGGCTAATTGGAGCTGATCGGTATGCATTATTATTGTGCTTGGAAAGCCCAAGAGCTGTTGTGACATCATCTGAATTGTTAGTACTACTGCTTATTCCATCTGCTTCTTTCAACTTCTCCTCCTCAATTTGCTGTGACTGTAGTACTCCTCCAAAAGCTTGGAAGTTGTCCAATATGGAACTCTGAACTAGGTCATTCTGCTTTCTACTTGACTGAGCCACTCTAGATGAGGATGCCCTCGATGGAAGAGAGCGAGGGAGAGACGGGTGGTCTTCCACTCCTGCTCTCTTGTACACACGGCACAATGATATTTCTGCCTGAAAAGAAAGTGGAAGGAAGGAGGAGTTGGTGATGAATCATGCAATTTCATTAAAAATAAGTATCTACTTGTTTCTGTTTTATTCCATTCATGATATGTTCCCTAATTATGCGTCACTGAATTTAGAGTTCATGCATGCTTCTATCAATTTCAATGATGAAAGATTAAACAAACCCAATTAAATGATAACAGATTTGAATACTCAGATTGTTAGTAGCTTTCCTGGAAATTTTCTTATCTTTATTCTTTTAATTTTCTTACGCGCGCAAACACCTTGCAGTTTTAATTTTCTTAGTATTATATTGCGTGTTGTATAAGGTCCATGTCTTGGAAGTGAACCTTTGAACACCTCAAACTTTGCAAGAAATTTCTGTGAAAAGAAGAGATTGTGTTCTAAATCAAGATCTATTAATAAGGGTTAGTGAAAAGAAAAAATAGTTATAAGATTAGACTTTTAGGATCTATAACTCTGTTTTGATTATAAGGTTTTATGATATTGATGCAGCAGAATCAAAATAGTAGCAGATAATATTGAGAGAGAGAGAGAGAGAGAGAGAGTATGATGATTGTCCTTCATCAACAACTGAGAGTCTCAAGCTTATTATCGCTTAGTAGTTTCCCAAGAGTTTTTCTTTGAAGATTGATGATGCATATTAATTAGATTCATATATATATATATATAGAGAGAGAGAGAGAGAGAGAGAGAGAGAGAGAGAGAGTCATATATAACATATACCTTTTGGTATCGTTCAGTTTCATGTTGAGGCAAGCGATACTCGTTCATGATCCAGCTGGTTCGGATGCCCTTAGGAGCTTTCCCAGAATAGAAAACTAGGGTTTTCTTCAACCCAATTGACCTGAAGTTCTCACTCCGAATCATTCGGTCAGCTCCAGTTGCCTTCCAATACCCAGAAGTTGTAACACGATTAGGCCTGTCCCCGTTTCGATACTTGCGGTCTCTAGGCACATAGAAGTACCATTCCTTCTCTCCAATGGCCGCCAAGGCTAACCAACCCAAACGTATATATATACACAATAAGTATATATATAGCTATGAAGATATCATATATATGAACATACATATCTATATATAAACAGGAAAAGTGAGATAATAGCTCGATATACATAAAAAAATTGCACATGCTAATAATATATATATATTTATATACATAGGATGCCTAGAAAGGGGGGCAAGTATATATATTGGAAATTACCAGGAAGCTCCCAGGGGTCATAGCGATAAAGATCCAGAAAAGTAATGAGTTCAACGTTAAAGCGCTTGCCCTCTACCTTACGGCGAAGGTAGAACTCAACAAGTTCTTCTTCAGTAGGGTGGAAGCGAAAACCGGGCATAACCATATCATGCTCATGGTCATCATCATCATCAGCGGCCTCGTTGTTGTTGTTGTTGGTGATGTTGTTTTCGTCGTTGCTCATGTTTGAAGTCGTTGCAGCAATTGCCATAAACTAAAAGAAGTTAATAATGAAGCCCTTTTTGGGTTTTGGCTTTGGCAAGCAAGCTCTGTCTTCCCCACTTTTTATATATGCCCTGAGTAATCAGTAGTACGAATAGTATTGAGTGAAGCAAGTGGTGGGTAGGATAAGAGATGGTTAAAATGTCGTACCAAGAAAAGAAAAGGAAAAAAAGAAAAAAAGAAAAAAAGAAAAGAAAATTCTCTCTCTCTCTCTCTCTCTCTCTCTCACAAATTGCAAAGTGCAGGAAGAAAAAAGAGAGAAGAAAATTGAAGATTGGGAGTTAATAGAAAGATCTACATAGCTTTCAGGCCCTACTTGGTGTTTTAAGATGAGAAAATGACATCTCAAAAATAGGACAGGGTGGCTACAGCCCCCTTAGCGGTGCCTTTGGACCTTTCTTCCCTCATTATAATACAAACTTTATAAATTATAAAAATTCAATAACTCTCCCAATACATCATTTTTTTTTTCTCTCTCTCTTTTTATTTTTTGTATTTTTAAATTGTTGTAGTATGTTGTGGTTACTGCTAAAATGGTGTCAAGAGTGAACACGTACTAAAATGATGTAAACACAACTTATTATATATTATAACTACGGTAGAAAAAAAAAATTATGAAAAATGTTTTGTGCTACTTTATAAACTCTACCCCACTCACCAAATGTTTATTATTATTATTTTTATATAAGATAAAATTTCTACTCTAACTTAATCTATGTGTGTGAAACTTCCTGCTAGAAACTTGAACCTCGGCTCTTGACTCCCACATACCCCACAAATGCTTATACTTGTAAAGTGACCATCGAACTAAGGGTGTGCGATGGTAGTCATCAAATTATGACACAACATGAGTTGCTATTGGTCACCTAAATGACCATACATTACATTGATACTCTATACATATTCTTTAAAGTGCAGCATTATAAAAAGCCTGCAGATTTGCAATATTTTAAGTTAGTTTTCTTTTATAATCCTCCCTGGATTGGTGAAAAAACCCATACTTTAAACTTTAAAATTTTTTTACCTGAAAATTTGGAAAAAATAGATTTCCAAAGTAATTAAAATGTTCTACAAGGAAATGTTTTTCTTTTTCTAAAAAATTATTTTATAGAAAAATTATTTTTTAATGTTCCGTAATTTTTTTTTGAAAATCATCCTAAAAATATTTAATATTTTGATTATATAAATATATGAAATCATTAGTATTTCATGTAAATATGAATACAGTAATTATGGTGAAGGCGGTGATGGCCGTGACAATGTCAATAATTGGGGGTAATGATCTTAATTAAGGAAGTGGAGGTGGAGGTGGAGGTGGAGGTGATAGCGGCAGCGACAATGACAATAATTGTCTATAAATATTTTTGTATCTCTCAAAAGCAAAATTCAATTTCCATCGATTTTAAGTTATTTTTCATTGATCAAGATTTTTTATTATATAGAACATTGAAAGATATAGAAAAGTTTTTTTAAAAAAAAGCTTTTTAATGAAACAAACAAATGTAATATGGCTTTTTTATTTTTATTTTTTTATTGAGATAGACAATTGTATTGATTAAGGCAGTTTCTAACTTTAAATTGGCTTGGAGCTATCTTATTTTAACCCACTGTGTGAAGATTTGAGAGATCATATATGTGTAGTTCAAGTCACATGATTTTTAATGAATCATGTGGTTTATTTAAATAATACCCATAAATAATCTTATAAACACAATGTAGTGAGTTAAAGGAGATAGCTTTAAACTAAGTTGAAGATAAACTTTCTCCCTATCTATATAGTATATTACCTTTATTGAGGTTTAAAAAAAAATCATACTCGAATTTTTATGTTAGTATCAATATTTTTATATATATATATATATATTTTTTTTTTGAGAAGGTTGTAAGTATCAATTTGATCTTTGGGTTGCATGTCTATATAGTGTATCGCCTTTAGTTTCATGAAAAAACCTTATTATCATCCGAATGGACGGATCGAAAATACCAACTTAACAAATGAAACTTATAAAATCAAGTCTATGGAGCATATGAGGTGTCATAAGCTTCATTTACCAAATTGACATTTTCCATCCATCAAATTAATAACGATGAAACATTTTTGAAACAGTTTTGAAAGTATATAGAGTAAAGTGAAATATTTTAAAGTACAAGGACCACGTTTAAAACATTTTTTTTTTTTGTCTTACCTTGCTCGCTGTTATACACTAAAACATTGATTTCATCTCTATGGTCTATATTATCCAGCCAGTGCATTCGCTATTGTAATAATAGAACAAAAAGTTTTTGATGCTTTGTGTTGACAATGTTGTGAGAGTGTTGACTTGGTAAATATGGATTGTAGCGCTGTGCTAGTGGTGGGGAGATCAATGGACCGAGTGTGAGGGCTAGAGGCTAGTGCCCATTACTACTATTGTGGTCACCATTTTACAGAAAAAAGATTAATGTAATACTATTACTTTTTATGGGGGCAGTGTTTTGAAAATTTTATAGTAATTGATCATCTTTTCCATTTAATGCACGAGGAAGATGATCATTGTCTTCAATCGGATAAGATCCCTATAGATGGAAAGTTACACTATCTAGGGTCTATTAAAAAATAGAAGCAAAAAAAAAAAAAAAAATTTAAAGGGGACAAAAACCATATATGTTCTCAGAAGTCCACTACAATTATTATTTAAAGGAAAGATTTTCGTCTCAAAAATCAATTTCTTGAGAGTCAAAAAAGTTTCTGTAAGTCTAAATTGCCCTAAAGCGATTTGAAAGAACTATGCAGTCTAAATTTCCTTAAAATAACAAACGAATTTGAAAGGGCCACATGCATAAGACATTCTGAAAATGAAAATTTATATTAGATGATTAAAATAATCTAAAAACAAATAATGAAATTTCTTGAACTTTGCTTATATATAGAATTTGAACAAAGTAGTATATACTTTAAAATAGTATATTTTAAACTCTTTTTTTAATAATTTGTGTATATATAATAATAAAAAAAATGGCCAAAGCATGTCGTGCATGTAATACTTATGTTGAGTCTAGCTAATTGTCCATGCCTTTCTTGGCCCACCCTTAACTCTAGATTCTCAAAAACAGGAAGAAAAAAAAAAAGAGGTGACCATGCTAGCCATATAGGCCTTCTTTTTTTTGGTGAAATGAAAGGGCATATAGATGCCACGTAATGGAGTGAAAGAATTTCACTAAGAAACTTGTTGATTTATGGAGTGCAATAAGATATGGAATTTCCCCAAATTTTTTTTTTTTGATTAAGGAATCTCCCCAATTAAGTACCATGTTGACACTGGTGCACAATTTCCAGTCTTAAATGAACCTGTTATTATTAGCATGAAGTTCATATTAAATTGCACCTAATATTTTTATTTATTTATTTATTGTACTCATTGCGTCATTAAGGAAGGATTAGGATTGTGTACAATTCTAAGCTAACTACGTCATTTAAAAAAAAAAAAAAAATCATATTCATTCATGTAAAAATAATTAGATTATGCATGCGTTTGGAAGCTGAGTTTTGTGTGTTGAAGCTGCATTTGCATTTTTTGATTGGTCCCATGGCACTCTTCATGGACTAGCCAAAGCCCAAAAACGCGTGAACAATGTTTTGCCTTTTAAAAAATATTTTGCCATAGTGTTTTCAGTAATAAATTTTCAGTTTTCAGCAAATAAGCGGTATATAAATAAACCCTTATATTTTACTACATCTTCAACATTTAAAATAAACGCTAACTACTTTACCAAAATAAATAAATGTTAACTATTATCATCTTGATATCTATTTAAATTATTGATAATGGAGCAAAATTTAATTTACTCATTTCAAGAGGGTCATAGATACATAACATTTTAGGAACTCTACAATAAAATAACCTTAAAAACACTAAAAAAAAAATCTTAATCTTGTGATTCAAATTATGTACATAGGACGCATAATAAATAACATATAAATATTAGAAAGGAGAAAAAAATTTTATTTTTATTTTTTATTTTTTCTAAACACACATAATCCTAACCTTTGTTTGTCATGATTTCTCCCTCGCCCTTTATTTTTGACTTATAACCTTTCTATTTAGGGCCGTAAATGAATTAAGTTTTGTCAAGTAATGAATGTTCGAGCTCAGCTCAAAAAACAAAAGTAAAATGTTCAAATTTGAACCAAACCTAAAAACAATATTTGAATTCAAGCTCATGAAAAAGTCCAAAAGCTTGAGCTTCACTTGATTCATTAGCCAAGCCAAGCTCAAGCTCAAGCTCAAACTTGAGCTCAATATCAAGCTCTTGAACTTGAGATCCAACACAATTACATATCAAACACGTATCTATTTATTATCAAGCCCATTTTGTTCAAATGAGTGGTCCTAACTTTCTATTAATCAAAGTATAAGATATGAGTTTATTTGTCAAGCTTATGTCAAACTTATTACCCAACATATAAGCAAGCCTAGGCTTAGCTTGTTTTTTATTATTATTGAATTCTAGGGCTTGTTTGGTACATGTATTGAAATACATGTTTTCAGTTTTTAAACAACATTACACATATTTCTACATACTTTTTCACCCATACGTATTTTAAAAAAATACAAACAACGTTACTAGAACAATGTTACCAAACGGCGCCCTATTGTTTATGAGTTTGTTTATAAACAATATTTTTTGCTTAGGCTTGACTCATGAAAAAGTCCAAAAGCTTGAGCTTCACTTGATTGATCATTAGCCAAGCCAAGCTCAAGCTCAAACTTTAGCTCAATATCAAGCTCTTGAACTTAAGATCCAACACAATTACATATCAAGCACGTATCTATTTATTATCAAGCCAATTTTGTTCAAATGAGTGGTCCTAACTTTCTATTAATCAAAGTATAAGATTTGAGTTTATTTGTCAAGCTTATATCAAACTTATTACCCAACACATAAGCAAGCCTAGGCTTAGCTTGTTTTTTATTATTATTGAATTCTAGGGCTTGTTTGGTACATGTATTTAAACACACGTTTTTAGTTTTTAAATAACATTACACGTATTTCTACATACTTTTCCACCTATACATATTTTTAAAAAATACAAACAACGTTATTAGAACAACGTTACCAAACGGCCCCCTATTATTTATGAGTTTGTTTATAAACAATACTTTTTGCTTAGGCTTGACTCGTTTATTTAAGAATCTTAAAATCAAAGCTCAAACTTTGCTTGTTTATAAACAAACAAACACGGAAAAGTTTTTTTATCAAACCAAGCTGAAACTATTTATTAATGACTTGGTTTATTTACAAACCCTACTCCTATTCAGCAAAAGGATAAGGGATGGTGGGGAGGAAGAGGTCGGTAATTTGGTATCCAGTGCAGAAATTTTTTGAAAAAGATAGTTGGTAGAAAATCTAACATAAAATTCCTATTCAGAAAAAGAAAATTGAAAGAAAGTAATTAATGAAATAGCAGTAATGCATCCAATTTTAAAAAAGTAATTGTTAGGGAGGTGATGGTGTGGGGGCTTGGAGGGAGCAAAATTCCTGGCAAGGCATGCATAGGTGGGGGATGGGTTGGATGTAATAGCTGAATGTGCATATGTGAATATGTGAATATATATATATATATGTGAGTCAAGAGAAACCCGTGACCGCTCCCCTAATCGTGACAACAAGGCCGTCTTCTCTTTGTTTTTATTTCCTTTCACGTCATATTCAGATTTCAACTTATAATTTTGTAATTTTGTTTTTGTTTTTAGTTTTCCTTAGTGAATATATATTCTTGAGGGATCTTTGCATTTGTTGAAATTATCACTTGAATTAATGTACAGTTTCTTCATCATCCAATCCTATCATCTTTCTCTCTCTCACACACACAGATAGAAACACACTCAAATTGATCATTCAATGGTTGTTTATCAAAGTTATGCGCTTTGTTATGTAAAAGCCAAACCGTGTCGCATTAGAGGACTAATAAATACATCATCATGGGTCCTTAGGAATCCAAGAAAAAGAAGGCTATTTTTCTCTCTCTCTCTCTCTCTCTCTCTCTCTCTCTCTACCAAATTGTTAATGTATGACAAGCTGAAGCCAGAAATATCCTTGTAGTATGGGGGCTATATCTCCATCTATGGAAATGGCTTGCTTATGAATTTCGTCTTTTTCTTTATTAGTCTCCAATGGGTGCAAAGCAAAAGGATGCCTTTTAGAAATATCACTTGACTCTTGCATCGTGGGAGGCTGCATATATGCACACGAGTTAGATGGAGTAGTGAGAGAATTTTCAAATGATAGTGACACCCCTACTCTCATCAAAATTGCTATTCTTTAAAACAATAATAATTATAAAAAAAAAGTGCTGGAAAGCTTGAGACCTTACTAAAGTCAGTGAGTAATAATAGAGTCATATAAGCCCTGTACGCCCTCACTAGAATCTGTTGCTAATGAGGATTGGTTACCAATTTGGTGATATCATTGGTTATCAAATTACAGTTAGGTGATGTACGTTAACAAAAATGGTGAAAATGTGGCTTAAAATTTTCACTAACTTTCAATATGATAATCTTCATTAGGCCAATAGATATTGACTTTATGTTTATGTTAATGTTTATGTATGTGTGTGTGTATATATATATATATTATATTTCTTCATGGAATGAAATAATCGTTTATATAATCTTATTATTATTATTATTATTATTATTACCACGTCAATGCGATCAGGTCAATGTTTATGCAAGAGAATTCACATTATAATGGGAATAGAGGAAGGAGTACTACAACCTTCCACTAAAGACAACTTTTCATACATGCATAGAAGAATGTAAGATTGATGTGAATCTGGGACGAAAAGGTCGGTCCACTTTGAAAATCATTTTTTTTTTTTTTTTTGTTGTTGTTAAAAAAAATGACCCCATATATTTTCAAAGTGGACCGACCATTTCGTCCCAGATTCACATCAATCTTACATTCTTCTATGCATGTATGAAAATTAAGTTGTCTTTACTGGAAGGTTGTAGTACTCCTTCCTTCCTATTTTGAATTCTCTTGCATAAACATTGACCCCATATTATTGACGTTTCAAATATTATCTTGTGAAACTGAAGTTAGATTGACCCATGATGGACGGAAAGCACTTAGAAAGTTTATCCATGACAACTGGTATGCTTTGGACTTGTGTGAGAAGTAAACGTTAATCAAGGATATGAAGATCTCACCTAGACTTAAATCATGAGATTGAGATTCGCCGAATACTCATTATGGGATTTATTAATTCCCTTCAACCAAACAAAATAACAGTCTATATTAATTTGTCAGCAACTGCGAGTTCATCAATTTTTTCATAAACACGTATAGCATGCACAACATCCTCAGAATGTATTTTTGTATGCGATTGTTCTCAACCATAGAGGCTAGGTTAGCCAATATAAATTTAGCAGAGAAAGACGAGGAAATTTTACGACTTAATGATGTAGATAGCAATGCCCTGAGCATTATTGGATCTAATGAAATCTACCATTCAAAAAGGCTACCCTTGATGTAACTTCAACTTTCTATATATATATATAGCCTTTTCTTGAGTTATGCTTTAAAATATCTCCCCAATCATGATTTACTTACTAGTTAAATTCATTTTAATCGAGACCTATATTTTTAATTGCTTTATTATTGTGAGCTGGCAGCATTGACTAGAGAAATGACTTTTGAGGGACTAGGTTGATATTCATGTGTGAGTAAAAATGACTTTTGAGGGACAAGTTCACAAGTCTTTTTTTTTTTTTTTAAAGCCCAACAAAGTAGTATTGCTAATGGTACTAAATCTAAGAAGTTTGATGTAACGCGATGTATTGTGCAGCAAGGTACAAGGTCTTCAAGGAGTCCTTTTGTATTTTTTTTGTGGGGGGGGGGGGGGGGGGGGGAGAAGCCCACAAAATCCGCACAAAAGATCTTGGAAAAAGACTCAACAAAATAGTATTGGTAAATGGTGCTAGATATCAAAAGAAAGACACAATGTGAGATTTCCATAGATATGGATCCATGGGGTTAATTTCTATGGGTAAGTGTGAGGGGTTGACATGTCGTTTCCATACATGAATAGCATACCAGAGTCTATGAATGATACATGGTGAAGTAAAAAGCTTAAAGGTGATCAATTGGGAACTAGTATAACTTATTCATGGCCATGATTATGAAGAAAGCTTTATGTTGACTGTTAAAATTCCTCTCTATTTTCTCATATGCTAATACTCATATAATGACCACCGTACACCCTTCGTGTAATGGTCACTCTACAAGTATAAGTGCTTGTGGGATATTGGGGGCAAGGGCCGGGGTTCAAGTCTCCAGGAGGAAGCTTCACACACATATACATTTAGATTAGACTAGAGTAGAATTCTATCTTGTATATAAAAAATATATATATATATACTCATATAAGGAGATCTTTTTCTTTTTGTTATTGTTAAAATCACCATACTGTTAAGAACTTTGTTGCAATATAAGAATTGTGCGTTCTTAATATTTTGGTACCTTCTAGAATTTATTCTAATTAAACAAGACTATTTTAAACCCATATTTTAATTCAGAAGTTTTTAACTAGATTAGTTTCTTGTGGTTTTCCCTCTCTCTCTCTCTCTCTCTCTCTTTTCTTTTCTTCTTCTTTCTTTTTTATTTGATAACCTGTGGTTTTCCCTTCTTATTAGAGGTTATTCATGTAAAAAATGTGGTGTCTTGTTGGATGAGAGGTTGTGGAAATTTTCTTTTGTGTTGGTATTTGTGCTCGGCTATTAATTCCTTAAATGTCCAAAATACGCTCAAAATCCTCCTAGTCCACCCACGGATGGCATTTTGTGAAGTAAAAACTAGTCAATAAAGGAAAAAGTTCAAAGGTAAGGAAAAGCTAGTTAAACGTTATTCGGTGCTTAGAGAGAGTTCTCTCACATGGAAAAATAAATAGAGAACTTGGGAACTCGATATAATATTGGGCCCAAATCAGTCTTAAAAAGCACCAGAATAGGGTTAAAAAACCGCCCCTAAAGGTTAGAT
Source organism: Castanea mollissima (assembly GCA_014183005.1). Lineage (NCBI taxonomy): Eukaryota > Viridiplantae > Streptophyta > Magnoliopsida > Fagales > Fagaceae > Castanea > Castanea mollissima. The sequence goes on along the minus strand of JACAVU010000001.1, from coordinate 610,801 downwards.
TATAAAAATATAAAAATGCCTAAAGGTGCAGTTTAAAATTGTTGGTATAGATTCAATGGTTTTTAATTTTTAAAAAGTGCTGGTATAGGGTTACAAAAACCATCGGGACTTATATCGGCAATTTTAAAACCACTAATGTAAGTCACCTTAGCCTATTGTCACATTTACTAAGAAGTGCTAAGAAATAACCCATTTGGGTCTACAGTGATATTTTTTATGTTTATAATTGCGTTTTAAAAACGTAATTATAGCCCCAGTTTTTTTTATTGTTATTTTCAGAATATTTAATAATTTTTTTAAGTTATAATAGTCTTAAAATTTAGAATTAAATGATATTCCTATTAGAAACATGCATGCCCGTATATATGTTAAGACATCAATTGAAGATTTGAAGCATTCTTAAAAGAATTTCTTCCAAACATGGCTAAACAGTTAATGATCATTAATATGTAGATGTTTCTCAATACGATTAATAATGTTTTTGGGGTTACCGATAGTTGGTGTCAAAAGTGATCTCTACTTGTTTTCGTGGGGATGGGACTGCATTTGCATGAGAGTAGTAGGAGAAAAACCTAGTCATCTGCTAAAAATATCTTTGAAAGAATTGGACAAATTAATAGAGTCCGATGGGAAGCATGTGGTATATTAGGTAGGGGGGAGAATTAATATAGAAGAAGAGGCGGTGGTGGTGGCCATATATGGTGGCTCTCTTTCAAATCTATCTACCTACGCCTGCGCTAGCTAAATAGGGTATATGGGGTCCTAGTCCCTAGCTAGCAAGAAAGACAAGTAGTTATGGACCCACAATGGGTTGGTTGAGGGTGAATTACTATAATATTATTGGTCCTCCATTACAACACCCACAAGGATCCCGTGGCTTGGACCATTTTGGCGGTCGTCAACCCTACCTCTTTCTTGGCCTCTTATTGCATGTACACGTGATTTTCAGGGACAGAGAAAGAGAGGGATTCTCTAACTTTCTTGAGAGTTACATCTTCAAACAAGTTGACATGATATGTTATGTATTACTATTACTATTACACATGATGGAAGTTCTGTACAGTAGCACTTCTTCTTCTTCTTCTTCTATAATATCATCATTAATAATTGCATATAGTACCAAATCCAAAAGAGATAGCAAGCGTGAATGTTTGCATGGATATATGTGAATCAAGTTTGGCCAATCACCGACCATATTAGGGGATTGGGATTGTCTCATTCTCAGCTGTGGCATGTTAAGCCTCAAATTTTCAACCGTCCAACCAATCTTCTTTATGTAAATGACAAACACACGCGTTTTGTCATTGTTGTTTAGGTTCTACCACCCATTGATTTAATACACTCTATCACTTGCACTTGCAGACAAACCCCACTTGTGCCCTTTTTCATCCTTGCCAATAAAAATACAAACCTCTCTTTTCTAGAGGGTTACATATTTATCATTACATAAGGGACTGTAATGAATCTACCCAAATATTATGTCAATCATGGTCCAGGTTTAATTGGACCTATGTGCTTGTGACATAAAACACCTTTTTAAGATGACGTTGCTCGCATTTTGTCAGCTTCCTGATTGAAGACCATTATTTATTTCTTTATTTTTAGCTCGCTTTAGGAGATATTTTGATATTATGGCATCAAGGGGTTGGAATGGATTTATACATTAAATTGTCTGAATAAAGCTTTAACAACAAAGAAAGATTTCAAAAAGAACGGAGTTTTTACACCAAGAATTATAAGGCCTTAATTTCAAGCTTGATATTAAAATGAACACCTTTTGGGTTTTCATCTAACCTCATCCAAAAATTTATATTTCACTAACTAATATAGAAAAAAAAACATGACACTTTTGGATACCTCATTTCAGCAATTTGAATTTAGATTCAGACCCAAAAAAAAAAAAAAAAAAAACCTTCTCACTTCTTATTTCAAATGAAACCCTAATGTGATAGTTGCAAATTGAGAGCAACATAGGTAGCAATAAATTTTGAGAAAACCAGTTATCTTCTGTGATAGTAAATGAATGACAATTATATGACTAAAGCTTTAGAAAATTTTTGAATCCACGGGAAAAACTTTAAAACCCATTAAAAATATTGAAGCTTCAAAAGAAATTTTTATTGAAATTGACTTTTGGTTTTATGTTATAGTGGGGCTAGTTTATAGGCTTCATAATACTTGATCACCAAGCAAAAATATTACTAAAAACAAATCCTAATTAATAGAATGGGGTCTTTTTATGGTATTTTTCAATGTAACATGAGTCACTAGGGAATGTGACAAAATTAGTGTCATGTATGACCCTATTATTACTTGTCTTAAAAAAAGAAAAAGAAAAAAGAGATTATCATATGAGCTGGAGCTTACAATCAGATTTGATCTAGATACTATTTTATTTGATCTTTTAGTGACCTCTAACATGAAAAATATAATTAAAATACATGAAAATTGTGAACTTTGTCAATTTAATCTGATTTATTAATGAATGTGACAAAATTACTATCACATATATAGTAGTGGCCCTAGAAAATTTTTTCCAAGATAGTCTTTAAGACATATAAATTATATAAAATTAATAAAAAGAGAATTTGACTATATTGTCATCATAAAAAAAACGCAAATATATGAAGTTTTATAGTTTCCTTCTACTAACATAATGAAAAAGCAAAAATAGACTGATGAAAAATAGAGTGATAAGTAAAAATGTTGATATGAAATAATAAAGAGAGTTTAAAATGAGAGAGAGAGAGAGAGAGATGATACCTATTGTGACTGTGAACCAAGTTGCCAAGAAGAGCAGAACTATTATGACTACAAAGACAAGGAGAGCACAACTATCAGAACCATCTAGGAGAACTCATGGTCATAGTATTTCTCGTGGTATCATTTTTTTAAAGAAATGAAATTAAAGGTTATTTTTATGAAATGGGTTGAACAAACCTAAATGATTAGGGGTCTTTATTTTTTATTTTGTTTTTGAATGATTTTTTATGTTTAATATTTTGTAATTTGTAATTTCTTGGCCTAATCTTGCTGTGTTTGGGCTATTTTTTCAGTTATTTGGGCTAATTTTGATTTTTGTTATTTAGGATTTTATTTTTAAAAAATTAAGGATTACGTTTATGGGCAAAAAATTATTTTTGTAAGAAATATTACGTCTACAATATTTTCATAACAAATCATATATTAGTGATAAGTCATTATTAATGGATAAAAACTAATGTCAACGGTGGGCCTAGTTTAAAACCAGTAACGACTTGTCACCTAAGATTTGTTGTAAAATTATTGTAAGAATACTCTCGAAGTAGCATAACTCTATTTTTTTTATTATCAAAATTCTTAATATCCTCAAGTGTTCAATAAATTTTGTAGATAGAAACACACTAAAGTATAAAAAAAATCTTTGGTAAGTTAGGGTGACCACCCTGACCTGTACGTGGCTCCGTCATTGGTTGCGTAATCCATATTAGTAATAGTAGTATAGGTATAATGACCACAAAAAAACAAAAACAAAAACAAAAAAAAAAGAGTAGGTATAGTAGAATTTCTTATAAATACATTATGATAAAAGGACTGTAATTTAATTAGGAAAATTCATAAGTACTTAAAATAAAGGAAACAGCAGAATAAATTTGTCTAGTATATATTTCAATCCGGGCCCTTTTGTCTTCTTTCCTTACACAAAATACACCTATTGAACTAACCAAATAACTTGTCTTTTTCTTACTTTTCACACATTTGACAAGTTTCACCAGATAAGAATTTGAATCCCAATCAAATCTTTCGACCATAACCAAAATCGATAGACTTTGACATATTTCATTCAAATAAAACAATGGGATCTTTGGACTTGGCCTATAAGTTATGGATTTCCATTGAATTTGATATCATTGAGATATTTGAAGGCTTTCTCAACAATCTTAGCTTATGACCTTTTCTACTTTAAAATCTTCATGAATCACCTCAACAACCTCCATCTTTTCTTCGTTGTATTATTATAATAGTCAACCTCTTTGTGATACAACTTGATTTTCTTTCACCACTTCAATATTTCCTTTGAATTTTGACATTATATTTTCAAACCCCAGTTTGTTTTTTTCCTTGGTGCTTGAGCTTAGAAATGATTCGAATAATATTTCAAGAAATAATCTTAATTTGGTGATTGGCTTGATGAAAATTTCAATATCATCGCTTTCACATATAACACAATATGTCATAGTAATCATGGGGAAAAAAACAGATTATAGAGAAGGTGAAAACAAAATAGATGCAATTTCAAAAAACCCTAATTGAAAATATTGGAAAGTATACATTAGAACAACAAGGTTGTTATTTGATTAAAGAGAATCAGTTGACAACTTTTTCCTATATCTTTTATATCATATTGAAATTGGGTGAAATTATTTCATTAAAAAATAGATATATGAGGCTTCAAAATGGATGCAAATTTGCCAAAAATTGGATTTGAAATAAGTGAAAATATGGTCATTTGAAGTTGACTCAATGATACTATCTTTTGAAAGGTGGCTCAACCTTGCTCGAGCGAATTGTGACAATTTTTCATTATTTATTTTTATACCGAGCCCAGACCTTAACCTACTTATAAAATGCCCCATTTTGCATGATTTTCATAGGGAGAGGCAATTGTTTTATTAACATTGAGAGAGCTTTATTCTTTGATTCAAAACTATCATAAAACCTCTTTCTAGGTGTTTATCTTTGATTTTCTTTTCATGAGTCTATTGTTGAGTTTCTTGTGAGTTTTCACACCTTGAGTTCTTTGAAAACACTTAGATTATTAGTGAATTCATAGGTAAAATCTTCCAGAGATATATTTTGGAGTACCAGATCTGCAGGTTGATGCGGACGCGTTTGCTCGTGGAGAAAATTTTGTAGAAGCTGCATTGAGACGCAAACAAGTCGCTTGTTGCGGTTACAAGTCAAGTCAATGTTGAGTGGTGGCTTATATTGCCACGTTAGCTGCTTTGTGTATGGTGCTGTACATGTAGTTTGGTATATTAGTTTGTGTGTGGTATTGTATTTTGGTATTTTGTGTGACTTTTTTTTGTTAGGTTTGATTTAGAGAGAAGTCTCTTTGAGGGTTTTCTTTGTATTTAGGTGAGACCTTTAATTTTATATTTAGTGAGAACTATTTGGATGTATTGGGGTTTTAGGTTATATGAGACCGTCTTTGCACCATTTTTGTAATTTACAAATTTTTTATTGCATCGTCATCATTTATGGATGTAGACTATCGTTGAATTATGTAAATTGGAAAATTCTTAGGTAGTCTCGGAGTATAGTGAAATGGTGCTCCCTCCTCTCACATTCATGGTGGACTCCACCATGAATTTAATGAGCGGACCCCACAATGAATGTGAGAGGAGGGAGCACCATTCTCCGTACTCTGGGAGTACCTAAGAATTACTCATGTAAATTTGTTGTGTTTTATTTTGTGTGTGGTTGTCTATTTTTCTTTAGGTTTTCTTTGTTTCTATTATTATGTGGGATAGCTAGGTTACACTTGCCAAAATCATTTTGTTCTTTTTATTAATGTAAGCATACCATCATGAGAGAATGATTTTTTTTTCATGCCATGAGAAAGGGATTACTTATGGATTTAACATACAACAAATTAAGAAAATCTAAAAATGAAAATATCAGTTAATTTTCAAAGAATTTTCATTTTGAAATAGAGTAGACAATGGAAATGAAAGTTGTAAAGCTAAAAGCAAGACCGGCTTAACAACTTTGAGGGCCTTAGACGAAAATTTTAAGTAGGGTCTTTTTTATATTTAAATATTAATTAAATAATATGTATTAAATTTTTTTATTTAAAATATATTTTTCTTGCTTTTTGAGATGCAAAATTACTAATTAAATTTTTGTATTAAAGTTTCTCTAGCATTTCTTTTGCAATTTTTCTAAAGCCATGACTACTTTAAGGTCTAAACCTGCACAAATAAAAATTAATTTATTATATGGTTCAATAAATTAGTATCACTATAATACAAATGAGTTGATATGATACACATCAAATTATTAATTGGTGTGATAATATATAATAATTGGTAAAGTAAGAGTATGCATTAAAAAAAAAGGTGATAAATTATAGTGTGTGGCAGACCAGCTATGATGTGCTGAGTGTTGTGGCCTTTGGGCAAACAGTGCAGTGTTGTGTGCACTATGCAGTCTTGTCCACACAGCCCATAGCTTGTGTGCACTGTCACTGTACAGTGCTATGGGTTGTGCAGTACAGCCTGTGTAGTGTGCAACTGTGCTTAAAACATGTTGTTTTATGTGCAAAAAAAGTTTTGTACAGCTTGTACTATGACTCCTATCAATCAATCAAGCAGCGAAATAGTCTAAAGAAATATATAATTTAAATTGAATAAATAGCATACTCATCCATTTTAATTTTTGGAAAGATAGAGAGGGAGAGAAGTTTGAGAAGATTACCTCTAGTATGCCCACGGCCCATGTTGTGCCTTTTCAATTTTGAATTACTATGAATCAAAGGGAATCGACAAAGAAAGATTTCAAACTAGATTGAGTTCACAGAAAAAGATCAAGACTCAAGATGAAGAAAAGAAAGGTAAGAATATAGATGGAGAGGCAGAGAGATAGAGAGATGAGAGATGAGAGATTTTTTCTTTTGTTTTTGAAATTTATAATCTCTATTTTAGAATATCTCAAGACAATTATGTTGTATTATTAATGAATTTTTCTAGTATTAATTTTGATTTTAGCATATTTCAAGAATGAGTTATTAAATTTTTCTCCTAAAATTTAATTTTGTTAGCTGACGTTTGACTATTTTTGTTTTTTCCCTTTTTAATCTTATGCATTTTAGGATACAATAGGGCATTTTTAATGCATTTCATTGACCATGCAATAAAAGTACTTAATTTTTTTTAAATTAAAATATATAGATAAATATATTATATATATAATTCTTTTTTACAAGTGGAGACCTTTTATTTAGGGACCTTAGGCGATTGCATCAATTGCATCAACAGTTAAGCCGGGCCTGGTTAAAAGGAAATTTAGTAATGAGCTAGGCTTTGACTAAACTATAATTAATTACGACAACCGTAAATGAACATAATGACATTTTCTCTTCAACATACAGAAAATTTGAAAAGCAGCAGACGTTTTGATAGCAAGATAAATACATTCTCAACTTTGGCTTGTGTACATGTGGTATATTAAACTTGTAGGCAAATGGTTTAGAAACTCAGAATAGTCTTCCTTCTAATTTACTTTTTTTGGATTAAGTAGTCTTTACTGCTGATTTGGACATAGGCAATTGGTATTTATAAAAGGAAACTATCTTCTTAACGGCTTTGACGAATGCATAATGCTTACTCTTTTTTTCCACTACATATATTATGTTATTACTTATTAGTAAACCATAATACTCTTTAGCACGGCAAAAAAAATAGAGCTTAGAATTTAGTATTGTTATATTACTTGCATAAGCAAAATACATACATATATATATATCGGAGGTGGCTAAATGGATAGACCTAGATTATCAAAAGTAGTAGTAGGAGAAAGGATAGCCCTAGCTAGAAAAGTCTTAAGTCCAAGAAAATATATATGATATATCAAAGCTGAGAACGGTGAAGTTGGTAACGCCATAAATATGTGAAAAAATGATAGCCCTACACAAGTTTCGTCCCATATATGGAGATGGAGTTTGAGGCATCGCAATCGTAATTGTACCACATTATGCCCCACGAAGACTGGACCCATGCATGGTCAGAGACTGACTGACTACCTTTATTATATAATAACAATAAATGGGGTTCAAAGTTCAAACGCAAGGCAATATATATATCTTGTATGATTGACTTGTCAGTAATATAAAATTCAGTACTGCTACACGACTACAACTACTACTAGTTGTAATTTTGGGATGTGAATTATAAGCAGAAAAAAGCTACTAAGTTGGGGGCATTTTCATGTTGTAGTTGGTTGAAAGTTATAGGTTTACAATTAATCTACATGCATGCCGACTCTTAATTGCAAAAAATATCACATCTTTTTGTGTTGTGAATGAATAGAGGCATTGTGACACCGCAGCTAGCGCAAAAGGACAAGATCGATGAAAGACAAAAAAGGAAGGAGAAGGTGACCTGACCTGACAGGAGCAATCACAATTCACATATATATGACAACAAACCATGGTGAAAAGGGTCCACCACCCACCGTTGGGTTTCATTTATTATATATATGGGGGGTGGGGTGGTGGGGTGGGGGTGGGGGTGGGGGTGGGGGTGGGGGTGGGGTTGATCAAAATAATTTAAAGAGCCTAGGGTCAGTCAAATATATTGACCATCTGACTCCCTGACTATCCATTGACTCTCTGACTTCCCATTTATTGTTCTTCCAGTTATAGGACTTGGAACTAACCTCTTGTTGGCTCTGTGTCTCAACCTCTCTCAACTCCTTCCAGTACTGTCTCTCTCTCTCTTTCTCTCTCTCTTTTTGGGCTTGTGCCTTTTTTCTCTCTATCTCCTAGCTATAGCTACTTTTACCGAACAGCCAAGTATCTCGTGATCCTTTTTGACAACCAGTACTGCAAGAAGTTGACCCTTCTACATGCGCTGCTCCCCTCCAATTTAGCTCCTCTGTCCCTTTTGCTCATTTATTCTACTACTACACTACAATTTGGTCGGTAAATGTAAATGCCATATAATATCTAGAGCTTACTAACTTTTTTTGGCTTCATTTAACTTCTTACTTTGTGATACCTCATGTGAGTTATAGATTGAATAAGTGTGTATCACTGTTTTGTCTTGATATTTACTTAAGTCCAACATCAAGCGTTTACTAAGTCGTTGAGCTATGTTATATATATAAATAATTACAAAAAATCTCAATTACAATTTATTAAGTAATTAATCTTTTTTTGATGTATTGTACAATTGTCATCAATATTAATTTTTGTCGAGTTAGTGAGGAATGATACTTTTAAGAAGGTTATCAGATTGCCAACTTTGGAAAAAAACAGAAAATTTGAGAAAATACAAAATATAATTAAGAAGACCGAGTTAGAAGCTAATCCGTCTCACCATCACCAACCTTTCTACATGGCCTTCAATCGATCTCCAAGTAAGGAAAAAAGATAGGTCTGATTGAAATTGAGAAAACAATGACATTTGTAGTTATTACAACACACTAACTTAATTATATGGTGATCAAGACTAACATGACAGAAGAAGAAGATGTGACTAGTAATTATCTGGTTTCCTAATGCACGCTTCATAAACTATGAAGAGAAGCTCTCTCATACAATTCTTAATCGCGGTAATGTGGTAAGGTAATTACTTGTCCAAAAAAAAAGAAAAAGAAGTGGTATGACAATATTATTATTATTTTCTCTTCTTGGTCAATTGGTGTCAGTCTGATAATATACTAGTCCCAGTCTGTGTCTGTGTCTGAGTCTGACACTACAGCAAGACGACCCATATGGCAGCATATTGGATACTCTTGAATCAGCGGTGGCATTTATTCTATATTTAATGAGTGTGCTAAGATATTGGATATGAGACTCTTATAATCATTCATAGAGATTCAACGAAGAAACTGGCAAAGCTCTTTCTCAGTCTCTTTAAATATCATGTACATGTGCTCCATGTCTCTCTGCCTACGTGGCTACGGTAAATTAATGTATAAAAACCAACATAAATACACCACCCCAAATACACACACACAAAAAAAAAAAAAAAAAGGCCAACTGTTTTGCTTCTGAGTTTTAGTTTAGGAAATCTGAACCACGTGAACTGGAAGCCCAGCCAGATCGAAGTAATTCTGGACTTGGACTAAGTTGAGAGGCCCAGCTAGATAGAATAGCTGTATGTTTTTTACAGGGCATATTCTGTTCTTTCCGTTATCTCAGTAGGTTTATGTTGCCTACAAACATAACAGGATTACATGAAGTTGTTGTCTTCCAGGCTAGACTTCCAAATAGTTTTTTGAAGTAGGTGTTGCAAGGCATATAATAAATACTACAGCTTTTTAGAAAATCATTCCAGCACGGTCATGTAGGCGTTCCAACAATAAGTCTAGCTAGGACTCTAGGGACAACCTTTTTTTTTCATAACAACTGAAATAGTCTGTTAAACTTAAAACTAGTCAAGTGAAAATGATTTTGCTCAAATCACAAAATACCATATTAACAATTGAGAAATATTGTATTTCCAAAAATGGTTTGTGCTCAAAATTTTCTTCTAGGATTAGAGAAGAACACATTAACAGGTAAAGGCTAACATGGAAGATTAGAAGAATCACAAACTATAAGTATAATACCCCGATTTGATTTTATGATTATCACTATCATCGTCATTATTAATATAGAGTTGAGGTACTATATATGTGTGCACAGTAAGATGGGAGTAGACAATTTTGTAGTGTTACCAAAATAGGTGAGAAAATTAAAATTTTAGTGCATACAATTTAGTGTGACAGTTAAAATAATAAATAAATAAAAAATGAAGATGTTTTATAGGCCCCTTGGAGACTGAAGAGATAAGTTCAAGTGAGTTTTAAACTCCAGCCCACTACCCCACCAAGCCCACATCTTTGATGCTTTAAAATATAAGGTGGAGGAAAAGATAAATTAGGGTTTTTGTAAGAAGGGTTTTATCAAAGAGGCTAAGAGGTGTTTTTCTTTGGAGTTTAGAGCACATACAATTGAAGATGCAATCGAATTGCTCAAGGTATGATTTCTCACCGTTAGAAACAAAGAATTAAAAGGTTATAATTTTATCTTAGAATCAGTTTGTGATGTTAGATTGTTCAGAAGGTTAGACTCAGTTCTAAAATTTTACTTATACTTTTACGATTATATTTGCCCACTGTGTGTATCCATGAACGAAGACATGGATCAAATCTTAACTCATGTGTGCCATTACGTTTTCATTGGTGTAAAATTGTGATTTACAACTATATTTTATGTTGGCTTTATTCCATGATAAAAAGTGTTGTAATTGCTTTAATTTTGTTTCTTGTATTTTGTGAAATTTTATTGTATTGGGTTTAGTATTAAGTTGATGAAGAATTGAGTATAAAATGAAGAATCAATGGATTTCGTGAGTGTCTTGCTAGAAGCTAACCCGCAAAAGAGTCACGTGAGAAGCACATACTAGAAGTTGAAAAGTCGTGCTAGCTTGGAGGATTTCGTGAGTGTTTTGCGGGTAAGGTCTTTTCGCGAGATACCTGCGAAACTCTCTGCCTAGAGGATTTTTAAGTGTGACTTTCTTATCCTTCACTCATACTATATATACCTTCATTATCCACAAAAGTATGAGAGACCATTCAGAGAGAAGAAAAAAAAAACCCTAGATAGGTTTTCAACAACACACACACCCATTTTTTAGAGAGAGAGCTACTCATCTTTAGTGAGAAATCATTCTAACATTTTCTCATTCTCTTTTTCATTGTCATACCTTGAGAGGAGATTTGTACCCAAATACAACCCACACCTTTTCAGAGTGTAGAGAGTGTTTTGGAACTTGGGAAGCTTTGAGGATTTTCTAGAAGAAGCCGGTGAGGCTTGGTAGATGCAATTGAGTGTATTACGGGATTCGGAAAGCTTGATAAGACATAGTTTTGAAAAGCCTTATTGGAGTAGGAGCTTGGAGGGCTTAGGTACATTGGGTAGATTAGGCTTGGAGGGTCTCTTTCTATTTGTGTATCCCAACTTATTATCTAGTCGATCGATTTACCGCTTGGAGGGCAGCGGAAAGGCTTTGATAACACATCGGCGTGTTATCTTGTGTTTGCATCTATCTTCCCTTATTCTTGTGCTTTACTTCTATTGTTTAGTTATTCATGTTTATGCATTATAGTAGTTATCGGTTATTGCGCTTCATTTACTCTTGTTCTGCACTTAGATAAGTTAGAGTAAAAGCAATCTAGCTGTAATTTTTAATTGGGGGTCTAAACAAGCTCTTGTGTATTCACATAAATCTGAGCATTCAATTGGTATCAGAGCGCGTATACTTGTTTTGGTTTCATTACCTAAGTGTGATCCTTGACCCCTTTGTGTGTATTGCCATGGATAGAGTTTTGTATGCTTCTATGGATGTTGTTGATTGTAACATACCATGTGTTTGTGAAAATGTGTCTATAAGTGTTAATCCTCAATATTGTGATGTCATGTTACATGAATCTATAGGGGTTGTTGATGATATTCAACATGTCAAACTTGTAAAGAAAAAGGCTAAGAAGTTTGACGAGAATTTCAGCAAGTTCATTTATGAAAATGATGATTTGATTGCTAAGCTCAATGAATTCATTAATTGGTTGAAAAGTACAAGAAACTTGCTGAACATTCTCTTGAAAAACTAAAGGAGTTTGAATGTTTGAAGAAGGACTTGAATGCTAAACTTGTTTTGTCTAAAAACTTGTTGATGAGCTAAAATGTGAAAATGAATCTCTTAAGATGCATGCCAAGTGTTTGATTGTTGAAATTATTGCTAAAAATGATAAAAATATTTATTGCAATCATATTGTGGTATCCGATTTTGTGCCTAGTGTGAGCTCTACCTCTAAAGACAAATTGGTGTACATTCCTTCACACAAAAGAAACCAAAAAGTGAAAAGAAAGACTCTTAAGCCAAGTCTCCATTTAGGTCTCAACCTAAGGTTTTGGATGGATCTAAGTTTGTTTCAACTTGCTACCATTGTGGTGTGATCGGTCATATAAGACCTCAATGTCCCAAATTGAAGAAAGAACAAAACTATGTTGCTAGATCCCTCCCTATAAAGCCTGGCAGACCTAAACCCATTGTTTGTCACCATTCTGGTGCCCTTGGTTATCTAAGACCTCATTGCTCTAAGTTTCAAGCTCTTAAAAGAATTAAAAAAAAAAAAAAAAAAAGAGAGAAATTTACGCATCTTGGAAGTTGTGATATAAAATCAAAACCGGATTTGGAGGAAAATAGTAAGTTGTTGAAGAAAGTTTTTATGTTCTTACCTCCTTATCTATGTGTATCTCCAGTTCTTATTCTTCCAACCCTCGTCTCACTTCTCATGAGACACTCATTCCAAGCAATCATTCCGTTTGGATGAGAAATGGTTCCTATGGTTGAGATTTTGCTCTTTTGGTTCTTAATTTAATTCTTTTGATCTTTGTAAGTCTTTTCATGCATTAGATGCTTCATCTTATACATTTGTGAATCATGCATCTCTTTATATGCATTGTTTTTATTGTTTTTGCATTTGATCTTACTTTTATGCTTTTGTTGCGTGTGTAAAAAATTCAAAAACGCATAAAAAGTGAAAATTTCAAAAAGTTTGATTGTATATGTTTGAGCACATATCACACGTGAGTTTGGCCTAATACCTTCGTACTAATGGCGTAGTGCATTTACGAGCTTAGCTTATTTTGTATGCACATCTATTTTTATGGGAAAATTTTGAAATCTATGTGTGATTGTTGTAAATCGATTTTCAAGCTTGTCATGAATGATTAGTCAATAGTCTTGTTGGTCTTGATACATGCATAGACTTGTGCCTATATATTTTCCCACGTTTTTATGTTTTTGTTTATATCTCATCATATGTCAAATCTCGAAAAAAGAAAATGAGCCACAAAAGTCGTCACACATACTAGTATTTAACTAGGAAAAAGGGAAAGCGGCTTGTATTGAAATGTATGGTGTCTCAAAAAGCCAAAGGCTTACTCACAAAATTGAAATATCAAAAATTTTAGGCATCGATCTCAAAAATGAGATGTATTTTTCAAAAATGATCAAATGTTATTTTTTGTAAAGAAACCAAATGAATAGCTTTAAAGAGATGTAATCATTTTCTTGTGGGAAATCATATATGTTCTCTTCTATAATTGAGATAGTCCACTTGACTTAATACTAGTTGTGTATGATTGATTGAATTAATCATTGAAGTTTCACTCTAGACTAAAGACTATTCCACACTTGATCCACACACATAACACACAAGTTTAATTTTTAATGAATGTTTTTTTCATTTGTGTGTTTATACATGTTCAAATGTGATGTGTGTGTAATCAATCTTATGTGGATCAAACCAAAAAGATTTTTGTTCTTTTTGTTTGCTTTTGGAAGTGATTTGTATCACTCATATTTTTCAAAGTTTTTAAAGTTATTTTTGTGTGAAAAATATGTTTTTTAGGTGTTTTCGTGACCTATTTTATGTGTAAGCTCAACTGGGAGTTAAATAGTCCAAGTCTTAAGTTTTTCAACCTTGGACAGAGAGTTTCGCGACTGTTTTGCGATTATTTCGACAGTAAAGCTTACTCGTGAATATTCCACATCAGCTTTTTAAAGGGCATTTCGTAGGACATTTGTTTTAAACTTCTCATATCTTCTTCCAAACCCCTATTTTAATGCTTCAATATCAAAACTCAACTAATTTCAAGTGTTTTACATTCCATAAATATCTCTAAGGTAATCTTTAATTCTTTTCCTTGATTTTGATCCTTAGATTATGTTTTTGAGGTTTTTATATTCATAGTTGGAATTTTCTCAAATGGAAGTTGGAAAACTTAATTTCTATCAATCTTTTTGACTAGGTTTTGTTTTAAATGATAATTTGCTTTGGATGTTGGCCTTGTGTGACAAAAATAACATGTATTTAAGCAAGTTTTTCATATGTTCATGCATTGTTTAACATACATGTGTAGTGTGTGCACTCTAAGTGTTTGATAAAATACTCAAATGACATTTTCTCGTTGTTTTAGACTCCAATAAGTACCAATTTTTGGGGGTCACCATAATTATTCATGTTTATCATGTTTTGATCATTGGTGGTGTATTTTATATACTTTACCCCGTGAGTGCTTATTCATGCATTGGTCATGCATCTCACATGTACACTAGATGTACCTCTATTGCACACACTCTAACATTTGACATGTTTTGTATTTACTCATGCTATTTAAGTCTTTTAGACCCTTTAGCACATATAACATGTTCTTGTGTCTATGTCATGCCTAGGTCTATATCATATTCCATCATCCTTAGCATGTTATGTTTACTTTATGCCTTGTAGCATTTTTTAAATTATCTTTTGTTTGAGCTTCATTTTTCTTATTCATCTTGTACCCCTCATGCATCATATTTTACCCTTGTTCATATTTTTTTTTCTTTCCCTCCTTCCTCTTGACATACTTGTCTATTTGTGACAAAAAGGTGGAGAATATACTAAAGAGTATACCGGATTGTATCGTCGTTTTTATATGACTCATGTGCACATTCTTAAGGGGAGAATTTTACCTCGTGCACATTCATAGGGGGAGAAAGTTATAGGGGAGATGCATATACTAAGGGGGACTACTTTATGTTTGTTTTCTCGCTGCTTTATGGTGCTTTGAGTTACTTTTAGTATCTATGCTTTATTGCTTTTATTGCATCGTGTTTATGTGTTGGAACACACTTGTGCTCTTGTTGGATCTTGTATCCTTAATGAAATATAAATTTAATGCTTCTTGCTTTAGTGTTATTGCATCGGTTATGTGTTGGACATGCATACATCTTTATGCTATTGTGCTTTATTGATTACATGTTCGGATGATTATTTGCTTTGCTATATGATCATTGTAGCCATTTCCATATAACTATTTTGGTGTATGATCAAGTTGCTCATATGTTTCACATCATGTTTACTTGATTACATTTTACTTGTTACATTATACTTGGCCTTTTATTACTTGCTTTATATTGAGGGTCTAATGTGTTTTGTGCAAGCGTTTCAGGTTACAAGTATATATGTTCCAAGTATTTCACAACTTCTAGATTTAGGTGTGAGTGAGTTTTGTCATTATTCTCAAACTCATGTTTAGGTCTAGAGTTTGTTATAGAGTGTTTTGTCATGAAATAGCCAAAAGGGTAGAATGTAAAGTTGTGATTTATAACTATATTTTATGTTGGCTTTATTCCATGACAAAAAGTGTTGTAATTGTTTTAATTTTGTTCCTTGAATTTTGTGGGATTTTATTGTATTAGGTTTAGTATTAAATTTGTGAAGAATCGAGCATAAAATGAATAATCATTGGATTTCTCGAGTGTCTCGCTAGAAGCTAACCCGTGAAAGAGCCACGTGAGAAGTACATGCTAAAAGCTGAAGAATCGTGCTAGTTTCGCGAGTGTCTCATAAATAAGGCTTTATCGTAAGATACCCGCGAAACTCTTTACTTGGAGATTTTTAAGTGTGACTTTCTTACCCTTTACTTATACTATATATACCCTCATTATTCACAAAAGTATGAAAGGCCATTCAAAGAAGAAAAAAAACCTTAGATAGGTTTTCAACAATACAAACACCTATATTTTAGAGTGAGAGCTACTCATCCTTATTAAGAAATCATTCTAGCATTTTCTCATTCCCTCTCCCATTGTTATACCTTGAGAAGAGATTTGTACTAAAACACAACCCACACCTTGTTGGAGTAGGAGCTTGGAGTAGGACAAGATAAGACACGGTTCCAAAAAACCTTGTTGGAGTAGGAGCTTAGAAGGCTTAGGTACATTGGGTAGATTAGACTTGGAGGGTCTCTTGTTATTTGTGTATCCAACTTATTGTCTAGTGGATCAATTTACTGCTTGGAGGGCGATAGAGAGGTTTTTCACTGAGTTTTTCGGTTTCCTCTTCGATGACACATCAGCGTGTTATCTTGCGTTTGCATCTCTCTTCCCTTACTCTTGTGCTTTACTTTTATTGTTTGGTTATTCATGTTTATGCACTAGAGTAATTGTCGGTTATTGAGTTTCATTTACTCTTATTCCACACTTAGTTAAAAGTGTTATTGCTTCAACAAGTATTTTCCTAGTGAGTCAGTTTGTATAATTCAATAAGTTTTATATTTTGTGAAGGATATTAAGTAATATCCATGATTGATTATAGGTCCTATTTAAGAATGTTTTGAGGTTTTTTGGAGGTTGTTTTGGCTAGACTTTTAGAATGATTCAAGTGCTGTAAGTAATTATGCGTAATATGTACAAGTTTTGTCATTTAGGTTCTTAGATGTCAAAGGTTCTCAAAAGTTACATTTTTAAGCTTTCTAAAGTTTATTGAAAGCATTTTTACATCATTGGAAAAAAAAACTTCGACTTTTAAATGATTTTTTTGAAGAGAAATTTTGAATTTTAATAATGTTTTGAATGTCCGAATCTCATTTAAAAGAAACTAAACTCTTTTAAGAAAATAATTGAGTCTTAATGTAAATTTCTAAAAAGGTTCTTGTTCTTTAAATTTGTGTAAAACTAAGTGATTTCAAAGTCATATTCCTATTTTTCAAATGGTATTTAAAATGCTCTTTTAGCAAATTGAATTCTTAGATTTACTCAAGAATTGTAAAAAACTTGTATAAACTCCTCAATTCCTACTCATTCCCTAAGAGAGTCAAGCATCCTTTGATTTATGTTTGAATTCGACATTGTGATATTCGATATGCCTTCATTGTTGGAATAATTGTAATATTAAGAAAATTATTCTATTTTGTATGAACTTTGTTTTGTGATATGTGAATAAAAACAAGTGTTTTTAAAATTGATCATATAGATGTGTAAATTCGCTCACGGTATAGTATGTGATAATATGTGTTGATCCCTCACCAGCAGGTATTAGATGTTGGTATCCGCTCACAGGATTGTATGTGAGAATATGTGATGTTTATATATGACACTGTGCTCTGATCAATTATCTGTATGTATTTTTGAAAGACTTTAAGATTTGATTATACATGTATTAAGTGGTTCTTTATATGTTTGGAAAACTATATTTGATATTTTGAGTGAAATTGCTTGACTATATAAAACTAGATGTGGGGTACATCTCATCAATTACTATTTTATGATTAAAGTGTAGTTGAGAATATAGAACATTTGGATCGCTTTATAAGGTGCAAGGTAGAATGTGGAGGTTGTAGGCGACTTCAGTATTACTTGAAGATTTATAGAATTTTAGTTACTTTTATTTTGTAATTCATGTTTTATATAGTGAAGATTATTTCCTATTTGTGGAGTTTAGATTTTTATAAGAGGTTTCTAAAATATTGTTTTTTTGGAGTTTTAATTTATTTTGGATTAATTATGTTTATTGAGTTATATAAGTTCAGCAAGTTAGTCGTGCATCTAAATTCATGTTCCATGGATTTGAGTTGTGACAATAAGAATCTAATTCTATAATTATTTCATTAAATTTTAGGAAAAATAAAGGAACAATGTACGATAAACACCAGTTCAAATAAGCATTTTATCACATATAGTGTGCACATTTACAGCCCTTCACTGGCAACACCCAACAAAATTGGGAGTGCTTTCTTTAGGTCATAGGTTTATCTGCAACCAACATCTTTATCTTGGTT
This sequence comes from Castanea mollissima, assembly GCA_014183005.1. Classification (NCBI taxonomy): domain Eukaryota; kingdom Viridiplantae; phylum Streptophyta; class Magnoliopsida; order Fagales; family Fagaceae; genus Castanea; species Castanea mollissima. Next base: position 592,443 of record JACAVU010000001.1, on the reverse strand, counting down.
GACACACAGAACGAGATTTCCTATGCTACGTCATTGAAGTCAGCTGTCTTGGCACACAGCTCTTAAACCATAATTAGACCTGAGCTCAATTAGAGAAGTACTTCCCTTCTTCTCACCAAACACGTTCCTAATCTACTAGTAGCATGATCTCTCATCTACCTGCAAAGAACAGGTACATAGCCTTATTATTAAGATGTAGAATAAGCATGGTGAAGATAAAGGATTCGATTTTTTTTTTTTTTAAATCTTCCATAAATATGACTGCCTCATGAAGGCTGTGCTGGTTAAAATAAAGAGGTTAAAAGTAAACGAGAAATATAAATTCAACCTGATCGGCTACTTTGAGTCTTTGACTCATTTTCGGATAGCTTCCTCCTCAAATCTTTAAGAGCATCTACAACTTCTGAATCAAGATTGTGCTTTAACAATTTACCTTGAAAAGAAGAAGATCTGAAAAGATGAAGATACTGGTGAACCACATTTGGCATCACTATTCATTATAATCTTATCGTTAATATATATTTTTTAGAAGAAGTTCCTCCACACCACCCCCCCAGGCACCATGTAGCCAGTGGATCAATTTCCCTTCCAATCTATTCTTATGAGGAAAGCAAGTATATTTTGAGCCAGAGCTCATTGGCCCCATGGGAAGGGGGTAGGGAGGCGAGCATAAGAAACCAGCAAAAACACTGATATTAAACCATGACAAACATTTCATTGTGTCTATTTCGACTCTCAACTTTCAATTCAAAGTCACTTTCTAAGAATAAAATTAACTTGATTTAAAAAATTTAAGAACAAAATTGACACAATTTATAATTGAGTGACCTTGATTTTCAAAGTTGAAGAACAAATTTGATAAAATTTAATGTAAAAAGGCAGAATTGAAACTGTGACAAATGTACAAGGACCAAAATAGTTTGTTAGCCAATTATTAATTAAGGTACAACACGAAAATTATTAGTTTGTTAGCCAATTATTAACTGTGAATCCATGTAAAAGATGTACAATATATAAAAAGGTATACATGTATATAAACCTATGATAGTAAAAAATTAAATTACCATGAAAGGATCTGAACCTCTTTTTTATTTTATTCATTTACTTATAAAGCATAGCTTCAAACCGATTTGGAGGAATGTTCTTTAATCCACTATGTGCTGATTTATAAAACTATCTATGTGTATTATTTAAACAAGTTAATTGACTTATTAAAAAAGTCTTGTGACCAAGACTACACATGGATGCTCTTTTCAATCGCCGTACAGTAGGTTGGAGGAAGATAGCTCTAAACTAGTCTGGAGTTGAACTTTTTCCTTCATTTATAGTGGTCAACTTGCATTAGTTTAATTCTTACTCCCTCTGAAGCCAAACCACCACCACAGCACTACAGTTCCAATTCTTTGAACTTCAACAGCACACAACTCCTCAAATCACATATATGATCCACTAAGTCAAAAAGCTCAAAATTCCTTTGTGGCAAAAAGATAAGTCAACCTAAGAAAACTTGATTAAGTTGATGAATTCTGATTTGGGTAGCGCAAGAATGATAGCCTAATAAAGTACAACTTTTTTAACTCAAAAACTATTATTCAGTGTGCTATCACCTAATTCAAGAGGCTGTCTTACACTACAGCTTTCAGTCCTTGGTGCTGAGTAGAAAAGTCATGATACTTCATCAAACAACTCCTATTGAGTAATCTGCTCTAAAACATGTTCCCTCATCACGGTATTAATAATATGCATCAGAGAAAGAAGTCACTGCATTTTTTTTAAACAATGCATAATAACTTCAGATCTCCTCCGACAATCTATGAGGACAGATCTTTATGGAGACTTGAGTTAAATGTCAGCCTTGGGGTCCATGTTGTTCAGTTAGTTGGGACTAAAAAATCAAAATGTGAAAGACAAATAATGGCATACATTTAATTCCTATTTTTTTTTAATGCACACCAATTATGTTTGCAAACATTCATCATAAACAGACACACCTTTGTTCTTGAAGCATCATCTCAACCTCCCTCTGTGATGCTTTAATCTACACCCAAACCACATAAACAGAATTAAAATACATGACAAACATGCCTATAAAACAAAATATACATGACATACATGAACTACACTGCCCCGGTAAATCCTCATCATCAAAGAACAAGTCAGAAGCTTACTAGTGGGGTTGAATTCTGATATACTTTGATACATCTCTTTTATAATGTGTAATAATACAATATGAGGTTGAACAATAGGTCAGTCACCAACATGCAAGACCATAGGAACAATATAAGCAGTGTAATTTAGTAGGAATTGTATGTGGTAGTCTATAAGAATGCTAAAATAAAAACAGCCATATAGATGTCGATCAGCGGGGATAACAGAACAAGATTATGGCTCCAGGTTATATGAAGAAGTTAAATTTTATTATATCAATGGTGGTTATTTATATTTGTGTCTTCACATTGCAATTAATATTCTGTCATTTTAACAAACAAAAGGTTAAAAATAATAATTAAATATCCAAAACTCTCTCTCTCTCTAGATATCAAAGATTTGCTTTTGTTAAATCAAACTCTATATAGAGAATTTGAGTCATTCAAGGTGCACCTACATGATTGTAACTACATAATTCATTGGGCCTCATTTGTCAACCTGACCCCATCTTGCACGATGGTTTTGTATAATCAAATTCTATACATAGAATTTTTTTTATGAGTCATTCAATTTTATTACGTGCACCTACATGATTGTAACTACATCATTCATTGGTGAGGAGAGAAGGAATATGGACAATAACAATGATAATAATATAATAGACAGAATTACCAAACTTCCGCATGTCAGAAATTAATGCCTCACCTCAGAAACCAATGCCTTGCAACTCCAAACAAAGGCACCCTGGAAAATGTTATAACATTATATGTCCAGTGGCTATTAACAAAAAGCATGATGCAACCATCATTGAAGTCCATTACTAGCCTAAATTATTTTTACAAGATAACTACCACTTGTTTTCCAAACATTCAAGGCAAAATAGGGAGTACTGACACTATATGAAATAACAAGCTGGACCATCCCACAATACAGCATGGAAGTTTTAGGTAAAAGGAACATAATATAGAAAATGTAAACAGGCCAGATGTATAACTAAATGCAACATTACAGCAGCATTTTAAATATCAAATTAGGTGCAGAAACTCTCATATGGTAAAAACACCAAAAACTGATTACAAGAGAAATCTTATTGCAAATAAGACAAAAGTTATGAGTGATACTAAAACCCCAAAGATTTGATTGGATTTTTTGAGTATGTGTTCTGTGGGTGTGTTGGATGTTTACTAGGTGGATCTTGGGTTTATAATGATTACGAGGAGCCCCAAATGTAACTTGACTAGCAATTTTGAAGTGTAAGTGCAGTTTTGGCTAACGCTTTCCTCAGTAGTTACATTATGACTCTTTATTTTAAAAGAATTTTCCCGAGATAGACCAAGTATAAAATGTAGCCAGAAAGTATGCAACAACTAAGAGGTTAAAAGATGGGATGGAGGAAGCTGGAATACGTTTAAAAAAAAATAGCAACTAAAAAAGCCACTGGAAAAATATAAATAAGTGGATAAACAAATTGGAGAAAACATTCTATTTAAATTTGTAGTCTTGGTAAACATTAAGCTGAAGAGCATCAGATAATTGATAAAACAGGAAAACAAGGTTTTGTGATGCAAAGGGGCAATTCAGCAATCCAAAATGACTTATCAAAATTGTGGCACTAACTGGAATTCAAATGGGTTAACTAGCAGGCAAAGACTGAAACGGGGCTTTCTTTTTCACTAGATAAAAAGGGACTTGAAGAAAGAGAATTGACAGACGACTCAGGGCTTTGGGGTTGGGGCATCAGGGATGATTAACAGGAGAGAATGTGTTTCATTTGTGTTCTACGGGAAAAAATAAAATCTAAAACAAGCAAAAAGAAGAGGGAGCAGAATAAATTATAAATTGGTAATAGCATATCTTAATCCAACAATAAATTTTTATTTTATTTTATTAGTAAGTTACTCATGCACCTAATGAGTTTTGAACCCACACAACAAACTCTCATTTTAGGTATGCAAAGACCACATTTAATACCAGAAACTATGTATCCATAAGACTGAAGATATAATTTATTGGGCTTAGGACTAGAGATCATACAATATGACCAGAGATGCCACATTAATATTGAAAATTTTCTTAATTGCTGCAGCAATTGGCTAGACGGCAGATGTTCAATACATGTTAAAATGGTTGTACATAATTGTCTCAGAAGATGGTGCAGGCACCCAAAAAGCCCTATTAATGAGGATTGATTTTGTTGAACCTAATTGATTGCGATTGATGCTATTAGAGCAATTAGATTACTACTTGAATTTTAATTTCATATATGATGTAATCCCATTATGAGTTTGTTTACTTTCCATGTTTGATGTAATTTGGGGACACTATTTAAAGGGGCTCAACATCAGTCTTCTGGATGGTTGACGATGGATTTATAAAATTTTGGTTGGAAGTTTTCTTCTACTGCTTGGTGTTAATTCGAAGCAAACCCATGTGCGATTCCTGGGTTCCTATCCCATGCTTGGTGTTGATTCCATGCAAGCCTAGGTTCTAATTCCTACTTTCTATTTTTCTTTTCTTATCGCTTGATGTTGATTCCAAGCAAACCCGATGTGCAGATTCCTAAGTCCTAGCACATTGTTTTATTATTCTTTTGTAACCCAAACACAAATTAGAGAAATTAGAGTTTATTGTCCTCCGTCACAAGATTAACAAAGAACTATACTATTTTGACCAAAATAAAATCTCTATGGAAAGAATGCATACTGCTCCATGTGCTGCATGCTGCTGTTTATTATCAGAAGTGACAACCCAAACTTTGGGGCATCCATCCTCCTTCAAAGCTGCAACCTGTAACAATATTGGCCAAAAAAAAAAAAAAGAGAACAAAATTACACATGAAACTGGAAATAAATACAAACACAAAATCCATAAGGAGAACTTTTTTTTATATCTTATTGGTAAGTTATATGCACCTAGTGGGTCTTGAACCCACGACCTTGCCCTTCACCTTGCTCTTACAATTTTGGAGGAATCATTTGAGCTAAAGCTCATTGGCCCATCAGAGAACAAATTCTCACAACAGACTCTTATAGAAAATGTTTGAACAAGGGTAACCGTGTCGGGTGTAAAAATGAAGTCATGTATTACAACTGAGATTCTAATTTTCTTTTGAAGTAATAAAAGAATAGATAAACAACATGATTATGCAATATTCTCTCAAGAATTACAAGGGAAAACTCAGGAGAGCAATGAAATCTAAAAAGAATCACAATGTATACTGCCCAAAATGCACATTACAACTGCAATTCCTAATGATAAAAAAGTTTCTTTTATTGACCTACTGTATCGCATGCGTTATTTAGTTCCATGAAATGTGACTCCTAGGTATAGAAGAGAGGTGAGGCCCCTGTTGACAGAACCTCCATTGTTCTCAAATTTTCACTTTTTAGGGCCTGCTCAGCTAGCAGGTTACAGCAATACAGATCCACACACTAAGATTTTTCAATGCCAGCTAAGGAAATTCTAGCCCCATATAAGTGGGGAAGATTTTCTTCACATTACAGTGACTTAAATTATTATCGGTTGGTTATTATTTGAGAAGTGGACAAAAAATTAAGAGGGAAAGAAAAAATTAGTCAAAGTAAAGCAGGACTACAATAGTAGCATAACTTATATTCATAACATGGACGAATGGAAGAGAACCAACTAACAAAAAATAATTCAACATGGCAGTCAACCCACATATGTAAAACAATAATTTCTATCTTTTGACACAGCCAGAGCACAGATCTGGAATTCTGCCAGCTCAATATTATCCCTTACCTCTTTTTCAATCCATGCATCAGCACATGATTCACCAGAGTATACTATATCGACACTGCAACATTATGAATTTTCATAATTAAATGAATCTTATCAACAATATGGAAATATCATACCCCAGATAAAATAGAGGATTACAATTCAGAAAATCTTGACTTTTAATATAACCTTTATGATGACAAAGTCATAACCACACCCAAAAAGGAAAAAACAAAAAATCAAAAGCAATGTCATAGCATCTAGAGGACAGAACTGTTCAATATAAAGTTGATTTGTAGGTCCTTCGCTTATTTGTCATATCAAAGCAAGCTACTTGCACAGATACTGGCCGTATACAAAGCAAGAATAATCAAGCCAGTACATCTTGCCAGACCAGGAAGCAGAAACAATTCAAAGTCAAGATGGGACTAACATGTGATTTATTTGTAATACAGGTAAATCATATATTAATACAAAAACCTCTGGACATAAGTGGAAAAAAAAAAATCCATGGACACAAATTCAATTAGTTTTACCGAAACAATATGAAAGTCATATAGATGCACAAAATTAGGACACATTTCGCATAGACGTGTTTGTTCATTTTTTCATATATTATTACATAAATATCAAAATGTGATTACTTAAGTAAAGCTATTACCATTCAGCAAAAAAAGAAAAAGAAAAAAGTAAAGCTATTACCAATCAAAATGTCATTATTCTATAAATAAGCTTGTTCATGAAGACTAGGAATCATCTTACATAGGAATACAAAAAAATGTAAGGAGGGACATGGATTAATATATATACTATATAGACACACATATAACCATAAACAAACAGATTTTCTTTTTACTTTAATTCCAACAAACAAACAAACTTAAGATTGTATGGGAATATCATGCAATTTAAGATATTCATAACTATAGTGAAGGGTTATAAATATTACCCAACAAAATTTTCCTTGTGTGTAGGGAGTCCCGACATCATGGCATCAAATACGACTACCACTTTCACCTCTGCAAATGTTTCAAACAACATAGTGAGGTACAAGTTACAAATACAAACAGAAAATTATAAATAAATAATAAAAAAAAGGTTGTACCCACTACCCAATGCACAAAACTCTCACTTTTGTAGGCCTTGGAAGAGGTCTTAGTAGGCAGCCTTATATGCAATTTTTAGTTTATTAGTTGTTAGTGTAATTTACACAGTATGTATGAATTTTTAGGTAAACATTATGCCATTCATTAGGTAACTATTAGATTATGTGACTCATTGAACATTTACATTGCCTTTAAAAAAAAAGAAATTGTTAAAAGTTACACTTGCACCCAATGGGTCTTGAACCCATGACCTCACCCTTCTCCTTACTCTTACAAGGAGAGGCGGTGTCATTTGAGCAAGAACTCAGTTACATAGCTTTTCTCTCATTAAGTATAACTCAGCAGTAAACCCTGTACCAAACCCCATATATCGGCATTCCTTTTTTCAAGAGACTATTTAGAGAGAGTCTGATTCAACCATATACAGCTCCCCTTCCCCACCAGGGTTTACAAAGAAAATATCAAGAACTACTGTAAGAACTAGATAAAATGACATAGTTTATCAAATAGTAAATTATATATCCAGCTAATTAACTCAACTAAGCTCCAATTCTAACTGATTGGGGAGCCTTTTAGTATCCTAACCAGCAACATGTCCAATCCAAATCTGCCATGATTCTGGAATTAAATTCAAATTTTCAACTCCAGTTATAACTGAGGTTTATGTGGCATATTTCCAGGAATCCCAGGAACAAGACAACTTGAGCAGAGTCTTAGTACATCTTGGAGCAGAAATCTCTTCGGTTAATGGAAGTTATAATTATCAGAAAAGGAAAAGGGAGGGGAAAAAAAAGCACAAATATCTTAAGCTTATAAAGGCCAGCACATATTAATAACAACAGGAGAGTGACAGTGACACCAAACCAATCATTTTCCGTAATCTTTTTTCAGTATTGTAAAATGAAATTTCTACATTCAGGTTCATACTCAAACCTTATCTCCATTATGTAGGTCGTTTACACAAAAGCTACTCCAAAGTTACAAGTGCAGAGTCTGTTTTGAACTTCATACTCGAACCTTATCTCAACCATTATTTAGGTCATTTACACAAAATATTCTGCACTAAAAAGAGTTTTCAACTGAAAAATATTAAAAGAGGCTTTGACACATAGAGTATGGTCTTCTACAATTGATTCTCATTCCTTCAAGTGCCTTTGACACATGCAGAAAAATCTAATGGGTTATTTGTGAATTGTGATTATGATGCAGGGAAATATGATGGGCTGTGATATGATTTAGAACTAGATGGAAAGTGAGTTGCTTGGAACAATTGATAGGTGGTTAAGCACGTCTGCAAGAGGAAACAGTTCTCAAAGAAAAGCTCTCACTTATTTTCAATCATATATCAAAACTAAAACAAGCCTATGCTGTGGCAGCAGCTCAATAGTAAATAGCCTCGTGTAGAATTAAATGACAAGTATTTGGAAATATTAAGGATGTCTTGTACTTAGTTACAGCTGTAACAGTTTAGATGTTGTTACAAATAGTTAGGCAGTTGCAACTTGTAACAGAATCAGATAGGAGTTTGTTAGACTTATGCCACATGGCAGCAGACTAAAAATTCAGTTAGTTATGGCTTAGGGCAGTTAGTACTTGAGTCCCTAGCTAAAAATAGCCCATTGATATTCTTGCAACTCAGTTTAGATGAGAATACAGATTTTAGCCTAAGTGCTAGTTTCAAGAGGGTGCTTTTGAAGAATTGATTTCCCATTATTGTGCTTTAACACAACTTAGCCCTTAGTTTCATTTCAATTCCAGCTTGATTTAGATTTGTTTGCATCAGAGTATCAAATGCTATCTGATTATCTTCATCAGTTCATCTTCCAGATGCTCATTTGCATTAAGAAGCTTACACCATCCATCTTAGAAAAGAAAAACTATCTTTTTTTGGGGGTGTGGGGGGGGGGGGGGGGGGTGGGAAGGTTCAATAGTATATGAAATGTTCCCCTTTTGCTGGATGTAATGTACATAAGAGTTCAAAAAGATCGTAGTATACTTTATAAGGAAGTCTCCTCGTAAAACTAATAGAAGAACCGGGGTACAAACCTCTTAGCATACTGTATGTAATAAGTTCATCCACTAGCTTTTGTCGAGCAATATCAAGTCTCCCATTCATAAAGTGTTTCTTCAACTTCATCCAGTAGCCACATACATTATAACCATCAACAAGCAACACAGGGACTGCAGTCTCTATACCCTGGTTTGTACTGCAAAAGAAATTTAGGTTAAAAGGAAAATACATCTCCATGAAGTTTAAAATGGTTAAAACAACAAATCGAAATAGGAAAGAAACCTGGAGAGATTATTACTAGTAGAGGGTCATGGTAGGATCACGATAGAGTTCTGTATCTTCTGGAAGGTCCTCCTTTTGCACCTTCTTTTTGCGGTAACTGGTAGCAGGCTTTGGTGTGCTTGACTTTTTCTTTGGAATTCCTACAAGTACTTTACCAGGTGAGATAGAGGATACATATGCGAATACTGGCTTTAAAGATCTCAGTAGACAACCTACCTTCCATAACTTTAAAAACTGCAGATTCTGCTTGACATTTGATGTAATTCTCACAGGAGTTGGCTCTGAAACCTGACAGCAGAAAGCCTCTTATATGCTGCCTAATGTGGAGAAAAAAAAAAACATTTACCAAAGAAAGATGGAATACTCCCTGATTTTCATACAAAATTGGATTAACCCTCTTAGATCAAAATTGGGCATTGCGTTTTGACCAACATCTTCCAAACTGTTCTCAAGGTCCTTAGAGAGGTTGAAACAATATGTGGATTATTTAGCTTTGTCAAGACTCCTTTATAAAAGTTTATGAACATATAAAACAGTATATCTTTCTCTTCATTCCTTAACAACAATTTGATATTTTTTCTATTAGTATTCCTTGGGATATGTGTGCCTGTAATGCATCTTTTTGGCTCAGGAAGCATAACTCCTTTCTTGAAGTATGAACGCTTAGTGAAGCATACAGATAGTGATGAATATGATTGCAGTAGGATTGATAACGCTCACTTTAAAACACAAAATGACTCCTTAAAAAGTGACAATCAATTACGATATACTCAAATAAGTTGTGCATTTTTATTACGGCGCTTTCACATCTTCTTAACCCGAAATGGCTGGGGAGAGGAAAGGTTCTTTTTTTTTTTTTTTTAGGGTACTCCCGGAACAGATCCAGTGGAGACGGGGTGGGGCCTGTAGCTTAGAGGATTAGAGCACGTGGCTACGAACCACGGTGTTGGGGGTTCGAATCCCTCCTCGCCCACAACCGGCCAAAAAGGAAAGGGCCTTTACCCCTGGGGTAGGAAAATCATGATCGGGATAGCGGACCCAAAGCTATGGAACTTGGGTGTGGGTCTTTTGTCGAAATGTAATGGCCTTACTTTACTTTTTCTTTTTATTTATCGTTAATTTAATGGTGTATGAATTAATATAGTATGTATACCTGAATCAGCATATTTTTTTGTTTTACGCCCGTAATTCTTCCTCAGCCGGGCTTGGCAGAATAGCAGAGCAAGTACAAGTATACAGTTTGAAAGCATTAAGCAAGCCCTGTATAAACTATAAACTAAAAGGGGGCAATGAACAAAACAAAAACATACAAGACAATCCTCTATATTTCTATACCTTGACGAGTCTTGGGGTCTGGTAGATTACATTGTTCCTCCTGCCTAAGAACTTTCTAATAAGGTAAAGAATCGGTTTTGGAAAAAAATTAACATGCCAAGCTGGGGATATAATGAAAACAGAAGTTATTCGAGGCACAATGAAATTGAGTGACTTTATCAAATTCACAAAAGAAAAGGGCATTTCACCCAAGTGCATTCGTTCGAAATAACAAAACCCACTTCATATTTTTCTTTAATCTGCTGAAAGAATTGAAAAAGAAACAGTCTTTCATTGCTTCAAAGAGTAATGACAGGAAGTGAAAGATTAAGATAATGGGTGTGAGAGTAAATGGGAAAAAACATGATCTAAAGTGAAACCTTACCTTAGGCTGTTGCTGCTTCTTGCTGCTGGCCATTTGAATAACCTTGTAAGAAGAAGCCTTGGTAAAGCAGGAAAGACCATCCCCACCATGATAGGATGATGGAAATGACACTGGTTTCATAGGATGAGCCCACCAACTGTTCTTGCTTCTTTGTTGATTGCTTGCCTCTAATTCTATAATTGTTCTTCAACTTCAAAGCTCAATTTTGCACCCATTTTAGTATAACAGTATGATGATCCATCTTTTTTTCTTTCTGGTTGTTGCTCCAACAGCTACTGTACTAGAGAAGGTGCGTGCAAGTTGACAGTGCGCGCTTTGTGGACAATAAAGAGAGATGACACGTATGGACAGCAGCCTCAAGTTTCAACCTTTTTTTTGGATTGTGGACCATTATACCAAAAACAGACCATTGTAATCATTTTTACATACTAGTTATTTATTTCTGATTTAAAAAACAAAAAATCATTTCTTAGTCATATCTAATTAATTATTTATATACCGCCTCTCTTGATTTTTCATCTATTATCTTTTTCTTCTTTTCTTTTTTCCTTTTTTTTTTTGGTTTCAAATCCTAACTTTATAATTAATTATTATTTTTAATTATTCTTAAAATCGTTTTTCAAAATTAATTGAACTTGGCAATAAAAATTACATTGTTGATCAATCACTTACACGTACACAATGGTCACATGGCTTGGCCGACCATAAAAATTGGTGATTTTACAAATATCCCTCTTGGATTTTCATGTGTGTTAACCTAGTTTTTTTTTTCCAATTTAAATAATTAATCCTTGGATTTTTTTTTTTTTGGCTACCTTAGAATTTATATTTGTGTATCAACACAATCCTTGTATCTTACCATATAAGCACTGTTTTGTAATTTGACGCATCATTAATTCGGGAGCTCTAGATTTTCCATGTAAATAGCACAGAAAAGATCAGCCTCTTCTAGGGTTAAATCACGGGGCACCCATGGTGATGTGTTTTCATTCTTCCTTTAATTACAAAGTGCTTTCTTTTTCTTTTTCCTTTATTTGTATTATATGGTTCACTTGTGAGGAGGATATCCACTTCAACAACTAGTGAACATTGGACATCTGGACAAAGTGATATGTGTAAAAACTAATAGCCTGGAACCATCGTCTTATAAAACATGATGGGGACGAAGGGTGATGTGTTAAATAAGTGTTGCTTTGGTTAATGGTAATTGATGCACTGGCATATCATGATAAATGTTCCTCTCCCTCATCTATAATCCCAAAGAGCCTAGGAGAATCACTGAATCAGTCCTCATCTATTTGAGGAAGTTTATTCGATCTAGTTTGATGAAGGGTGGTGAAAAAGGAAATTTTCTCTGTACAATGGGCTCTGATTTTACAAGCTGCAATACAAGCCATCAAACAGCCCGATTCCTTTGCTGAAGAGTGACGGATCATTTGCTTACAAGAGAAAGTTTATTTACAGAATACTGAAGTGATTCTACGACAATTGTGAAAGAAACCACCTAAAAAGATATCCCTGTTATTTTTGCTCGTGTGCTCAATTGCTAAGATGAATGAAACATGGACTATTATATGCTCCAAACAATAACGAGCCTTTAAAGCTCAGGAGGAAAGCCCTTAGACTTGATGACTTTATGTCATGACCTGAGAAATGTTAATTTTCTGTAACATGTGATTTCATGCACACACAACTAAACTTAAAGAATGCCTGCTTGCCAACATCATAGAAGCAGATGCACATCATATACCATGAAGGGGGTTTTCGCCGTCGCAACAATTATAACCAGTATGGTAAATGGTAGGAAGTCCTTACTCCCACCTACTGTATAAATGAAAACTAAGCAGAACTCAGGCAACTCTGAGACATGGAATTTCTTCTTTAAGCATTGCCATGTAACAAAAGTTGCATCTATTCCCTTATCCTGTAAAACTTTTAATCACAACAATAATATTGATAAATTACTTTAAAAGTATAGCTGTTGGGCATGGTCTTGGGTTCCAAATCCGGGGTTTCATACCAATAAATATATACTGAGGCATCCATTACCTGTGCTTATCATTCGATCATGGTAGACAGAAAGATCTTTAATCAGTTTTACAAATATGCGCAGACAGAATATGTAGCACTTTCAAAATCTAATCTGCATATTATAGCACATCGGAATTTTCATCATATACTTAAATGTCCTGACATTTCTTTGTAGGTGATAATTGTTCACATAGTGTTGCACCTTTCCTAATCAGTTAATGGACAACAGGCTTGAGAGGATGAGCTCTAAGTTTCGACATATCAAGATGAGAATCAAGCTCTTCATCCAATTCCCCAACTATGCTTCTGCAAGAATCAAGGAATATAGATTATATTATACCATGTGGTGGGAAAATATGTCAAATGCCAAAAAATATTTCTCACTTCCTCCTACCAGAGAGGAAAAAACATGGATAAAAACAAAGCTAAAAAGGTATTACATGTTGTCTCCCCTGATTATGTACAAACCCAACACAAGTTGTTGAACACCTTCCTGCAGGTTAGAAGAAGCGAAAAGTCAAGTTATGTTAAGTTGGGGTGAAAGGCCAGGTTATGCTCAACTCAGTGAACTATATACAGAAATCTCAAATTCAATACAGTAATAGTATCACTTGCAAAAAGAATGTCTCAAAGGAAAGATGCTGAAATCTGCCTGAGGAAGTTAACAAATGCTCCATTTGGTTGGCCAAATGGGTTTTCATTATGAATTCAAGCTCTCCAATTATTCATGCGCCAAAAGAGTAAAAGAAACCACAACTGAAAGCTTATCAAGGTAAGCATACGAACCTTTGTGGAGTAGACACGCTCGTGAGATTCATCAAGGATAATATTTGTAGCCTGATCAAAACCTTTTAGGAGTCCCTAAAATGGAAAACCATAATTGTAAATACAAAGTAATACCTCATTCATAAGATCCAGCCTTTGCATTTGACTAATATCAGGTAACATACCACTATATTCCGTCCATCATTTGTGATAACTGATATTGTTTCTGCACACATATGAAATAATTTAAGAATAACAAGAGAGAAGAAAGTGGCATTCTTTTTTGTTTTCAATACAAAATGCTTAAACAGACTTACACTTGTTCAATGTATCAAATTTAGTTTTTTGATTGGGGAAAAAAACGAAGAACAAATATAGTCAAAGGTTTTGCACTAAAAGAAAAAACACCCTAATTCTAATTAGGTTGTTAATAACACATGAAAGGAAACGCAGAGAGAAACAATGAAAGAAAAAGCTTACGATCAACAAGAGATTCAAGTCCAGTGCCATTTGACATTTTCTCTTCAAAAACTGCTCCCTCCCACCGCCTGCCCCAGCCACAGCCCCAGCTCCAGCTAAATTTATAATTAGAGAGGGAAACGAGAAAACCTCAAAAAACGGCGTCATTCCCAGCTAAAGGGATTTCATTTCCCTTTTCTTTCTTTTTTTTCTTTTTATTTTTTGAGTTTCAAGCTATGTGTCATGATAATTTTTTATTATTAGATTAAGATATCAATAAATTTTTTTATGTAAGAAAAGATTAAATTTTAAATTTCTTATTTAATGTATATATATTATTTGATAATTTTAAGGAGTATTACAATTTGAGGCATGTTCTTTTTGCGTAACTGATAATAACTTTTTATACAATATTTTTTATGAATGTGGTATCAAAATATTTCTTAAATTGTTCATTAACAATTGTTTTAAGGGCATTCATTAACCATACCCTAATTTTATTTCGAATACAAGCTAAGTTTGAGCTCAAACTCCTCACAAGTAAGATTACATGTTTAGACTTTGTTCATTTTTCCTTGAGTCAAGTTCAAGCTATTCATAGGTAACTTGGTTCATTTATAGCCCTACAAAATAGTTATTAAAATTGCTCTTGCAGTAACTATTAACTCTTTATCACTAGTTACATCCCCCTTCCTTGTATTTAATTAATCGTCTATATTTTATATCTAATCTCTCTCTCTCTCTCTCTCTCTCTCTCTCTCTCTCTCTATATATATATATATATATATATATATATTAATAGGTGAAGCTGAGAAAAACTTAAATTAGAATTTTCAATTAGAGTTTCAATTTTGCACCATGTGTCCTAAATTATTTATTCTTAGAGAGTTATTTTTTAATTTTAGAATCAAATATGGGACCACATCATAAATATTCATCCAAATGAGTTATTAAATATAAAAACCAAAAAGTCTAGAATCAATGAATCGTAAAAAAAAAGTGTTTTACAATAATAAACAAATAAATAAACATGGACAATTTACATTTAATACCTAATAATAATCTTACAAAAATTTTCAACGAGTTAAAAAAATATAAAAATGACTATTAATTGTATTTAAATTATATATATAGGAATTATACTATACATTTTATTGTATATCTTTTTAAGTATATCTATGCATATGCATGATGTTACAAGCTAGTAAAATTTAAAAACTAAAGTGCAGTATTTATTGTTTCTATAAAGCCAAATCAATGTATTATTTCGATTTATCTAGTTCATTGGGTCCAATTGGTCCACTTCTGACTATTTCAGTCCAATTAGCCTACTTCATTTCACTTTTGTCCATTTCAGTCCATTCAATATATTTTATATAATATTTACCAATATAGCCTAACAAAAATTACTACTTGAACCCTCACTTTTTTTAATGTTTAAACTTTAGTGTAAGTTATAAACCTCCCAAAATATATGTCAATTATGTATGTGAGTGTATACACACACACACACACATAAATGAGTAATTTTTTTTGGGTGTGTATAGAAAGTAAAAAATATCTCTCCAATTATGATTTTTTTTCCTTAATTTAGTTTTCAATTATTTTAATTATGTGAGAAAATTTTTAATTGATTTACTCACAATCTAGGTGCAATATAAAATAAGCAACTTGTTACAAAAAAAAAAAAAAACATGATCATGGAAGTTGAGAATGTGTATACACACACACACACTTATATAATGTTCTTTTTCATGTAAAAACAAATTATAATAAATACATAAAATGTAAAAGAAGTCCTCAAATTATTCTACATATAAATGAGTTTGAGCATTATTGGCCAAACAAGTTTGGTGAATGATTAATAATCCTGACTCGCTTTGTTATCATGTTTTCAAGGCAAGATTTTTCCCGGATGGCTATATTCTTGAAGCAAGGGACTTCTAGTGTGGGATCCTACGCATGGAAAAGCATCCTAAGTGCTAGGGATGTTGTACGTAGGGGGATGGTTTGGAGGGTAGGGACGGGTGAAAAAGTGAGGATTAAGGAGGATAGGTGGTTGCTGGATAAAGAAATTGGCTCTGTTATTACTCCCCTTCCCCAGGCAGTAGCGGATTCAAGAGTGAGTTCTCTTATTGATCAGGACAGATTCAAGTGGAAAGAAGAGGTAGTGTGGGATTTATTCCTTCCCCATGAAGTTGAATTAATTCTGGGCATTCCTTGAGTTTTTGGCATCCCATTGATCGCATTGCTTGGACACACACTCCTTCGGGTTTGTTCACCACTAGCAGCGCTTATAAAATGCTTGTTTCATGTGATTCTATGTCCAATGTAGGTAATTCAAATATGGATAGTCAAAAGAAGTTTTGGAGGAGCCTTTGGCAACATTGGGTACCTAACAAAATTAAGCATTTTATGTGGAAGGCATGTAACGATGCTCTGCCAATGAAGGAGAACTTACACCGTCGTCATGTCACCGATTCTACTACTTGTGACTTGTGTAGAGAACATCCTAAGGACACCATTCATGCTCTTTGGCTGTGCAAGGATATTTCTTATGTTTGGTCTTCTTTGGAGTGGTTCCATCAAGCAGTCCCTGTTCAATCGGCAAATTTCAGAGAGTTATTAGCTAGATATATGCCATGCCAAGATGAATGCAAAGTTGAAATTTTCATTATTGCAGCGTGGTGTGTTTGGAATAGGCGAAATGCTCTTCATTTCAACCAAGTTGTCTGCCCCGTGACCAACATTTGCAGGGAAGCAGGTAATATTCTTTAGGAGTTTCTTCAAGCTTGAGAGATTGAGATGGTGCCTCTTCGTCCTCAGGCCATACAACAGTGGCATCCTCCTGATCCTAATATATACAAGGTTAATTTTGATGTAGCAGTATTTCAAGCTTCAAATGTGGCAGGTGTGGGCGTGATTTTTTGTGACAACAAGGGAGATCCTATTGGGGCAATGTCCATGCCTGTTTCTCTTGGTCAGTCTATGGTGGAGATGGAAGCCTTGGCTTGCCTGCGGGCTGTTCAGTTTGTTTTGGAGATTGGTCTAACTCGAGTGGTGGTTGAAGGGGATTCTGCTATTGTCATAGAGATGTTTCTTAATGGTTCCGGCCAGCTTGCCAGTTTTGGGAACATCCTTGGGGGCATTTGTTTCCAAGCAGCTTGTTTTCAGCATGTTGAGTTTAATTATATTAGTCGTGCTTGTAATTCTATTGTTGATGCGTTAGCAAAAAAGGCTAGTTCTGCTTTAGTGCTCTAAGTGTGGTTGGAAGATTTACCTGATGACATTGCTCCTCTTGTGTTTAGAGATGTTCATTGATTTGTTTTTGAATAAATTTTCCTCGCGTTTGGTTTGGTTTCTCAAAAAAAAAAAAAAAAAACCATAAAATGTAAAAGAAGTCCTCAAATTATTTTACATATAATGAGTTCGTGTAATTACATATGACCGATAATTGACACACATCTATAAGGAGAGAGAAAAATGATATTTAATTAAAATAATGATAAAATATTAAGGTTGATGTAATTGAATAATAGATTAGCTAAAGTAGTATTTTAGATCAATTTTTTTTTGAGAAACTATTTTAGATCAAATCTGAATAAAAAGGCATAGAGGCTGACATGAATTCCCTTTAGGCTGTACATGTTTTGAGAGCTATTTTTCTTGTTGTTGACTATGGGCTATGAAATAATAGGTAATATTTGAGGTGATAAGCACTAGCTAGCTATTTATTTATATTCTAATAATAAGATTATTATTCAACGAATCAACACCCATGCCTGCAAGGAAGCTCACAAGTCACAACCGGTTCTAGAATTATAATAATTTGTCTTAAGAATACAATTACTCAAATTAAAGTGAAAAAAAAGTTAAAATTGTTAGGGCTGAATTAACAACTCTCTATATGTGCTAGGGTCTTAATAGAAATGATTCCAATTTCGTACAACAACTTGTTGTAATTATCTTAAAAAAAAAAAAAAAATTATAATGAATAAAAAAGAGGATGAAATGATAATATATTATTATAAACAAAGGCGTGAATCTTGAAACGGTCCAAGATATATATCTATCTGGTCAACTAGAACTGGATATCGAAAGATTCACGCTTATCGACCATTTGTTAGCTAGCTGCTCGGAGTCTCAGTCTCAGTCTCAGTCTCACATCACTTTTGCTTAAAAAAGAAGCTGGGAATGGGAAAGGAAGCAGTGTGCGTGACTGGAGCGAACGGGTTCATAGGCTCGTGGCTGGTGCGGACCCTCTTGGAATCTGGCTACACCTCCATCCACGCCTCTATTTTCCCTGGATCTGACCCCACCCATTTGTTACAACTCGACGACAACTCCAACTCCAACTCCATCCGCGTCTTCGAGGCCGATGTCTTGGATTTTGACGCCGTCTGCAAGGCCGTGGAGGGCTGCTCCGGCGTTTTCCACGTGGCATCCCCCTGCTCTCTTGAGGACCCCAAGGACCCCGAAAACGACTTGCTTCGACCCGCCGTCCAAGGCACCCTCAACGTTCTCGAAGCGGCCAAGAGGTTCAACGTGAGGCGCGTCGTCCTCACGTCCTCTATATCCGCGTTGGTCCCCAATCCCACGTGGCCTCCCAACAAGGTATTCGACGAGTCCTCCTGGACCCACCTCGATTACTGCAAGGCTCGACACAAATGGTACCCTGTGTCCAAGACATTGGCTGAGAAAGCAGCTTGGGAGTTCGCCCAGAAACATCATGGGAATGGGAATGGGAATGGGATGGATGTCGTGGCTATACACCCTGCCACGTGTCTGGGCCCACTGTTGCAACCTGGGTTGAATGCGAGCTGTGCTGTGTTGTTGAACTTGCTTCAGGGGTCCAAGGACAGTCAGGAGTATCATTGGCTGGGCGCTGTGCATGTCAAAGACGTGGCCAAGGCACAGCTTTTGTTGTTCGAGACTCCTTCTGCTTCTGGTAGATATCTCTGCACCAATGGCATCTATCAGTTTTCTGATTTTGCTCTCAAAGTCTCCAACCTCTTCCCTCACTATCCTGTTCATAGGTTTGTGTCTTTCTTTCTTTCTTTCTTTAAGCTTTAAACCCCCCCGCCCACCTCAATTCCAGTTTATGAGTATGCCTATCTCAATGCTAATTTGGGAACAAAACAATTTTTAAGCTTTGTTGTTGCTATGCTGGTTGGTTTATGTCATGTACTGTTGTTAATCATTGATGTTGACAATCAATAAAATCTTGCGTAAAAAAAAAGACTTGCTCCATTCAGGTCTAGAATAAGCATTGGAATTCTATGTTTGTGGACTACATAGCTAGGAATCTGCTTATCTAGAGATTACCAAGAAGAACATCCCATCTGGCACTGGCAGCAGCAAGGGGAATACAAGTGTATTAATCATACATCAATGTATTTCGATGGAATCAACGGGAGGAAAACAATAATGCACCTATTAATAGAAGCATTCCTGGGAATTATATTGCAAGCACTGGAATCCTCACTGTTATATGATTACCATACATCAGTCTATTAATCGTACTCCATGTGGTATGCATGTTACACGAGGTGACTTTATCTTTTTAATGCTGGGAACCAACCTTTCTATATTCTCTTGTCCTTTTGCCTCTATTACTTTATCTAGTTATGATGGCTTCCCTGCTGAACAAAATGGGAGCTTTTCTTATGGTGGCCTGGATTTTTTGTTTGTTCCGGAATAATAATAGATATCCCTGTTGATTTTTTCTGGTTGGATGTATTTACTTTGTGTAAGAGAGTTCACTTTAGCATAGGAACATACTCCTTTTCTGGCTCAAAGCTCCATCTTCTATACTATTACTACTTTATTTTTATGCCTCAATCTTCTGGTGCTGGCCTTACAAGGTCCACAACATTAGTACTCAATGGTTACTATCTCCATAAGGCATAAGTGTACCTTTCATGTTCTGACATCTGCAGTATGCCTTGTTGAAACTTTGAATCATATGCATACTGTTCATGGAGATATTTCGATATATACTATTACTAGAGATAAAAAGGTAATGCACGCTTTTAGTGATGTAGAAAGAAAAGAAAATGGGTTATACTTCTATTAGTCAATGTGCTAAAGCTGTTATAGTAGAGAGATTTATACAGCAAAGTAATGTCTTTCTTATGAAATGGTTGAGTTGGTGACCCAAAACCATGAAAAATGAGCATCTGTTCAAGCTGATGTTGTCTGTCTTCACTTTTAACATAATTGAAAATGTGGATCTATAATCAGTTGTGCTAAATCTTGAGCAACCTGTGATTATGAAAGCTGTGTAGGTTTCTAGTGGTAGTAGATAATCAACATGATTTTTGAAGATGATATTTAAACCTACATCGCATGATTATTTTGTTTTTCATTGTATCTCCACATTTTCTCAATGAAAGACCTTGATTACTCTCAAAGAAAAAGGCTTTTATGACCAGCTTTGTTATAATTTGTTCTTGAGAACAACCAAGGTCGTTTCTATAGCTTAGTAAGTGGGAGCAGGGATAGTTGGCAATGTATGTCACAAGGAAACTGGACAATCTGGTGTTCTGGTTTTATGTACTTTGTGATCAAATAAAAAGTACATAAAATAAAATAAAATGGAAGTTATCCTTGGTATTGCCAGCCTTTTGTACTTTTTGATCCTTCTCAGATCTAGAAAAACATCATTTTTGTCTAATTAAATTTTTTTTATCTGATTCTAAATGACGGAAGTTTATAACTCGAATTACATACAGGTTTAATGGGGAAACTCAGCCAGGATTGACAGCATGCCAAGATGCAGCAAAGAGATTAATCGATCTGGGTCTGGTCTTCACTCCGGTTGAAGATGCTGTCCGGGACACAGTGGAGAGCCTCAAAGCTAAAGGCTTCCTGAGCTAGAAAATGCCGCAATCTTAGGTTGTTCTTTCTATTCTTCATTTTTTTTAAAATTTTTTGAATACTGTATTTAAATTTTTCATCGTTTCATTGCCTTATTAAGTTGGCAGTAATAATGAATGCAATTATAAGTGTTGTTTATATTAGTGATCCCATCACATCCTTTTTCTCATTCATTTCTAAAAGTAACCATGACTGATCAAAAGATCATCTTCTTAGTTCTTACAGTAATGCATTACTATTTAATCATTTAACTTTATAACAACTTCAACATTCTAAATGTAAAATGAGAGTCAATGGGGGCTCTATCTTGGAAGGTATACTCCACTAGAATCAAGGGTCCCACTACTGTTAGGATAGTGGGAACTCCCGTTACTTATCTCCTCATAACTTGCAGAAGTGGATGTGGAATTAGCATTGAGATTTAAACCAGCAAGCTCCATAATGTTTTGAATCTCTTTAACCACCTCAGCCATCATAGGCCTGTCGGATCCTGCTTCTTTCACACACCTCATTGCCAGACCCACAAACTTTTCTAAACCTTTCAGGGTTGTTCCCAAACCAATGGCTGGGTCAAGAAATTCATGAAGGTTTTATAAATCTTTTGTCTTGTCCATTTTCTCCTGCACCTCTCCCACAATATATTTTCCATGCTCTATTGGCTTCCTTGCAGCTATCAGCTCCAACATTAGCACTTCAAAGCTATATACATCACTTTTCTCAATCAACCGATGGGTCATGTAATATTTTGGATCCATGTAGCCCTGCAGTTGATAAAATCCATTCTTAGTGCTAGATTTTGATGTATTTATGTGAAATTTAGATAATAATAAGACAAAAAGTTTGAAACATAAGCTTTTATTCTTCAAGTAATTGGATATCAAGAATGCCTAAACTACCACAAACTCATAGTAGTACTCTTATGGTCCAACAGGAACCACCCCTACTCTGCAATGGGAGATTGTGGGATCATTAAATGAAAATCTCTGCCCCTCCAAATATATGGTGGTTCTGGCAGTAACAGTAGGCAGCAAGAAATGCTTGCCCTGCCTATAACATTTCCTTAAATTTTTGTGCAGGATATACTTGGTGAGGTGAACAGCTCCTACTGGCTGCTTTGTTTTCCTAATCAGTTTTGAGGCCTCCTGGTACTAGTAGAAGCATGTATGCGTGTGTGTTAGCCAGAAAAAAAAGAAAAAAAAAGAAAAAAAAAAGCCCTTGCTTATGGCTGGGCCTAGAACTTCAGTGAAAGAGGGGGAAAAAATAGGCAGCAATCTTCACATTTATCTACTTTATCCCTCAAAACATTTCAAGAAGCTCCACCTGCAATTTCAGAAAACTGAACTTGATTATTCCCGAAAATTCTTAAAAATGTTCCTTTAACCATGTTTATTTTGCTACTACCCTGAAAATTCTACAGAATGTTCCATTAACCATATTTATCTTGCTACTCCCTTTGTATTTGGCATGTTAAGAAAATCCAACTGTTTAAAGAACATTATTTAATGCATTTTCTTTTACATAAAATGTACAAGTTTTCAAGACTACCATCTTTAATTTAATTTTAGTGAGAGAGGGATATTGGCGTTTCAAATAAGTGGAGGTTTGTTAGGAAATTTATTCATGGACTTTTCAAAGAAGACTTTATTTTGGGACACCCCAAAATGGAATATAGGCCAAACAAATTGGGACAGAGAGAGTGTTACTTTAGAGCAAACATCTGACTGTAGTCGATTATCATTTACATTTTTGGGATCTCCTTTCTTTGTTATTGGGTTTGCAAAATTTAGAACTTTTGAGTCCAGCCCATGAGAATAAGTTTGGAGGTTTTTAAGTTGGTTTTGGAATTCTATATTAGCTAGAAGAATAATGAGGAGCAATAAGCCTCATAAATAGAGTTGCGGTGTACGTTGTTGTTGTGTGCGTAAGAGTTAATTAGAAGACAAAGTTTTGTCTAGCAAGAGAGTTAGAGAATAAGCTTTGTCTAGTACTTAGTATGAAAGCACCTTTAGATGTATGGGGATTTGGGTTAGTTTATATTTGTGAGGTTTGTGAGAGTTTATGACTGGCTGTAATTATCATTGATAGTGGATATTTTTGTCTGGTGTTGCTGGATGTAGACATAGAGTTTGCCAAATCATGTCAAAATTTATGTATTGTTTTGCTTTCCTTTTATTATTTTACAAGTTTTACACAAGAAAAATCCATTGAAAGTGAGTTATTTTCTTTTAGAGCAGATGTCTAGCTAAAGAATGAGTCATTTCTAAATTTGGTACAATCCAGTAATACTTTTATACAAGGACCAGAGAGCATTGGGATGACTTTCTGTCCAAATCCTGACCCAGTTATTTCATTATCAAATGCTTCTGGATTGACCAGATTCTGATGCTTATAATATCAATTAAATAACAAAGAGTTTCTCAAAAAAAAAAAATTAAAAATAAATAAATAACAAAGAAAAGTGCAACATTATTTCTGAAGTAAAGGTTAAAAGATTTTGAACTAACCATTGCACCCCAAACTTGAGTGACTACATGACTGCTTTCACTGTTAGCCATTGACTTGGAGATTCCAAAATCAAAAACTTTAGCATTTAATGACTCATATAGTAGGATGTTGTTTGATTTTATGTCCCTATGTATAATGGGTGGATTGGCAAATTCATGAAGATAGGCCAGGCCTGTGGCTGCACCAAGGGCCACATTAAGTCTCCTCATCCAATCCAACCTGATTCCTGACTTCCCTGCGTAGACAATATGGAAGTTGTCAATTTGGAAGAAAGAAGGATTAGGAATCTGTATCTTTTGACTTCAAAATCTTTGTTTGAGTTTCTAGGATGGTTCATCATGTACTAATAACGGAACAAGAATCTGACAACTACTTCATTGGTGCATATCAAGCTAGATGCTTGCATCTCAATTTTGCAACTGGAAAATGAGTTACACTTGAACAGTTAAACCCTAATATTGGATGGGAAGTACAATTCTGATGCCCGGATTGTTTCAAAGTATGGGTTTGGGTCCCCCAGCACAGAGTCATCTAATTCTTTGGCAGAATTCGGTTGTCTACCGGAACTCATTCTATTTTCTTGGGGAGAAGTGATCAGAGTTAGACTAGACAAATCATAGTATTTGCCAAGTTATTTAATTCCTCTCATGTCATCTTTGGATGAGGGCATACTAGAAAACAACAGAAGTCTTCTTATGGTCGTGCTACTATCTGATTTTTCTATCGATTTTGTAGGTAGATGAAAAGTATACGGCCCGAAAATTGTCTTAGGCTGCGTTTGTTTCGACGGTAAACGGTTTCAGGAAATGGTTTTCCGTGTTTTCGGGTGTTTGGCAGGTGCTGAAATTTTGGTCAAACGGAAAATTGCAAACAGTTGACTGTAAAAAACGGCCTCTGACCCGGAAATTCTTTTCCGTTTGTATTTTACCTTCAAACCGTTTCAGTCCTATTTTCCCTCTCGCCTTCTCGCTGCCTCAAGTCAAGCTCCACTCCCTGCCTCAAGCTGGTCCGAGCTTCACCCACCGTCCGACGAGCGCCGCCACTCTCCCACGGTGAGTTTCCTCCACCGTTTCTCGCAGTCGCCTTCACACACCAAACGACCCACAGCTCCGGCCCACTGGACGAAACCTCACCCACACACCTCCGATCCCCACACAGCTCCGGCCCACTGGACAAACCCACACCCACACACCTCCGACCCACTTTACCAGCCCACCAACGGCGCGAGATCGCGCCATGACCCACCGCGAGATCGCGTCATAACCCAGATCGCGCCGTTGCACCCTGGCACTGCGATCTTGCGCAGTCGCAACCCAGCACTGATCGCGCCGACGCACCCCAGCCTTCGCGATTGCGCCGTCGCACCCCAGCCTTCGCGATCGCGCCGACGCACCCCAGCCTTCGTGATCGCGCTGCCTTCGCGATCCTTGATCGCGCCTCCTCCTTCGCGATCGCGCCACTTCTCTCTCGGATTTTAGGATTTTTTTTTTTGGGTTTTGTTTCTTTTGTGATTCTTCTGAGAAATGATGATAAATATTTGATTGGAAGTTGAGAAAATGTGAGCATGAAGTAAAAAAATGTATTTTCTATAATATTTTCAAATTCACAACCAAACACCTGAAAATATTTTCCAAAGTATTTTTTAAAATGCCACCAAACACCTAAAAATATTTTTCTTTCCGGAAAATATTTTCCTTTCTTGAAAACATTTTCCGGAATTGTTTTACTGTCGAAACAAACGCACCCTTAATGGTAAATGCAAATGCTTGTGAATTGAAGAATTCATTTTATATAGATTAAGCGCGCAATTCACACCGCTGAAACATTCAAAGACTTAGAATTCCTCAAATGAGACATGGACTATGAATATGAGATATACATTTATCAAGGAAAGTTTTGAATTAATGTAAAAGAACTTGGAAGTAATGAATATGTAACCAACTGTTTCTTACACACAGTGTTACTATAAGAGTATAAGAACTTGGAAGGAACTTCTTTGTTCACATAAATTGCAATGCAGGTACAATTCACCAATCATGATCACATATTGCTTGATTTTAATTGGTTGGGATATATATAAAAGTGTCGTAGATAAATGTAAAAGTTAACTAAAATAGTATAGTGGAACTTATGAATAATATCAAAAAATGCAGTAGGGTTTATGAATAGTAACAAAAATAAGCTGAATAGTAAAATAAACTGGCTTTTTATTTGAAGCCAAATGCACGCTAGGTTAAAAACTGTCTATGCAAAATGACTAATTTTAGTAGGCCAATCTTAGATGAGGTTTCATTAAACCTTGGATTATAGTTATATTAGATGACAAAGTTGACACCATCATCTGAATATTACTACTATAAAACAGACAAAATAACAAACCACACACAGCTGAAACATTCAAAGACTCAGAATTCCTCAAATGAGACATGGGACTTTCTGTCCAAATTGGATGAGATGAGGATTTGGACAGGAAGTCCCACTGTAAAGGAAAGTTTTGAATTAATCCAATATAACTATAATCCAAAATAGGATGAGATGAGGATCTGGAAATGATTCCAGCTGTTCATGAAGAGAGATTGAGTCCTACCCCTTACGGCTAGAGCCTTCTGTAACTCTAACCAAGGACTAGGAAAAGTATGCTTCAGAGTAGTGGGAAAATTCCAACACGTAATTCCTTCTCTCTACCGTGGCGTCAGTCACTGCAAAAACACGCTGTACTGAAAATAATTCTGAAAGTGACACTGAAGTGAAGCTCATCACAGGAGACAGGCTACCAGTAAAGAACAGAAGCATTCAACACGTCCTGACTTCCCATTCACAATATGAAAAATTCTTAGCCTCAAGTCGGAATGGAATTTGCCCACCAGAAGTGGCATGGGTTTATGAGGATATTAATTTGAGAATCAATTCAACTGGCTTCAATTTAAAAAAAAATATTATGAGTTAAAACTTACATAGTATCTGGAGGTGTAGTACATTAGTTATCCTAACTAAATTCAAACTCTTTGCTAGATTAATTAATAAGATACGAATACTTTTTCTTTTTCAAGAACAATTAAATTCAAAACTCCAATTAAAAAAAGAAAATAAAAGAAATTTAAATTCAAAACAATTTTTTTTTGAATTTTATGTCAGAACAATTGCCTTATAACCATCATTTTCATGATATCAAGGTGATATGTAACTAGTCTCCTTGGTGCAAATGTCACCGAAATCTGCAAAAAAACAAAAAAAAAAAAAAGCGTCGAAATCTGCAAAATCATCGTCGAAAAATGTAAAAACTCACCAGATCTGCATCAAAATTATCGAAATATGCACCAAAATCGCTGAAATCTGCTGGGATTTGGCCAGATCTGGCTAAATCTCACCAAATATCATTGAGAACTTGTTGGATCTCCTCGGATTTGAGCTTGATTTCGTTGGATTTGCATATAACATCTGTTGAGTTGGGTGGCTCGGGTTTTGGAGAAGAAAACCCGCCACTTGACCCGCCAGCGTAGAGCCTTGGGTGCGAAAACCCAAAACCGACCGATAAGAGCGTTGGTTTAGGTTGAAATTGGGTGGGTTGGTCGGTCCGGTGGGTTTGGGTTGGGTTTGGACAGCCCTAACTCTCCTTAGTCTTTCATACAAAGAAATTACTAGTTTATTCAATTTGTATTTGGTCAACTTTTACCTATTTCACTATTTTTTATTTTATATCATTATTTACATAATTTTTACTATTTATGATATTTTTCACAGTATTTTATCTTTGATTGATACTAGAGATACTACAAATTTTACTACTTATGTCTTACAAATTGGTATGTCACCAATTACAAAAAATAATTTCAAACATGTATTTATTATATTTTTTAGTCTAAAGTAGTTACTGACATAAAGGAAAAAAAAAATGAAAAAAAAGACTTCTACTTGTTGAAAATGATCAAACTATTACTTTTATCTTGTTCTACGTGCAACTTGCAAAGATGGTACAAAACACTATATATCACTCTCATGAATGACTAGCAACAGCTCATAAAAAAAAAAAAAAAAAGACTAGCAAACAAGAAAAAAGAAAAAGATAAGACATACTTGGTGGAAATGGAAATTTATCATTTTCAACACGTAATTAGATATTAATTTCTGAGAAGGAGGTCAAGGTCCCCTATAATATACTAGTCTATATCTCCATTTAATAAGTTGCCGGCAAACTGTGTTCTCAAGGAGTTATCATTTATCCTCCTCAAAAAAAAAAAAAAAAAAGTTATCATTTATGATTTATTTATTTATATATTTAAGTACTTGTGTCTTTCTACAAAATACCAGCACTTTAGTCGGTCAGTGGAGACTGGTCGTTGTGTCGTAATTAATGTGTTGCAATAATGTAATCACTACTTCTGCAACTTTGACTTATTTTAGTGTCAATCTTATCTCATATGGATTTGCATAATTATTATCATTCCTTATTCAATTCAGTGACTTTGAACTTTGAAGCCAAATGGGTGGAAGAACAGGAACTCTGCTGCCGCTGCTGCTACTTTTCATGCAATATTTGGTTATACCACTCACAGCCAACGACGACTGTAAGTTGACTTCAATTGCTTCCTCCTTTTTCTTTCTTTGTTAATCATTTTTTCCTTGTTATTATATGTGAATGAATTGCTGAGACAGAAACAGAAACAGAAACATGGCAAAGACTATAAAATTGGATTTTTGATTCTTGAAATTTCTTCTACTTAATAATTTAATCATTCTCAACAAAACTGAAACATACATTCAGTTTGGTGACCTTCGGACAATAATTTGACCCACCTGGGGGATGAATTTTCATTTGTTCTTGCTGTTGTAAGCAGATGGAGAAAGAACAAAGTTGTTCTAAATTGTACTGGCAAGGGCTTGGTACTCAGCCTCTGTCTATCTTTTGCAATTTCTGTACAATGAGGTGCTATACAAACTGTGTATGTACACACACACACGAGTTTACCTATGAGGATCCCTTGATTTTAGCACAATAAAGGGCTAACATGTTTACAACATGTGGTTCATGCGCGATATGCAATTCCTCCACAGCACACAGAGGGTTACTGTTTTTGTTAGGTTATTATCAATGATCTCCAGTGTGAAGGTTGTGGATCAGTGCCTTGGAGAGTTACCCTTTGTTCCATTAACTGCATATGACAAAAGATTGACACACTCCCTCTTCTACAGGCACAGTGCACATTTATCTAGTAGCACTCATAAGTTAAGATTGATAGTAGTACTCAGTCAACCTTGACAAGAAAATCATCTCTTGGATGGGGCTTTATTTTTGTTCTTTGGGTTGCTGAAATAATAGTAGATTGCGACCATGTTCTGAAAATTGCTTGCCTAAAATGGAATAAGGCTAGTTCTAATCCTCCTCTCAGTTTAGTACATATTCAAATATAATGCTTGCTAATGAACTCCACCTCAAATGGCACTTCCTTCTCCCATAAGTACATGTGTAACTTACCATAATATAATCCTTGTATAGTTTTATTTGACTATTCATATTGTTTCTATTCCACCACCCTTTTTGGTGATTCAATTATTAATACTGTTTTATAATTTTTGCTGCAGTTAATGGTCTACTGTCTCTCCAGGATGAGTTGAAGAACACACCAAATTGGAAGGCTAGTGCTGATCCTTGTGACAATTGGGAAGGGATTAAGTGCACCAATTCGCGTGTGACCTCCTTGTAATTTGACCCTATAATGATTTTTTAAGGTTTTTAATTCTGTCCATTCTTTTTTATTTATATATATTAACGTGACTGTTCTGTATTCCAGAATATTGACAAGCATGAATTTGATGGGGAAACTATCTAGTGAGATCAGCCAGTTGTCTGAGTTGCAGACTTTGTAGGTTCTTTTATTTGCTTTTATTTGCACTTGGCTGCTTCTGTTTTTATGGCAATCCAATTTAACTATTGTGTTGAGGGAAAACTTGGCTACCATCTATTTTCATAGGCTTTCAGTACTCAGATGTCTAAAAATTCAATGCTCAACAACATCTGAGGCAGCACATACCTCATGCCTGGGAGCCCTTTATCTTTGAAACATGCATCCCAAAAATCAACTATTTCATGGGATTATTATCATAAATATAGTGACTACGAAATTTTATTTTTTGTTTTATTTCACAAATAGATGAAGTGTGTGTTTGGCAAAAGTTATAAAAAGCTAGCTTATTTTACTATTCAACTTATTTTTACTACTATTTATTGGTCTTACTGTACTTTTTGGTACTATTTATGGATCTCACTGTACTATTTCAGCTAATTTTTACCAGTATTTTCAGCAAAAACTTTTTAATTTCAGCAAAATAAGCGAATCCCAGATAGACCCGAAATTTCACAAATAGATGAAATCAATTACTCCATTATATGAGGCAGTATTCACTAGTTGCTTCTTCAGTTAGTCATCTGCAAGTTCATTCCTAATTATCAGTTTTTTTTTTTTTTTTTTTTCACACAGGGATCTCTCTTACAACAAGAACATAACAGGACCACTTCCAAGTTCAATTGGGAATTTAATGAACCTAATAAACGTGTAAGGAAATATCAATTGCTGTCAGTGGATTAACTCAAACTAAACTTGTGTTTTAGATCCTTGCAGTTAACCTGTTGCTTTTTGCTTGCACATTAGAAACCTGATTGGTTGCAGTTTCTATGGCTCTATTCCAGACACAATAGGAAATCTACAGAAGCTAATTACTCTGTAAGGCTTTGACTTGGTTTTCTACTATTGTTTTAATTTTTAATGCATGTCTGCAATTACTTATGTCTGTTTAAGTTATCATCCATTTTGCACAGTGTTCTGGATGAAGGATCTATTTTTGCATCATGTAAATCTCCCATATGAAGCTATATCTATTACAGTTTCATTTTTGAGCCAATGTACACTGAATTTTCTGGAACCTTTCATTCTCTATCAATGCAGATCTCTGAATAATAATAGCTTCAGTGGACGCATTCCTACTTCTATTGGTCGTCTTTCCAACCTTTATTGGCTAGACCTAGCTGAAAACCAGCTTGAAGGACCTCTACCAGTCTCTGATGGGAATACACCTGGTCTCGATATGCTAGTTAAGGCAAAGCACTTGTATGTCAAGTCTATGTAATTTCAAGCTAAATAGTTCATTTTCTCCAACTAATCACAATCTAAGATTCTTTCATCATCTACAGCCATCTCGAAAAGAATAAGTTCTCAGGGGAAATTCCATCCAAACTTTTCAGCTCAAATATGGTTCTGAAACATTTGTAAGCTTCTTGAATCCGAGCCATTGTCTAAAATTTGTCGGTACAGCAAGCCTTATGAGACTTCATTTATGACATTTGAAATATGTCTAACAGACCACTCTTTGGTTATGTTTTTGTTTTTCGCATGTATGGCTTGAATTCAATTCTGTGTACTTCATGTTCAAAGGCGTTAATTGGACTTTCACATAGTTGACTTGGGTTATAGATAATCTAGGGCAATGATATTCTCACACTTGTTTTTTCACATCCACTTTCTTACATCCATTTTCATGTTTTATACGTGGAGAATAAGTGTTTCTCTATTCTTTGATGTTTGAGATAGAGAGTTATTTGTGTGTATTTAAGGTTTTGGTTTGTGAGCATGCTTTTGTGGCACCTTTGTAATATCCCTATTTTCTTAGTGAAACTTTCTTCTAGATGCCGCTTATGGACACAGGCCTAAGCCAAACTACGTAAATCTTTGTATTCCTGTGTGATTGTCTTTTCTATTTTTCACAAACCACTATTATTTGGTTACACACACAACATTGTTTTCATTTTCTGAGTCTCCACCTCTAATGCCAAATATGAACTCAAACGTCTTTGATATAGAAGCTAAGAAGTTCACTTTGCAATTCTCAATTGT
This sequence comes from Castanea mollissima, assembly GCA_014183005.1. NCBI lineage: Eukaryota > Viridiplantae > Streptophyta > Magnoliopsida > Fagales > Fagaceae > Castanea > Castanea mollissima. The sequence continues at coordinate 560,931 of JACAVU010000001.1, read as the reverse complement.
ATGGCAAAACACTGTCAATTTAGTAGTTATTTTCTACCCTTGCCCCTCCCTACAGGCTTCTTAGCAGCAATTTTCTCACTGGCAACATTCCTGAAACCCTTGGATCTATGACGCATTTGGAGGTGATGTGAGTATCTAGCTCACATGCTAAAGTGAATTCAGTCTAAGATTGTTGGAGCTGTGAACCTCTTTCGAGTTATTGTACTGAGTATCTTGTTTTGGCTACAGACGCTTTGATAGAAATTCATTAAGTGGGCCCGTACCTTCAAACCTCAATGATCTTGTAAATGTTAACGAGCTGTAAGTAAAGATTATAGACATATCAAATACAACACTTATAATGAATTTTTTTTTAATAATCTTTTGCACGAAATTTCACTTTACAAATAGAGCTGTTGATGCTCTTTGTTCAGGTACTTGTCCAACAATATGCTGACTGGTCCTATACCTGACCTTACGGCATGAACAACCTCCACTATGTGTAAGTTGCAATAATATTACTAAATGACTATGAATTTTCATTTGTGCTGCAGGGGTAAGTCAGTAGTGTCAGACCATTATAACTTACGATCAGTTAATTATAATATTTTTTGGGACTAAGGCCTTTGTCGTTGCTGATGTATTTATCCTTTTTTTTGAACTCCAAAGTGAATACTATTTTCCATCTTCATTTTTCTAGGTTAAATTTATTTAATATTACTGCTATCAATATGCTTTTTTTGTTGAGATTGTAAGTGTATTTTGCAGGGATATGAGCAACAATAGTTTCGATGAGTTTGACTTTCCTCCATGGATTTCATCCTTAGAGTCTTTGACGACATTGTAAGTTTCATTTTCCCTTCTCCATATCCATGCCCCCTTTCACTGTTATCAATGCATTGATAGCTTATTAAGTCTTGTCTCACAATTTTTACCTTGCTATGCTCTAGCTCCTTAAGAGTGATTGGCTTCAATATGCAGTTGTTGGTATTTTATGCACACCTGAATGAACTCACACTACTTGGTCTACTTAGTCCTCATTTGTAGCTTGCAGCTATTTCTAGTTTCCGGCAGATTTGTAGATATTTGTTATATCATATCTCATTTGATGCCCTCTCAACAATACCCACTACTATTTTCATCGACACAATGTATGGACATTTTTTGACTTAAGTATGTAAGTATCCAAAGAAAGCACTAGTCACATTTATGCTATACCCCAAAAGGACCAGTCTATCACAATTGAGGCTCCTCTTAGTTGTTTATGTTGTGCAACTACGAAAGCTCTAATATTAATTATTGTGATTTGGGATTACGAAAAGTGCATTCACATGAACAAGAAAATAAAACATTCACAAAAGACACCAATATTTAATGTGGTGTTACATCCAATGGCAACACCAACAAAAATATCCACTATCGACGATACGGATTATAATTCTTATTTATGAACCCAACATGTTCTTCTTGTAGTTTTTCACCTCTCCCCACATGGAAGAACCTTGGGCAAAAGTCAACAAACCCTTTACAATATTGCCTATTTATAAAGCTTCAATTATATTCCTTAATGAACAAGTAATACCTATTACTTCTTCAATAGGGAATACTTTTCCTTCTATGACAAGGATAATCCTTGTCTTCCACAGCAAGGAAAAACCTTTCCTTCTACACCAAGAAAACCCAAATCAAAACTAATTAGGAATTCGAGGCAATATTCAACAGTTTATATAGCCCAATTTGACCTGTGTTGATAATGAAACATTCTAGAAAATGCTACCGGCTTTCACTTCATCCATTTAACTGTAAGCTCTGCTCAACAACCTCTAGAGTCATACTAGCCAATATATCCTTGAACTGATATATGCAGCTGGATTTCTATTAAAATCTTCACCATAAATAGTATATGTTTTGGTAATATGAACATATGCTCACTATCCTCCCCTTAAATAAATAATTAAGTTAAAAAAAAAAAAAAAAAATCTTCCACATCTTTCTAGTGTGGTTTAGATTGCCATGTTGCATCTCTTTGTAATTTCGACCAAGTGGGTCACCTATCAAAAAAAGAAAAAAAAGAGCAAGTGTAATGACCCCACTCCAACTGTGTAGACATTGTTTGCTTTGGTTCTCAGACCATCACAGTTTTGTTCTCCCCCCTCCCAAAGCACACAACAATGGGAGAAAAGACCTTTACACATAAAAGGGGGATTACCCCTTATAAGCACATCCCCATGTGCTTCTCTATGAGATGTGTGACTCCAAGATTGCTTCTTCCTTTGGTCCTTCATAATCCACCCTGTTACGGGCACTAAGTGGGTCCCTGATCTAGTCTTGTCTTTTAAGTTAAAGTTGTTAGCAAGACAGACCATGGTCCTTCTTGGGCCCCTGCATGTGAAACCAGTGGTGCTTTTGTGTGTTTGTGTGTGTGAATGTCTTCAAGAAAATTTTCATGCATAGAAAAAGGTTTAAAGTATTTAATATCAGTATTCAACCTATAAATCTTCTGTTTGCAGAATGATGGAAAACACACATTGTCAAGGAGAAGTTCCTGTTAACTTATTCAACCTTACCAATTTACAGACTGTGTGAGTATCAATTCAATTTCAAGTAGCACCATTTTCAACAAAATGGATGTTTAGAAAATCCAAATGAAAAAGCATGTAATTTTGTTAGATTTGAAAACAATGAAGTCTATTTTTACACACAATGACATGACTGTTTTGACATGTGGGGATAGGGTATTAAGGAACAACCGGCTCAATGGCACCTTAGATGTTGGCACTGCCTATAGCAACCAACTGCAACTTATCGATCTGCAGAACAATTCAATTGAAAGCTTGACAACAAGAGCTAAAGGATACGACAAGAAATTGATGTAAGCCGTATTTAGTTATTTTGGTTGTTTTATTTTAATTGCACTGTTAAAAGAATAACTTTTTTCTTGTTGGATTTTTTTTTTGTTGACAATTGGGGGGGGGGGGGGGGGGGTAGAGTTTCCAAACCTAGGTTCTCCTTCATAAAGAGAATTGAGCAATTCAATTACATCATAAGACTCTTGGTTTGTTGGAGTCTGATATCCATGACATGTACATTGTCTTCTAGTTTTTTTTAGCAGTTTCTCACATCATTGGACTAATTATCCATAATTTTTTTCAGACTTGTGGAAAACCCACTTTGTGAGAATAATGTCGAGAGTTACTGCATGGTTCCCCAATCAAAAAACACTAGTACATTCTCAACTCTACCAAATAACTGTCAGCCTATAAACTGCAATTTGGATCAGGATTCCAGCCCCAATTGTAAATGTGCATATCCATACAAGGGAACTCTATTTTTTCGAGCACCTTCCTTCTCAGATTTGGATAACCCAAGTTACTACATAGATATTCAAGGGTCTCTAATGAAATTTGCACAGTCCCACAAACTGCCAGTGGATTCAGTTTCCGTAAGTAACCTCTTCAAAGACTCATCTGAGAAACTTGAAATGAGCATACAAGTCTTCCCATCTGGTCAAGATCGTTTCAATCGAACAGGAATATCTAACATTGGGTTTGTGCTTAGCAACCAGACATTTAAGCCTCCAGATAAATTTGGACCCTTCTATTTTAAGGCTATGCCATATGGACCCTTTTCAGGTAACTTCCAATTTGCATTCTATATTAAAAAGTAATACTTGCAATATTTGGCTTTTCTTATTGTGATGCATCTCTTAAAAAAGAAATTGATACAATTTCATCTTATTATGACCTCTTTGGCTCTCTCTCTCTCTCATGTGCATCATTTAGAGGAATACATAGAGTCAAAAAAGCAGTCAAGCATAGGCGTTATTATTGGAGCAGCAATTGGTGGCACTGTCCTGCTGCTTCTATTATTCTTAGCAGGGTTTTATGCATTCCACCAAAAAAGAAGAGCAGAAAGAGCTTCTGATCAATTACACCCTTTTGGTAAGATAACTATGACATAAATTTTATACTTCAGAGCTATTAATACAAAATTGTAAGGGATATAATCACTTTCACACCATACAAATGCAGCACGCTGGGATCCAAATAATGGCAGTGGTGGCGTTCCTCAGTTGAAAGGAGCAAGATGTTTCTCTTTTGAAGAGCTTAAGAAGCACACCAACAAGTTTTCTGAAGAAAATTCTATTGGATCTGGGGGATATGGAAAGGTTTAAATATGAATACTCTCTCTAGAATATTGGTTGTTCACGAAAGTTCCAAGAATATATAAGATTTTTTAACTTTTATAACAAGAGATGTTTTTCACTTAATGCAATTTGTTCAGTTCTTCTGCCACTTCAAACGTTTAATTTCCTTTACAAAATCTTTTCCTTTTTATCCGCATATATATATATTTTCGGTTAATGAGAACTCCTTAAGTTTCTCAACGTAGTTCTGGACAATTTCTATCGATAAATTGTGTTACCAAATGTCTAATTCGTCAACATTACTACAGGTTTATTTGGGGACTCTTCCCACCGGTCAACTGATTGCCATCAAACGAGCTCAGAAAGAATCAATGCAGGGTGGCCTTGAGTTCAAAACCGAGATTGAACTTTTGTCAAGGGTTCATCATAAGAATCTTGTCAGCCTTGTTGGTTTTTGTTTTGATCAAGGTGAACAAATGCTTGTATATGAGTATGTTCCTAATGGATCTCTAAAGGATAACCTTTCAGGTACTTCAACCACTATTACAATGGCTTTCAGAAGTTTTTTTATACTTCAACAAAGTGCCTTCCTCCAGAGACAATATTAGAGGAAAACATAATATGTCATAAACTTGATAGCTTCTTTCCAGGAAATGTAAATCATCATGTAGATAATACTGACAATTTTTCATTAACATTTAATGAGATAGTTCTTTTTTATGCAGGGAAGTCAGGATTCAGGTTGGATTGGATGAGGAGACTAAAAATAGCACTTGGTGCAGCTAGAGGCCTGGCCTATCTTCATGAACTTGCTAACCCTCCTATTATACACAGGGACATTAAGTCAACCAACATTCTTCTGGATGAACACTTAAATGCAAAAGTTTCTGATTTTGGACTGTCTAAGCCTATGGGTGAAGGAGAAAAGGGCCATGTCAGCACTCAAGTTAAAGGCACAATGGTTAGTGGAAAATCATTTTGCAAAACTTTTTTAGTGAAAGAAAATAAGAGCTTATAATAATCTGGCTACATTTAGTAATGGAAGAATTAGATCAAGACTTTTGCACAAAATTGTCCTCTTGTCAGGTTACCTGATCCTTTTGTTGAATTGGATGTCAGTTGTATGACGATATTCACTATGTTAGGGGTTTATGATTTTATTAATATTTGTAATTTGTGTGTTTGATTTTATTGGTCCCTAGTTGTATACATCTAGTATACGTGGGTGACTCTTTTTAATTTTTAATTTTTATTTTAGCTCAATAAAAATTATTCTTTATAAAAAAAAACCTCTGACACTATGACTTGATTTCTATAATGGTGTAGGGGTACATGGATCCTGAGTATTACATGACTCAGCAATTAACTGAAAAGAGTGATGTATATAGCTTTGGAGTGGTAATGCTAGAGCTGATAACTGCAAGAATGCCAATTGAAAGGGGTAAATATATTGTAAGAGTGGTACAAACGGCAATTGATAGAACGAAAGATCTATACAACCTTCAAGAAATTCTAGACCCTATCATTAGTTTGCAAACATCACTAAAAGGTCTAGAGAAGTTCGTGGACCTGGCAATGAGGTGTGTTGAAGAATTAGGAGGCAACAGGCCGACAATGGGTGATGTGGTGAAGGAGATTGAGAATGTAATGCATATGGTTGGTTTGAACCCCAATGCTGAATCTGCATCCACTTCAGCCAGTTATGAGGATGTAAGTAAGGGGAACTCAGGCCATCCTTACAACAATGAGGACTTTAAGTACAGTGGGAGTTTTCCAACTTCAAAGACAGACCATCAATGAGTATCCTTTTTACATTTGAAATTTGCTAATTGGTTGCTTTAATTGTGTTGGATAGCTAGCGGGAAGATACTGTGATGGTTGTTGGCTTCACATGATAAAGAAGCAGAATTGTAATTTGAAAGTTGAATTAGTGTGAAAACACTAATGCTTGTTTAGACCCCCAATTTTAAATTACGGTTTACTTACTTTTACTCTAACTTATCTATGTGCGGAACAAAAGTAAATGAAGTCATAAGCAAATCACAATGAGTAATAAAAGTAAAGTTTAAAGGGTAGGCAAGAGAGATACAAATACAAGATAGCACCAAGATGTGTTATCGAAGAAGAAACCGAAGAACTCGACGAAAAACCTCTCTGCGACTCTCTAAGTTGAAATCGATCGACTAGTAAATTAGTTGGAGTACACAAATATCAAAAAGACCCTTCAAGCCTAATCTACCCAACATACTTAAGTCCTCCAACTTCCTGCTACCAACGAACTTCTCGGAGTCTTGTCTTCACCAGCTTTCTAGATCTCGTAATTTTGCTTGATTGCATCTGTCATTTAATGACTTTTTTCAATGCTTCTTAAAGGCACTAAAACTTCTCTCAACGCTCAAAATGAGTGAGGTAAATGTTTGGGCTAAGAACCTTTCAAGGATGTATAGATGGAGAGGTAGGAGTGGAGGAAAACTAAGAGAATTTGTATAGACGATTGTGGGTATGACAATCTCTAACTCTCAAGTGTTTTGCTAGGATTTTCTCTCTAAAAAGCATTCCTTACCATTTCGTGGGTAATGAGGGTATATATAGTATGTAAAGAATTTAGTAAAACACTTTTCATTTTTTATATATAGAGAGTTTCGCGGGTACCTCGTGAGATGGCCTTTCTCGCGAAATACTTGCGAAATGACTGGTTGGCATGACTCTTTATCTTCTAGTCTTGTGCTTCACAAGTGACCTTTTTGCAAGTTTTTTTACTCGCGAGCTAGTCGCGAATCTGCATAGATCTTCATTGCATGCTTGATTCTTCACCAATCTTTCATACTCATCCCTTACAATTAAACCCACATAGATATAGGGAAATGATTGACTGAATTACAACCAAATTTGGCATGGAATTAAAGCTAACAAAGGCTAGTTAAAAATCACAACATTACATAATTGAAATACACGCATCATTATCGTATTTATTTTACATTATTTATTGTGGAACAAATAGCAGATGAATTAATGATCAAGTTTTCAACTTGTTAGATTATAGAGATAATTTTGTATAAAAGTTAAAGAAGATGAATACTCCTCACTTGAGGGATGATACTTATGTGATAAGGACTGACAAATTAATAATTATGAAGCACTTATTTTAAATTAGAAAAACCTACAACATGCTAAAACTATCATATCCATTGCCTGTACTTTTGAATGTGTACTTGGCACAATCCGTGCAGCCAATTGCTGGGTAGCCAAAGCAATACAAACAGGTTATTCATTTGAGGCTAAATGGAACTTGCACTCCAAAGAATGACAATGCATGTTATACCTGCATAATTTTAATTGAATGAGTAAAAAATTAAAATTTTCCAACCACATTGTCATATATATGCAAAGTTCCCTTGTCTTCTGTATAATACCTTTTCACTTTCACTTGTTTATTTTTCATTTTGGTTGTCGCACTTCCTAATATCACTAAGGGTTGTTTTCCAAACAATATAAGAGAGCTAAGAGCCCCTTAGGTTTGTTTTGTAATATTTGAAGATTATTTCATTTTCTTGCCAGGAAAGCTATTTATGACAGTGTGTTATAGGTTTGGACTAACAACTATCCTGATGATATAGCTCCTCTAGTGACTCGTGATGCTTTGTCCTCTTTGACCTTTTATGAAATCAACTTGACATTTGGATTTGGATTCTCAAAAAAAAAAAAAAAAAAAATCTCATTAGAACAACTCGGAAAACACTAACCTTATTATATAGTCCACGTTCAACCGCCAAACACAATCATTCATTTTTAATATATGCATCTATCAACCTTTTGAAAAAATTATCAAATCACTCTTCAAATTAACAAACTTATTTTAGTTGTAGAATTACAAATAATCCTAGCCTGGTCACAGTCACAGATTCCAGTTTACTATTGAGAGTTCAATTAGTGTAGAAATACTAATGTTTGTTTAGATCCCCAATTTTAAATTACGGCTTAAGTGTTTTTACTCTAACTTAACTAAGTGCAGAACAAGTGTAAAAGATGTGCAATAAACCGAAACACTACTCTAATGCATAAGCAAGTACAATAAGCGATAAATGGAAACTGTAAAGAGTAGAGAAGAGAAATGCAAATACAAGATAATACCGAGATGTTTTATTGAGAGAAAATCGAAGTACTAGGCAAAAAACTTCTCTGCGGCCCTTCAAGCCAAAATTGATCCACTAGTGAATAATTTGGAGTACACGAATATCAAAAAGATCCTTTAAACCTAGTCTACTCAATGTCCTTGAGCCCTCTAAGCTCTAGCTACCAATGGACTTCTTGGAGTCTTGTCTTCACTAGTTATGCGGATCTTACAATTCCGCCTGATTGCATCCGCCACTCAATGGCTTCCTCCAATACTTCCTATAGGCACCAAAACTTCTCTCAACACTTAGAATGGGTGAGGTAAGTGTTTGTGCTAAAAACCTCTAAAGGATGTGTAGATAGAGAGGTAGGAGTAAATGGGAACTCTAGAGAGATGATGTAGAGGATTGTGGATAAACAATCTCTAACTATCATGTGTTTGGCTAGGGTCTTCTCTCTCAAAAGTTTCTTGTGAATACTCCTTATTCTTTTTACCATTTGTGGGTAATGAGGGTTTATATAATATTGGTAAAGGTATGAGAAAAAACACACTCAAAAGTAATCAGGAAGAAAGTTTCGCGGGTCACTTGCAACTTGGCTTAAGTCTCTAATGACTTGCGAAATCTAGCATGTCAAAGACTTCAAATTCTAGCATATGCTTTTCACATGGCCTATTTTGCGGGTTGGCACCCGTGAGCTAGTCGCAAGCTAGTCACGAAATCATCATCTTCACAAAATCTTCACCAAACTTTCACACACAACCCTTATCTTAAATCTCACAAAAATACAGGGAAATGATTGAATAGAATTTCAATCAAATTTGACACGGAATTAAAGCTAACATAAAACATAATTGTAAATCACAATTTTACAATTATGTAATTAATTACATCTCCCATATATATATATACATATGTATGTATTCCATCTCTCTTCATTTCTCGATCGGCAACTGCCGTTAATTTGTAGGAATAAATATAGAATTAGACTATATATATATTTAATACCTCCTCTTTGTCTGTAACTTTCTATGAGTGCGAGAAAATCTTTGGGAGGATTAAGTTTTGTTAGTGAGTGATTACATGCATGCAATGCATGGTAGTAAGTAGTAACAGATATATATATATATATATAAGATCCTATTGCTTGAAAACCAAACCATTTTTGAATTATTATAATTTCTAGTCATCGACAGACTGGACTGCACGCCCACACTTAATTATTCTAATATTTGTAATTGGGTCATGTTAACAGGTGTTTTTAGGGCAATTCTTAATAAACCATATTAAGAAAGTTTTGACATTATTTTTATGAAAAAATAAATGTTAACCAATGTCCCCAATGCCCTTAGAGCATTGGTTTAGGAACCATTTTTAGAAAGATTTTATTGGGAGAATGATAAAATAATAAATGTTGTTAATAGCTTTTTATATTTCTCATGAAAATGGTGTAAAATGTTTCCTATTAAGTGGCGTTTGGTACGGGGTAATCCACACTATTCCTGGCATCCAGATTCCTAAAAATGTGATGCCTTGCAATCTGGATGCTTAGGAATGTAACTATTCTTATGTTTAATTTAATTGGGAATTTAATAAGATTCCTGGGAATGTGATATTAGGAGAAAATGGGCTTTTGCCCTTTTTTTAAAATATCCATCATTTTGCCCCATTTTTGAAACTATTTAGGGAAATGCCCCCTGTTTTGAAACTTAATTTTCTAAAAATCAAGTTTCAATTTAAAACTTAATTTTTGGACAATCGAGTTATAGCGAATTGAAAATTAAATTTTTTTTTTCTTCTGGAACTCAAGTTCCATTAATTCATGGACTCGAGTTCTATGTGAAGTACTTGAGTTCATGATACTCGACTTCCTTGAAAAAATTGAAGTAAAACTCAAGTTCTATGAACTTGAGTACTTTACATGGAACTCGAGTTCCAAAAAGAAAACATTGTTTTTCTTCTAAGTCCATGTTTGCTATAACTTGATGTTCCAAAAATCGAGTTATACATTTGAAACTTGATTTTCTAAAAATTGAGTTTCAAAACAGGGACACTTCCCTAATTAGTTTAAGACATTGGACATTTTGCTAGAAAGTTTGTGAAAAAGAAGTAAAAACCCATTTTGGCCTGTGATATTATAATGTTTAGTTTATTCCTAGGAATCTTAGCTGAATTATTTATTTTTCTCATTCTATCCTTAGATTTGTAAATCCAATATAAGTTTTTTTTTTTTTTAAAATCTTCCTCTAAATAAATAATGAAAAACAAAATAGTATAAACTATAAATTATGAAAAATTCATTAAAACTATAGTCTAAAAGAAGAAAAGATGAAAATATCAATAGAGTTGTCTATTCTATTTATGTTGAGGAGGGAGGAGATAAAGAAGAAGGAAAATATATTGATGAGTTGTTTTATATTCTATCTCAATTGCTTAAATGATAAGAAAAAATAGTTAAAATTGTCAATTTATAAAAAATACAATTTCTTAAGCTTGGAAATCTGGATACCCACCAATTTTAAAGGGAATTACATTCCTACTGAAATGGAACTACATGGGGAATCCAAATACCTCTGGCATTTGATTTCCGGATCCGGATCCTCTCCGGACATGATCATTTTGAAGAAAGATCAACGGTCAAAAACATGCCAAATCATAACTTAACCCAAACCACACTTAACTATGGTTAAACACTAAAACTAGAGGCTTTCTCACCAAACCCATCTGAATATTTCAAAAACATTTTCTCAATGAAAGACCTTGATTACTCTCAAAGAAAAAGGCTTTTATGACCAGCTTTGTAATAATTTGTTCTTGAGAACAACCAAGGTCGTTTCTATAGCTTAGTAAGTGGGAGCAGGGATAGTTGGCAATGTATGTCACAAGGAAACTGGACAATCTGCTGTTCTGGTTTTATGTACTTTGTGATCAAATAAAAAGTACATAAAATAAAATAAAATGGAAGTTATCCTTGGTATTGCCAGCCTTTTGTACTTTTTGATCCTTCTTAGATCTAGAAAAACATCATTTTTGTCTAATTAAATTTTTTTTTATCTGATTCTAAATGACGGAAGTTTATAACTCGAATTACATACAGGTTTAATGGGGAAACTCAGCCAGGATTGACAGCATGCCAAGATGCAGCAAAGAGATTAATCGATCTGGGTCTGGTCTTCACTCCGGTTGAAGATGCTGTCTGGGACACAGTGGAGAGCCTCAAAGCTAAAGGCTTCCTGAGCTAGAAAATGCCACAATCTTAGGTTGTTCTTTCTATTCTTCATTTTTTTTTTAATTTTTTTTGAATAATGTATTTAAATTTTTCATCGTTTCATTGCCTTATTAAGTTGGCAGTAATAATGAATGCAATTATAAGTGTTGTTTATATTAGTGATCCCATCACATCCTTTTTCTCATTCATTTCTAAAAGTAACCATGACTGATCAAAAGATCATCTTCTTAGTTCTTACAGTAATGCATTACTATTTAATCATTTAACTTTATAACAACTTCAACATTCTAAATGTAAAATGAGAGTCAATGGGGGCTCTATCTTGGAAGGTATACTCCACTAGAATCAAGGGTCCCACTACTGTTAGGATAGTGGGAACTCCCGTTACTTATCTCCTCATAACTTGCAGAAGTGGATGTGGAATTAGCATTGAGATTTAAACTAGCAAGCTCCATAATGTTTTCAATCTCTTTAACCACCTCAGCCATCATAGGCCTGTCGGATCCTGCTTCTTTCACACACCTCATTGCCAGACCCACAAACTTTTCTAAACCTTTCAGGGTTGTTCCCAAACCAATGGCTGGGTCAAGAAATTCATGAAGGTTGTATAAATCTTTTGTCTTATCCATTTTCTCCTGCACCTCTCTCACAATATATTTTCCATGCTCTATTGGCTTTCTTGCAGTTATCAGCTCCAACATTAGCACTTCAAAGCTATATACATTACTTTTCTCAGTCAATCGATGGGTCATGTAATATTTTGGATCCATGTGGCCCTGCAGTTGATAAAATCCATTCTTAGTGCTAGATTTTGATGTATTTATGTCAAATTTAGATAATAATAAGACAAAAAGTTTGAAACATAAGCTTTTCTTCTTCAAGTAATTCGAAAGCAAGAATGCCTAAACTACCACAAACTCATAGTAGTACTCTTATGGTCCAACAAGAACCGCCCCTACTCTGCAATGGGATATTGTGGGATCATTAAATGAAAATCTCTTCCCCTCCAAATATATGGTGGTTCTGGCAGTGACAGTAGGCAGCAAGAAATGCTTGCCCTGCCCATAACATTTCCTTAAATTTTTGTGCAGGATATAGTTGGTGCGGTGAACAGCTCCTACTGGCTGCTTTGTTTTCCTAATCAGTTTTAAGGCCTCCTGGTACTAGTAGAAGCATGTATGCGTGTGTGTTAGCCAGGAAAAAAAAAAAGAAAAGAAGCCCTTGCTTATGGCTGGGCCTAGAACTTCAGTGAAAGAGGGGGAAAAAATAGGCAGCAATCTTCACATTTATCCACTTTATCCCTCAAAACATTTCAAGAAGCTCCACCTGCAATTTCAGAAAACTGAACTTGATTATTCCTGAAAATTCTTAAAAATGTTCCTTTAACCATGTTTATTTTGCTACTACCCTGACAATTCTACAGAATGGTCCACTAACCATATTTATCTTGCTACTCCCTCTGTATTTGGCATGTTAAGAAAATCCAACTGTTTAAAGAACATTATTTAATGCATTTTCTTTTACATAAAATGTACAAGTTTCCAAGACTACCATCTTTAATTTAAATTTTAGTGAGAGAGGGATATTGGCGTTTCAAATAAAGTGGAGGTTTGTTAGGAAATTTATTCATTGACTTTTCAAAGAAGACTTCATTTTGGGACACCCCAAAATGGAATATAGGCCAAACAAATTGGGACAGAGAGAGTGTTACTTTAGAGCAAATATCTGACTGTAGTCGATTATCATTTACATTTTTGGGATCTCCTTTCTTTGTTATTGGGTTTGCAAAATTTAGAACTTTTGAGTCCAGCCCATGAGAATAAGTTTGGAGGTTTTTAAGTTGGTTTTGGAATTCTATATTAGCTAGAAGAATAATGAGGAGCAATAAGCCTCATAAATAGAGTTGCGGTGTACCTTGTTGTTGTGTGCATAAGAGTTAATTAGAAGACAAAGTTTTGTCTAGCAAGAGAGTTAGAGAATAAGCTTTGTCTAGTACTTAGTATGAAAGCACCTTTAGAGGTATTGGGGACTTGGGTTAGTTTCTATTTGTGAGGTTTGTGAGAGTTTATGTCTGATTGTAATTATCATTGATAGTGGATAATTTTGTTTGGTGTTGCTGGATGTAGACATAGAGTTTGCCAAATCATGTCAAAATTTATGTATTTTTTTGCTTTCCTTTTATTATTTTACAAGTTTTTCACAAGAAAAATCCATTGAAAGTGAGCTATTTTCTTTTAGAGCAGATGCCTAGCTAAAGAATGAGTCATTTCTAAATTTGGTACAATCCAGTAATACTTTTATACAAGGACCAGAGAGCATTGGGATGACTTTCTGTCCAAATCTTGACCCAGTTATTTCCTAATCAAATGCTTCTGGATTGAGTAGATTCTGATGCTTATATTATCAATTAAATAACAAAGAGTTCTCAAAAAAAAAAAAAAAATAAATAACAAAGAAAAATGCAACATTTTTTCTGAAGTAAAGGTTAAAAGATTTTGAACGAACCATTGCCCCCCTAACTTGAATGACTATATGACTGCTTTCACTGTCAGCCATTGGTTTGGAGATTCCAAAATCAGAAACTTTAGCATTTAATGACTCATATAGTACGATGTTGTTTGATTTTATGTCCCTATGTATAATGGGTGGATTGGCAAATTCATGAAGATAGGCCAGGCCGTTGGCTGCACCAAGGGCCACATTAAGTCTCCTCATCCAATCCAACCTGATTCCTAACTTCCCTGCATAGACAATATGGAAGTTGTCAATTTGGAAGAAAGAAGGATTAGGAGTCTGTATCTTTTGACTTCAAAATCTTTGTTTGAGTTTCTAGGATGGTTCATCATGTACTAATATCGGAACAAGAATCTGACAACTACTTCATTGGTGCATGTCAAGCTAGATGCCTGCATCTCAATTTTGCAACTGGAAAATGAGTTACACTTGAACAGTTAAACCCTAATATTGGATGGGAAGTACAATTCTGATGCCCGGATTGTTTCAAAGTATGGGTTTGGGTCCCCCAGCACAGAGTCATCAAATTCTTTGGCAGAATTTGGTTGTCTACCGGAACTCATTCTATTTTCTTGGGGAGAAGTGATCAGAGTTAGGCTAGACAAATCCTAGTATTTGCCAAGTTATTTAATTCCTCTCATGTCATCTTTGGATGAGGGCATACTAGAAAACAACAGAAGTCTTCTTATGGTCGTGCTACTATCTGATTTTTCTATCTATTTTGTAGGTAGATGAAAGGTATATGGCCCAAAAATTGTCTTAATGGTAAATGCAAATGCTTGTGAATTGAAGAATTCATTTTATATAGATTAAGCGCGCAATTCTCACCGCTGAAACATTCAAAGGCTTAGAATTCCTCAAATGAGACATGGACTACGAATACTTTTTCTTTTTCAAGAATAATTAAATTCAAAACTCCAGTTAAAAAAATAAAATAAAAGAAATTTAAATTCAAAACAACTTTTTTTGAATTTTCATGTCAGAACAATTGCCTTATAACCATCATTTCCATGATATTAAGGTGATATGTAACTAGTCTCCTTAATGCATGTTTGGATATGGAGTTTGCGTTTGTGTTTGCGTTTGTGCACTGTTTGCGGTGCGTTTTTTGTAGGTCTCATACACTGTTCACGAGACCTGCAAACTACTTTTATAAAAAAAAAAACAACTTTAAAATTAGGTCCCACGGCTCTATTCACACATTTAAAAATGATTTTGCTATAGTATTTTTAGTTTTCAGCAATAAGCGGTATTCAAACACACCCTTAGTCTTTTTTATTTATTTATAGAGTTTTATGTAACTACTCTCCTTAGTCTTTTTATTTATTTATGAAGTTTTAAACTATAACGTTCGTTTCTAATGATTGTATTCTTTATCATTAGACCAAAATACTAATCGGTTTTTGGTATAAGTAGGAATTAAACTCCAAATCTTCTATTTAATTATAAATTTTTTTACCAAGTAAGCTAATTCGAACCCACTATTCTCATTAGGGGTGTCCACGGGTCGGGCCAGGTCGGTTTCTAGCCAGTCGAACCCGACCCGTCGGCGTCTGGTGGAAAGAAGAGGGACCCGAAACCGATCGCTAGCGTTAATCAGTAGAGTTAGTTTTAGGTTTGGGTGGAGATTGGGTCTGTTCGTTTGTTTTGGGTCGTTGTCGGAGCTGCAAATGTCACCAAAATATGAAAAAAAAAGCGTCGAAATCTACAAAATCATCTCCGAAAAATGTAAAAATTCACCAGATTTGCATCAAAATCGCCGAAAGATGCACCAAAATCACTGAAATCTACTAGAATTTGGCCGGATCTGGCTAAATCTCACCAAATATCGTTGAGAACTTGTTGGATCTCCTCGGATTTGAGCTTGATTTCGCCGGACTTGCATGTAACACTTGTTGGGTTAGGTGGCTCAGGTTTTAGAGAAGAAAACTTGCTGCTCAACCCCCTAGCGTCGGGCCTTGGGCGCGGAAACCCGAAACCAACCTACGGGAGCGTTGGTTCAGGCTGAAATCAGGTGGAGATTGGGCGGGTTGGACGGTCTGGTGTCTAGGTTGGGTTTGGACAGCCCTAACTCTCCTTAGTCTTTCATACAAAGAAATTACTAGTCCATTCAATTTGTGTTTGGTCAACTTTTAGTTCTCTCACTATAAAAATGTTTTTCTTTGTAGTTCAAGTTGAATAATAATAGGTTGATAGCAAATCTATATCGATTCGGCCCACACACATCCATGTGAAGCAGACTTTGTTAAAAGTTAAAAGTTAAACAAAAGGTTAAAACCTCCAATATGGTTTAAGAGACTTCCCATCTATATTTATATATATCTAAAAGTTGAAGTGCACCATTTATTGTTTCTACATTCCTGTTAAGCCACCTCACCTACCACGTCATTGACCACATCATTAGTCTTTTTCATATTTATTTTTTACCTCTAATTTTTTTACAATATTAAATATAAAATAATGTTGACTTTACAAATTCATCTTAGGCGATTTTAACTCTACATATTCATTTAATTTAATTTTGAAGGTATAACAAAATAATTGCCTATATTTATATATTATATCTAAAAGCTGAAACGCAGTATTTATTGTTGTTACATTCCTGTTAAGCCACCTCATCCGCCGCATCCTTGATCACACCCATTAGTCTTTTTCATATTTATTTTTACCTCTAATTTTTTTACAATATTAAATATAAAATAATATTGAATTTATAAATTCATTTTAGGCGGTTTTAACTCTACATATTTATTTACTTTAATTTTGAAATTATAACTAAATAATAGATCAAAGGAAAATCAAAACAAAAATGTTGTCTATATATATATATATATATATTCTTTTGGGCGGTTTTAACTTGAAATATTATTTTTTCTATTTATCTTCCTTTATTTTGACTCTTCTTATTCCCAACCTCTTACTATAAATTTCCTACTCTTTCTCATTCTTTGCACATTTTTCCCATACAAAAAAAGTTATTTATCCCAAGCACATTTCTAATCGGTTACTTTGGCATGACCATATAGGAATGAGTCATGTAAGCCAATAAGAATGAGGCATGAAAGTTTATAGATTGCGTAACCTTATAATAGTCATATGATAAATAATGGAATGGATGCAATGTTTCCTTTTTACCTTCTTCTAATTCTCTGCAAGGTATTTCTGATTCTTTCTCTTATCTCAATTCTTATAGAAGTTGTGAGTTGACTCCCTGTAACATTTAATCATTTCCACCCCAGTTCTCATGCAACCCCTGCCATAACTGAAACCCCCCAGGTTTCAAATATCAGACCATAAACACTTGTAACCAAGAAATCACTTGAAACACATTATTAAAGAGAGTGTGTAGTCTGCAGTATAACTTGTCTTATTTTCATTTAAAAGTTATAATGTAGGGACGGAACCAGGACTCGAACTTGGGGGGGGGGGAGGCAACTTCTTTTGTTTGAGGATTTTAGAAATTGAGATATCAATGCTAGAGAAGGCAAGGTGACAATATCATTATTGGTTTTTCAATTTTTTTTTGAAAAAAACTATACTTTCCCATAATCTACAAATCAAATTAAAGTCATAGTAACTTTATGAGTTTATTATAGTTTTAAAAACTAGATTGGACAAAGAATAAAAAATGAGTAGTTCTTTGTTTTTTAGTCAAAATAGTGACATCATAACTATTATAATTATGTATTTAACATTATAAATACATAAAATTGGCCTTATTCTTTTCATATTATTCTATCCCAAACCTATATATATATATATATATATATATATATTTTTTTTTTTTTGAAAGTATAATGCAATATATTAATAACTATAGTTCAAAGTTTAAACCCATATCAACTACTAAATCAATATATCTGCTAAAACATTGACTAATTAATAGCATAAGAGGAGAGATATTTCAAAAGTTGTATATCTAAAAATCTAATAATAACGACAACAGCTCTCAAGCAATCAAATGACAAGGGGTAAGTCTATCTCTTCTTTAAAAAAAAAATGATAAGGGGCAAGTTATACACTTATACTATATAATTACATAATAAATGCTTTTCATCAATTTTTTTTTGGAAAACCGTTTTCCATCAATTAGTAACAGCCACAAATAAACTTTTTTTGCATCATTTTATTTTCCTTTTTAAGTGCTTATCACACATACAGATAAAGACAAGTCTAAACGTCACAAAGCCCACAGCAACTTAAAAAAAAATACTACTACAGTAACAAAATAAAGAGAAGTTTAGAGAACTCATCAAAGCAGCCACAATAAATCACTTTTGTGTAATTTTTTTGTCATTTTTTTTTTTTTTGGTTTTCATTTGTCAATTTGTAAAACTTTTGTGGGAGGGGGGGGGGGGGGCAGGAATAAATATTAAGGGTCAAGATCTAAAATTTTGTGTAAATTTATATACTAATATATAAATTTTCAAAAATTGAGGGGGCCATGGCCCCCCAGCCCTATGAAAGGTCCGTCACTGTTACCATGACTTTGGAATGGATTTTGTGGTGTGTCTTTATGTTAAGACTCCATTCTCTTTCTATGTGTGTTCATGTTTGTTTCTCAAATATATATATATATATATATATATATATATATATATATATATAGGAAAGAGGTAATTATTTCATGTTGCTTAAAAGAATGTGTTTTATATAATATAACTTGCATTGTATATATATAGGAAAGAGGTAATTATTTCATGTTGCTTAAAAGAATGTGTTTTATATAATATAACTTGCATTGCTCTCCCAATTAAAAATAAAGTAGTCTTTAGGGCTTAACATAAAATTTTATTTGGAGTTTTATTTTATTTTATTAGTTATGGGAAATTATACATTCAAATTATATATATTTAATCATTTATATAATTTATTGAAATTTGATTTAAAATATATACATTAAATTATTATTCATAAAACATGAAAAATCAAGTTCTAACATTACAAAAATTTCTCAAAGCATAACAATACAAGAATTAAAAATCATGAACACTTCAAATCTTAAAACATAAATAAATAAAAACATAAATTCAATAATACAAAACTAAAAGACAATAAAAATCAAAGTTTAAAGACAAAAAAATCATATGCCTTGTATTAAACTTTTTGGTTTGGGCTGGAGTCGACTTTTATAGTCTGAAAAATTAGGTTTTGGATGGAGACACAAGGTCCCAGACAATTACAATAGACAGCGCATGAGGCAATAAAAACTAGAAGACGACGCGCATAGTGGACTCATTTTAAAGTAAAGTAGAAGACGACGCGCATCAGCATGAGACTTGTCTCGTCTGTTAATTAATTAATTAATTGGAAACTGAAAAGCTAAACAGAACCAAGCCTGCCAGACACTCAAGCGGAAGAGGTGGAAATGGAAATTTATCATTTTTAACACGTCATTAGATATTAATTTCTGAGAAGAAGGTCAAGGTCCCCCATAATATATTAGTCTATTATATCTCCATTTAATAGGTTGCTGTGGTCTCAAGGAGTTATCATTTATGATTTATTTATATATAGGGTCAGTTTAGATAGAACTTATTGTTAAAAATTGAAAACTGAAAGCCGAAACCACTATAGCAAAATAATTTTTAAATGTGTGAATAGTATTGTGGGACCCATTTTTAATATTTTTTCTGAATAAAGTACTTGTAGGTCCCATAAACAGTACGTGAACAGTATAGTTACCGTGCGTAAACAGTAAAATTAGTCTCTGCACAGTGAAATAACGTGTATGAACAGTATCAATTACTGTTCATACGTGTTGAAAAAAAAAAAAAAAAAAAAAAAACCTACAAAAAGCATAATCTCAAAACGTGACCACAATCAGCTGAATCCAAACTCAGCTCTATATATTTAAGAACTTTAGTCGGTCAGCGGACACTGGTAGTTGTGTCGTAATTAATGTAATCACTACTTCTGCAACTTTGACTTATTTTAGTATCAATCTTACGTCAAATGTATCAATCTTACTTCAATTTAGTGACTTCGAACTTTGAAGCCAAATGGGTGGAAGAACAGGAACTCTGCTGCTGCTGCTTTTCATGCAATATTTGGTTATAACACTCACAGCCAACGACGACTGTAAGTTCACTTCAATTGCTTTCTCCTTTTTCTTTCTTTGTTAATCATTTTTCCCTTGTTATCATATGTGAATGAATTGCTGAGACAGAGGCAGAGACAGAAACATGGCAAAGACTATAAAATTGGATTTTTGATTCTTGAAATTTCTTCTACTTAATAATTTAACCGTTCTCAACAAAACTGAAAAATACATTCAGTTTGGTGACCTTCGGACAATAATTTGACCCACCTGGGGGATGAATTTTCATTTGTTCTTGTTGTAGTAAGCAGATGGAGAAAGAACAAAATTGTTCTAAATTGTACTGGCAAGGGCTTGGTACTCAGCCTCTGTCTATCTTTTGCAATTTCTGTACAATGAGGTGCTATACAAACTGTGTATATATATACACACACGCGCAAGAGTTTACCTATGTGGATCCCTTGATTTTAACACAATAAAGGGCTTACATGTTTACAACATGTGGTTCATGCGCGATATGCAATTCCTCCACAGCACACAGAGGGTTACTGTTTTTTTTAGGTGATTATCAATGATCTCCAGTGTGAAGGTTGTGGATCAGTGCCTTGGAGAGTTACTATTATTTCAGAAACCCAAAGAACAAATATAATGCTTGCTAATGAACTCCACCTCAAATGGCACTTCCTTCTCCCATAATTACATGTGTAACTTATCATCATATAATTCTTGTATAGTTTTATTTGACTATTCATATTGTTTCTATTCCACCACCCTTTTTGGTGATTCAATTATTAATACTGTTTTATAATTTTTGCTGCAGTTAATGGTCTACTGTCTCTCCAGGATGAGTTGAAGAACACACCAAATTGGAAGGCTAGTGCTGATCCTTGTGACAATTGGGAAGGGATTAAGTGCACCAATTCGCGTGTGACCTCCTTGTAATTTGACCCTCTAATGATTTTTTAAGGTTTTTAATTCTGTCCATTCTTTTTTATTTATATATATTAACGTGACTGTTCTTTATTCCAGAATATTGACAAGCATGAATTTGATGGGGAAACTATCTAGTGAGATCAGCCAGTTGTCTGAGTTGCAGACTTTGTAGGTTCTTTTATTTGCTTTTATTTGCACTTGGCTGCTTCTGTTTTATGGCAATCCAATTTAACTATTGTGTTGAGGGAAAACTTGGCTACCATCTATTTTCATAGGCTTTCAGTACTCAGATGTCTAAAAATTCAATGCTCAACAACATCTGAGGCAGCACATACCTCATGCCTGGGAGCCCTTTATCTTTGAAACATGCATCCCAAAAATCAACTATTTCATGGGATTATTATCATAAATATAGTGACTACGAAATTTTATTTTTTGTTTTATTTCACAAATAGATGAAGTGTGTGTTTGGCAAAATTTATAAAAAGTTAGCTTATTTTATTATTCAACTTATTTTTACTACTATTTATTGGTCTTACTGCACTTTTTGGTACTATTTATAGATTTCACTGTACTATTTCAGCTAATTTTTACATTTATTTACAGTATTTTCAGCAAAAACTTTTTAATTTCAGCAAAATAAGCGAATCCCAAATAGATCCGAAATTTCACAAATAGATGAAATCAATTACTCCATTATATGAGGCAGTATTCACTAGTTGCTTCTTCAGTTAGTCATCTGCAAGTTCATTCCTAATTATCAGTTTTTTTTTTCACACAGGGATCTCTCTTACAACAAGAACATAACAGGACCACTTCCAAGTTCAATTGGGAATTTAATGAACCTAATAAACGTGTAAGGAAATATCAATTGCTGTCAGTGGATTAACTCAAACTAAACTTGTGTTTTAGATCCTTGCAGTTAACCTGTTGCTTTTTGCTTGCACATTAGAAACCTGATTGGTTGCAGTTTCTCTGGCTCTATTCCAGACACAATAGGAAATCTACAGAAGCTAATTACTCTGTACGGCTTTGACTTGGTTTTCTACTATTGTTTTAATTTTTAATGCATGTCTGCAATTACTTATGTCTCTTTAAGTTATCATCCATTTTGCACAGTGTTCTGGATGAAGGATCTATTTTTGCATCATGTAAATCTCCCATATGAAGCTATATCTATTACAGTTTCATTTTTGAGCCAATGTACACTGAATTTTCTGGAACCTTTCATTCTCTATCAATGCAGATCTCTGAATAATAATAGCTTCAGTGGACACATTCCTACTTCTATCGGTCGTCTTTCCAACCTTTATTGGCTAGACCTAGCTGAAAACCAGCTTGAAGGACCTCTACCAGTCTCTGATGGGAATACACCTGGTCTCGATATGCTAGTTAAGGCAAAGCACTTGTATGTCAAGTCTATGTAATTTCAAGCTAAATAGTTCATTTTCTCCAACTAATCACAATCTAAGATTCTTTCATCATCTACAGCCATCTCGAAAAGAATAAGTTCTCAGGGGAAATTCCATCCAAACTTTTCAGCTCAAATATGACTCTGAAACATTTGTAAGCTCTTGAATCTGAGCCATTGTCTAAAATTTGTCGGTACAACTATGTTGCAAGCCTTATGAGACTTCATTTATGACATTTGAAATATGTCTAACAGACCTCTCTTTGGTTATGTTTTTGTTTTTTGCATGTATGGCTTGAATTCAATTCTGTGTACTTCATGCTCAAAGGTGTTAACTGGACTTTCACATAGTTGACTTGGGTTATAGATAATCTAGGGCATTGATATTCTCACACTTTTTTTTCACATCCACTTTCTTACATCCATTTTCATGTTTTTTATGTGGAGAATAGGTGTTTCCCTATTCTTTGATGTTTGAGATAGAGAGTTATTTGTGTGTATTTAAGGTTTTGGTTTGTGAGCATGCTTTTGTGGCATCTTTGTAATATCCCTATTTTCTTAGTGAAACTTTCTCCTAGATGCCGCCCATGGACACAGGCCTAAGCCAAACCACGTCAATCTTTGTAATCCTGTATGATTGTCTTTTCTATTTTTCACAAACCACTATTATTTGGTTACACACACAACATTGTTTTCATTTTCAGAGTCTCCACCTCTAATGCCAAATATGAACTCAAATGTCTTTGATATAGAAGCTAAGAAGTTCACTTTGAAATTATCAATTGTGCAGCAAAACACTGTCAATTTAGTAGTTATTTTCTACCCCTGCCCCTCCCTACAGGCTTCTTAGCAGCAATTTTCTCACCGGCAACATTCCTGAAACCCTTGGATCTGTGACGCATTTGGAGGTGATGTGAGTATCTAGCTCACATGCTAAAGTGAATTCAGTCTAAGATTGTTGGAGCTGTGAACCTCTTTTGAGTTATTGTACTAAGTATCTTGTTTTGGCTACAGACGCTTTGATAGGAATACATTAAGTGGGCCCGTACCTTCAAACCTCAATAATCTTGTAAATGTTAGCGAGCTGTAAGTAATGATGATAGACATATCAAATACAACACTTATAATGATTTTTTTTTTAATAATCTTTTGTGGGAAATTTCATTTTACAAATAGAGCTGTTGATGCTCTTTGTTCAGGTACTTGTCCAACAATAAGCTGACTGGTCCTATACCTAACCTTACTGGCATGAACAACCTCCACTATGTGTAAGTTGCAATTATATTACTAAATGACTATGAATTTCATTTGTGTTGCAGGGGTAAGTGAGTAGTGTCAGACCATTACAATTTACGATCAGTTAATTATAATATTTTTTGGGACTAAAGCCTTGGTCGTTGTTGATGTATTTATCCTTTCTTTTGAACTCCAAAGTGGATACTATTTTCCATCTTCACTTTTCTAGGTTAAATTTATTTAATATTACTGCTATCGGTATGTTTTTTTTGTTGAGATTGTAAGTGTATTCTGCAGGGATATGAGCAACAATAGTTTCGATGAGTTTGACTTTCCTCCATGGATTTCATCCTTAGAGTCTTTGACGACATTGTAAGTTTCATTTTCCCTTCTCCATATCCCTGCCCCCTTTCACTATCATCAACACATTGATTGTCTCACAATTTTGACCTTGCTATGCTCTAGCCCCTTAAGAGTGATTGGCTTCTAATATGCAGTTGTTGGTATTTTCTGCACATCTGAATGAACTCACATAACTTGGTCTACTTAGTCCTCATCTGTAGCCTGCAGCTATTTCTAGTTTCTGGAAAATTTGTAGATATTTGTTATATCATATCTCATTCGATGCCCTCTCAACAATACACACTACTATTTTCATCGACACAATGCATGGACATTTTTTTGACTTAAGTATGTAAGTACCCAAAGAAAACACTAGCTACATCTATGCTATATCCTAAAAAGATTAGTCTATCACAATTGAGGCTCCTCTTAGTTGTTTATGTTGTGCAACTATGGAAGCTCTAACATTAATTATTGTGATTTGGGACTAGGAAAAGCATATTCACATGAACAAAAAAAAATAAAAAATTCACAAAAGACACCAATATTTAACGTGGTTCTACATACAATGGCAACACTAACAAAAATATCCACTATCAACGATATGGATTACAATGCTTATCTATGAACCCAACATGTTCTTCTAGGAGATTTTCACCTCTCCCCACATGGAAGAACCTTAGGCAAAAGTCAACAAACCCTTTACAACAATGCCTATTTATAAAGCCTCAATTATATTCCTTAATGGACAAGTAATACCCATTACTTCTTCAATAAGGAATACTTTTCCTTCTATGACAAGGAGAATCCTTGTCTTCCACACCAAGGAAAAACCTTTCCTTCTACACCAAGGAAACCCAAATCAAAACTAATTAGGAATTTGAGGCAATATTCAACAGTTTATATAACCCAATTTGACCTGTGTTGATAATGAAACATTCTAGAAAATGCTACTGGCTTTCACTTCATCCATTTAATTGTAAACTCTGCTCAACAACCTCTAGAGTCATACCAGCCAATATATCCTTGAACTGATATATGCAGCTGGATTTCTATTAAAATCTTCACCATAAATAGTATATGTTCTGGTAATATGAACATATGCTCACTATCCTCCCCTTAAATAAATAATTAAGTTAAAAAAAAAATAAAATCTTTCACATCTTTCTAGTGTGGTTTAGATTGCCATGTTGCATCTCTTTGTAATTTCGACCAAGTGGGTCACCTATCAAAAAAAGAAAAAAAGAGCAAGTGTAATGACCCCACTCCGACTGTGTAGACATTGTTTGCTTTGGTTCTCAGACCATCACAGTTTTGTTCTCCCCCCTCCCAAAGCACACAACAGTGGGAGAAAAGACCTTTACACATGAAAGGGAGATTACCCCTTATAAGCACATCCCCATGTGCTTCTCTAGGAGATATATGACTCCAAGATTGCTTCTTCCTTTTGTCCTTCATAATCCACCCCCATTACGGGCACTAAGTAAGTCCCTAATCTAGTCTTGTCTTTTAAGTTAATGTTGTTAGCAAGACAGACCATGGTCCTTCTTGGGACCTTGCATGTGAAACCAGTGGTGCTTTTGTGTGTTTTTGTGTGTGAATGTATTCAAGAAAATTTTCATGCATAGAAAAAGGTTTAAAGTATTTGGTATCAATATTCAACCTATAAATCTTCTGTTTGTAGAATGATGGAAAACACACATTGTCAAGGAGAAGTTCCTGTTAACTTATTCAGCCTTACCAATTTACAGACTGTGTGAGTATCAATTCAACTTCAAGTAGCACAATTTTCAACAAAATGGATGTTGAGAAAATCCAAATGAAAAAGCATGTAATTTTGTTAGATTTGAAAACAATGAAGTTTATTTTTACACACAATGACATGACTGTTCTGACATGTGGGGATAGGGTATTAAGGAACAACCGGCTCAATGGCACCTTAGATATTGGCACCGCCTATAGCAACCAACTGCAGCTTATCGATCTGCAGAACAATTCAATTGAAAGGTTCATAACAGGAGGATATGACAAGAAATTGATGTAAGCCGTATTTAGTTATTTTGGTTGTTTTATTTTAATTGCACTGTTAAAAGAATAACTTTTTTCTTGTTGGATTTTTTTTTTGTTGACAATTGGGGGGGGGGGGGGGGGGGTAGAGTTTCCAAACCTAGGTTCTCCTTCATGAAGAGAATTGAGCAATTCAATTACATCACAAGACTCTTGGTTTGTTGGAGTCCGATATCCATGACATGTACATTGTCTTCTGGTTTTTTTTAGCAGTTTCTCACATCATTGGACTAATTATCCATAATTTTTTTCAGACTTGTGGAAAACCCATTTTGTGAGAATAATGTCAAGAGTTACTGCATGGTTCCCCAATCAAAAAACACTAGTACATTCTCAACTCTACCAAATAACTGTCAGCCTATAAACTGCAATTTGGATCAGGATTCCAGCCCCAATTGTAAATGTGCATATCCATACAAGGGAACTCTATTTTTTCGAGCACCTTCCTTCTCAGATTTGGGAAACCCAAGTTACTACATAGATATTCAAGGGTCTCTAATGAAATTTGCACAGTCCCACAAACTGCCAGTGGATTCAGTTTCCATAAGTAACCTCTTCAAAGACTCATCTGAGAACCTTGAAATGAGCATACAAGTCTTCCCATCTGGTCAAGATCGTTTCAATCGAACAGGAATATCTAACATTGGGTTTGTGCTTAGCAACCAGACATTTAAGCCTCCAGATAAATTTGGACCCTTCTGTTTTAAGCCTATGCCATATGGACCCTTTTCAGGTAACGTCCAATTTGCATTCTATATTAAAAAGTAATATTTGCAATATTTGCCTTTTCTTATTGTGATGCATCTCTTAAAAAAGAAATTGATACAATTTCATCTTATTATGACCTCTTTGGCTCTCTCTCTCTGTCATGTGCATCATTTAGAGGAATACATAGAGTCAAAAAAGCAGTCAAGCATAGGCGTTATTATTGGAGCAGCAATTGGTGGCACTATCCTGCTGCTTCTATTACTCTTAGCAGGGTTTTATGCATTCCACCAAAAAAGAAGAGCAGAAAGAGCTTCTGATCAATTACAGCCTTTTGGTAAGATAACTATGACATAAATTTTATACTTCAGAGCTATGAATACAAAATTGTAAGGGATATAATCACTTTCACACCATACAAATGTAGCACGCTGGGATCCAAATAATGGCAGTGGTGGAGTTCCTCAGTTGAAAGGAGCAAGATGTTTCTCTTTTGAAGAGCTTAAGAAGTACACCAACAAGTTTTCTGAAGAAAATTCTATTGGATCTGGGGGATATGGAAAGGTTTAAATATGAATACTCTCTCTAGAATATTGGTTGTTCACGAAAGTTCCAAGAATATATAAGATTTTTTTAACTTTTATAACAAGAGATGTTTTTCTCTTAATGCAATTTGTTCTGTTCTTCTGCCACTTCAAACGTTTAGTTTCCTTTACAAAATATTTTCCTTTTTATCCCCATATATATATATATATATATATTTTTTTTTTTCGATCAATGACAACTCTTAAGTTTCTCAATGTAGTTCTGAACAATTTCTATTGATAAATTGTATTACCAAATGTCTAATTTGTCAACATTACTACAGGTTTATTTGGGAACTCTTCCCACCGGTCAACTGATTGCCATCAAACGAGCTCAAAAAGAATCAATGCAGGGTGGCCTTGAGTTCAAAACCGAGATTGAACTTCTGTCAAGGGTTCATCATAAGAATCTTGTCAGCCTTGTTGGTTTTTGTTTTGATCAAGGTGAACAAATGCTTGTATATGAGTATGTTCCTAATGGATCTCTAAAGGATAACCTTTCAGGTACTTCAACCACTATTAAAATGGCTTTCCGAAGTTTTTTTATACTTCAACAAAGTGCCTTCCTCCAGAGACAATATTAGAGGAAAACATAATATGTCATAAACTTGATAGCTTCTTTCCAGGAAATGTAAATCATCATGTAGATAATACTGACAATTTTTCATTAACATTTAATGAGATAGTTCTTTTTTATGCAGGGAAGTCAGGATTCAAGTTGGATTGGATGAGGAGACTAAAAATAGCACTTGGTGCAGCTAGAGGCTTGGCCTATCTTCATGAACTTGCTAACCCTCCTATTATACACAGGGATATTAAGTCAACCAACATTCTTCTGGATGAACACTTAAATGCAAAAGTTTCTGATTTTGGACTGTCTAAGCCTATGGGTGAAGGAGAAAAGGGCCATGTCAGCACTCAAGTTAAAGGCACAATGGTTAGTGGAAAATCATTTTGCAAAACTTTTTTAGTGAAAGAAAATAAGCATTAGGAGCTTATAATAATCTGGCTACATTTAGTAATGGAAGAATTAGATCAAGACTTTTGCACAAAATTGTCCTCTTGTCAGGTTACCTGATCCTTTTGTTGAATTGGATGTCAGTTGTATGACGATATTCACTATGTTAGGGGTTTATGATTTTATTAATATTTGTAATTTATGTGTTTGATTTTATTGGTCCCTAGTTGTATACATCTAGTATACGTGGGTGACTCTTTTTAATTTTAATTTTTTTATTTTTATTTTAGCTCAATAAAAATTATTCTTTATAAAAAAAAACCTCTGACACTATGACTTGATTTCTATAATGGTGTAGGGGTACATGGATCCTGAGTATTACATGACTCAGCAATTAACTGAAAAGAGTGATGTATATAGCTTTGGAGTGGTAATGCTAGAGCTGATAACTGCAAGAATGCCAATTGAAAGGGGTAAATATATTGTAAGAGTGGTACAAACGGCAATTGATAGAACGAAAGATCTATACAACCTTCAAGAAATTCTAGACCCTACCATTGGTTTGCAAACATCACTAAAAGGTCTAGAGAAGTTCGTGGACCTGGCAATGAGGTGTGTTGAAGAATTAGGAGGCAACAGGCCGACAATGGGTGATGTGGTGAAGGAGATTGAGAATGTAATGCATATGGTTGGTTTGAACCCCAATGCTGAATCTGCATCCACTTCAGCCAGTTATGAGGATGTAAGTAAGGGGAACTCAGGTCATCCTTACAACAATGAGGACTTTGAGTGCAGTGGGAGTTTTCCAACTTCAAAGACAGACCATCAATGAGTATCCTTTTTACATTTGAGCAACTGCTAATTGGCTGCTTTAATTGTGTTGGATAGCTAGCGGGAAGATACTGTGATGGTTGTTGGCTTCACATGATAAAGAAGCAGAATTGTAATTTGAAAGTTGAATTAGTGTGAAAACATTAATGCTTGTTTAGACCCCCAATTTTAAATTACGGTTTACTTGCTTTTACTCTAACTTATCTATGTGCGGAACAAAAGTAAATGAAACCATAAGCAAATCACAATGAGTAATAAAAGTAAAGCTTAAAGGGTAGGCAAGAGAGATACAAATACAAGATAACACCAAGATGTGTTATTGAAGAAGAAACCGAAGAACTCGACGAAAAACCTCTCCGCGACTCTCTAAGTCGAAATCAATCGACTAGTGAATTAGTTGGAGTACACAAATATCAAAAAGACCCTCCAAGCCTAATCTACCCAACGTGCTTGAGCCCTCCAAGTTCCTGCTGCCAACGAACTTCTCGGAGTCTTGTCTTTACCAGCTTTCTAGATCTCGTAATTTTGCTTGATTGCATCTGCCATTTAATGACTTTTTCCAATGCTTCTTAAAGGCACTAAAACTTCTCTCGACGCTCAAAATGAGTGAGGTAAATGTTTGGGCTAAGAACCTTTCAAGGATGTATAGATGGAGAGGTAGGAGTGGAGGAAAACTAAGAGAATTTGTATAGACGATTGTAGGTATGACAATCTCTAACTCTCAAGTGTTTTGCTAGGATTTTCTCTCTAAAAAGCATTCCTTACCATTTCGTGGGTAATGAGAGTATATATAGTATGTAAAGAATTTAGTAAAACACTTTTCATTTTTTCCATATAGAGAGTTTCGCGGGTACCTCGTGAGATGGCCTTTCTCGCAAAGTACTTGCGAAATGACTGGTTGGCATGACTCTTTATCTTCTAGTCTTGTGCTTCACAAGTGACCTTTTTGCAAGTTTTTTAACTCGCGAGCTAGTCGCGAATCTGCATTGATCTTCATTGCATGCTTGGTTCTTCACCAATCTTTCACACTCATTCCTTACAATTAAACCCACATAGATATAGGGAAATGATTGACTGAATTACAACCAAATTTGGCATGGAATTAAAGCTAACAAAGACTAGTTAAAAATCACAACATTACATAATTGAAATACACGCATCATTATCGTATTTATTTTACATTATTTATTGTGGAACAAATAGCAGATGAATTAATGATCAAGTTTTCAACTTGTTAGATTATAGAGATAATTTTGTATAAAAGTTAAAGAAGGTGAATACTCCTCACTTGAGGGATGATACTTATGTGATAAGGACTGACAAATTAATAATTATGGAGCACTTATTTTAAATTAGAAAAACCTACAACATGCTAAAACTATCATATCCATTGCCTGTACTTTTGAATGTGTACTTGGCACAATCCGTGCAGCCAATTGCTGAGTAGCCAAAGCAATACAAACAGGTTATTCATTTGAGGCTAAAAGGAACTT
The DNA here is from genome assembly GCA_014183005.1 of Castanea mollissima. Taxonomy (NCBI): domain Eukaryota; kingdom Viridiplantae; phylum Streptophyta; class Magnoliopsida; order Fagales; family Fagaceae; genus Castanea; species Castanea mollissima. The sequence continues at coordinate 530,350 of JACAVU010000001.1, read as the reverse complement.
GCACTCCAAAGAATGACAATGCATGTTATACCTGCATAATTTTAATTGAATGAGTAAAAAATTAAAATTTTCCAACCACATTGTCATATATATGCAAAGTTCCCTTGTCTTCTGTATAATACCTTTTCACTTTCACTTGTTTATTTTTCATTTTGGTTGTCCCACTTCCTAATATCACTAAGGGTTGTTTTCCAAACAATATAAGAGAGTTGAGAGCCCCTTAGGTTTGTTTTGTAATATTTGAAGATTATTTCATTTTCTTGCCAGGAAAGCTATTTATGACAGTGTGCTATAGGTCTGGACTGAATTCTATCCTGATGATATAGCTCCTCTAGTGACTCGTGATGTTTTGTAATCTTTGATCTTAATTCTTATTATGGTTGATTTTTTTTTTGAATATTTTTTTTGGTTAATACATAGTATTTTTTTTTTTTTGAATATTTGGTTTGGGTTAATACATAGTTTTTTTTTTTGTTGAGGAAATAGGAATTTGAGTTTCTATCAAAATACAATCTACATGACTATAGGTCTTTTTCTTTTTCTTTGTCCTTCGTGATGAAAATTTAGATCATTGAGCACTGTTGCCTTTTCTCTGCATTGTTGAGCACCGCTTAGATGGTGGGGAAATGAAAGAACCAAGCTACTCCACTATAGCGGAGAGTACTTGGAAATGGAAAATTAATGAATGACTCAAGAGACTAAAAGAGTAGATGAAAGGCTAACCAAATAGAAGATGCTCAAAGCACAATAATGTTTAGTCCAGTAGAATTTTACATTATTATTACTATTTTCTTAAAAAGAAGCTGGAGAGCTATCTTTGGTCAATGAAGTCCATGCGGTACATGTTTAGTTAACATTGGTCTCTTCTCCTCAACCCACAGAAAAGAAAAATAAATTTCTCCACTTTTACAAAGTAGTGATCTTTTTTATATGGGAAAATACAGCCCACACACTCTATTACATACAATTTTACACATGTCCTTGAAACGCACTGAAATCTGTTTTTAAGGATATGTGTAAAATTTTGTAATAGACGCTCTATTTGTTTTAAAGTAAAATATTTTTTTAAATATCAGTAAAACATTGGATTTGAAATGTTGTTTCTAAATTTATTTGTTGTCATGTACACTAAAAAATGAATTTATTAGAGAGATTCTACAGAATACAAACAAAATTAACGTATATACATGGTATAGAGTGAAAAGGAGCTTGGTAAATTCAAGGGTGCATATATGCCTAAACAATAGGAGTTTTTTATTTTTATTTTTTTTATGGCTAAGAATATGAGTACCTTTCGAAAGTAATGTTGCTGATCATGGATTGAAAACTTTGATCATTCTTTTTCATTTCCATTTTTCCCTTTCGTGTTAATGTAATTACCATAGTATGTCCAGACTTTATGTTTATTTTTTGTTATTGAATTAATAATGTTCTATTTTTAGGTATCTAGCTATTTACTTTAGTTGTTTACAGAGTTTAAGCAAAGAACAATTTTCTACCGTAATCATGTCAAATTGCTAGAATAGATTGGGTAGGACAATGTTAACGGAACACGAAGAAATGTTAAAAAAGTAAGAGTGTGCTTTTTATAATAACTAGCCGCAAACTCACTCGATGTGTAGGAATATTATTAATAATCATTTTATTGTTAAACGTAAAGTAAAAAATTTATAATAATAATTCATTAAAGATCATTTTGTGAATAGCCAAAAGAAAATTCTTTACAAATAAGTAATAAACTACCATTACTAAAAAAAATAACCAAAGATATATAACATAACTTATTAGATAATTCAAACAAAATCTTTTAAAGAAATCATTTAAACCAACCATCAAATATATGATGTACCCTAGAAACTTTATAATTAAATAGTGTAGAGTAAACATGGTTTTACAAAAACAATGAATTTAAATTAGCATACTATGAATAATAATAAAAAATAGGAAATGAAAACCAAACAAATCTTTGTGTAAATTGTTGTACGCTTGAATATTACTCTTGTACTTGTGGACTCCATATTATGGTATGTTCATATACATCTAGATGAGTAAGACTAAGAATGTAACTATTATTTGGGCTACATCATCCACTTATTTTCTACTTCTTTTTTTCCTCTTTTTGAACTTTAATTCTACCTATTTTCAAAAAAAAAAAAAAAAAACTCTTCTTTTCCCTATTAATCACGGTTACACTTCCTTCAACCTTTCCCTTTCCTATATGCTCCTTTATCTCCCCACTACTCTCTACTCTACCGTTACACTTCTTTCATCCCTTTCTCTTTCTTATATTTTGACTATTATTCTCCCCATTTTGTTTTGTTTAAATTTGATATCATTTCTTCTATTTAATCCATATTTTTCCCGCAAAATAACTGTGAGTATTCTCTCTCTCTCTCTCTCTCTCTCTCTCTCTCTCTTACATATATATATATATATATATATAATATCTTTACTTTCCTTTGGAAGAGTTTTGTTATTCTTATAATTCTGATTAAGGTTGATAGTTTTTTTTTTGAATATTTGTTTTGGTATTGTGCTCTTTTAATTTCCCTTTAATATTAATGGTTGAATTTTGGTTTGGGTTAATACATAATTTTTTTTGGGAACAGAAATTTGAGTTGCTATCAAAACACAATCAATATGACTGAATTTGAATATGCCTACCAATTGTTTGAGTAATAAATTATTATAAAGTCTAACTTTTATTCCTTTGATTTCATTTTAATTTTTGGTTAAGATAGCATTGTAATTTTGTGATGAGTTTTTATTATTATGATAATCTCTTTATTCCTTAAGAAATGAAAATTTTGAATAATAGATTTGAAACTTATAAATTTTAGTTGTATATTAGGCAAATATAACACACTACAACAGAAGTTAGAAGAATATGGCTCACCTTAAAAAAAATATTAATTAGACAAAAAAATAGAAATAGAATGATATATTTGTAGAGATAAAAAGATAAATAAAATAAATAAAAAACCTGTAGAAATATATATATATATATATATTTTAAATAGATAATATTTGAATTAATTGTTACCCTTGATATATTATAGCCCATTACATAATATTTATATATTCCCACGCATAGCATGGGTTTGCGGCTAGTGTTATCTAAATAGTACACATGTACCTACATGCTTACACTGAATATATACATAACTTGGGCAACTATATCATCCTAAGCTTACAAAAGACTACATCCTACAGTCGAATTCAGATCTTCTAGATTTTCTAGGGTACTCTACAAAATAGATTTTCTTAAATCTTAACCATTCTTTAATGATTTAATGGTTTAGATTTTGTCATGTCAGCATTCCACTAACAATAATCTTAATTGTTTTGTTTGCAACATTATTATAGTATTTTAAGAGTATTGTTAGTAGAATGTTGACATGGCATAATTTAGACTCTTAAATCATAAAAGAATGATTAGATTTAAGGAAATCTATTGGTAGAGTACCCTAAGAAATCTAGATGATCTGAATCCCTTATAGTCAAGGTATGTAACTGTTATCCCTTGGAGCATAATAGTCCACAAAATATACATGCCGTCATCGTATGTCCAAGGTTAGAAATACATACATAGCTTGCTTATACTAGTCAATGTTTACAGATAATACAATATTGTTACATATATGGTACAATTAGAGGTGAATACTAGTACTACAACATATTACCAAATCCAAAAACTACCATCATAGTCAACACCAAACAGACAAGTCAGAGCCGAGTAAAAAAATAACTATCCATCCAAAGCTTCCTCAACTTAGCATTCTTGGCTAGAAATCCCCTTGCTGCCTTGCTATTTTCACACAAATGGTCAAAGGCAGTTGCAAGCATATCTTCACTATACCCATCTGACGTCATGGTCATCACCTCAGAGTAAAGACTACTATAATCAATAGGCCCTCGGTCAGGGACGGACCCAGGATTTCAAGTTGGGGGGTAGAGATAAGCGAATTTTTTTTTTTCAAATACGCATCCATATAGTATTAATAAACTATCAACTAAGACAAATACCCAAAAATCATTGTTTCTTAATATATTAAGATACAATCATCTACCAACAAAAACAAAATACACGAAATACTATTGTTTCTTAATACAATCATCTATGAAAAGGGAACTTGACACTCTTTCAAATTTTCAAAATCATCTACGATTGAATCCAAACAAAATGTCGAAGCTATATCCTTTTCAATGTATAACATCAAAGAGTCCGTCAAAAAATCATTTTTCATTTTGCTTCGAAGGTTAGTTTTGACAACTTTCATAGCTGAAAATGCTCGCTCTGTAATAGCAGTAGAAACACAAGTCTCACCATTCTATAAAGTGTTTTGGAACTTGGAAAGCTTTGGAATTTCCAAAAGAAGCCGGTGAGGCTTGGTGGATGCAATCGGGCGTATTGCGGGATCCGGAAAGTTAAAGAAAATATGACTCCGTGAAGTCCGTTGGTAGCAGGAGCTTGAAGGGCTCAAGTACATTGGCTAGAATAGGCTTGGAGGGTCTTTTGTTATTCGTATACTCCAACTTTATTCTCTAGTGGATCGATTTACCGCTTGGAGGGCAGCGAAGAGGTTTTTCGCCGAATTTTTCGGTTTCCTCTTCGATAACACATCGCGTGTTATCTTGTGTTTGCATATCTCTTCCCTACTCTTTTATCTTTTATTTTACTACTGTGATTTGTTAAATATGGCTTAGAGTAGTTGTATTGTTTGTTCGCTCGCATTTACTCTATTCCGCACTTAGTTTAAGTTAGAGTAAAATCAACCGAGCCGTAATTTTTTTTAAAATTTGGGGTCTAAACAGTTCTTGTGTTTTTAACACAAATCTGAGCTTTTACATGTTTTTTTATGTATGCAATCTTTTATTTCTATTTCACGCTAAGATGCCTTGATGAGTTTTGTTTAAAGTGTTTCAGAAAGACAAGTTGTCAAAATTTATCATGCCATGAACTTTTTTCTTGCAAAGTTTTTCAAGAGTTTGTGTTAGGATTAAATTTTATTATATTCAACAAGTGATTAAGAATTTAGTAATTTCTAACTTCTCCCATACTTCATTTGTTTGTTGTGGTTTTGTCACAGATTGCCAAAGAGGGAGATTGTTAGGACATATGTGGATATTGTTTGAGACATATATTATGTATATTGGCTAATCCTTTGATAAAATGCACTTTATTTGTAATTGGGTAGATCTTGGATATGTTTAGTACTTCAAGGAATAAGAGTTCAAGTTTAGTATTGAAGCTATGCAAATCTGTCTAAGAAACAAGTGAAGAAGTGTTGTTCATTAAAGCTCGACAGATACATATCCATTGAGGTTTAATGATGTTTCTCGACAGTAGCTTGACAGAAGCTATATCTATCGAGGATTACGAAATTCAAATTTTCAAATTTAATTTCACGCATATCTATTTGTATTTATGTAGGATTTCTTTTCTTATAATCCTAAACATATATAAGGATTATTTTAAAGGCTGTCAAATGTGATGCAAAGTGACGCAATTTAATGCAAATTGTGATCGGAGACAGAATTTGTCCTAGTTCATCATATTTCTTGTAGAAGCTGCTGCGTTTTTGCGCTAAGACTTTTGTAACCAAGGAGCTTCTTGATCTTCATCGTTGGATGAACTGAAGAACTTTGCAACCAACATCTTCCTCAAGTTGGTGTGGTAGTCACGTACTTGAATCTGCGCATCAATTGGTTAGTTACGTACTGGAAGCCGTGCATTGAAATGAGAGATTATCACTACATCACAAGTCCAATTGGGTATTGGGGGTAAGGGTTTAACTGCAAATGGATATTAGGTAGTGGGATTCATTTTACTTGTAATCGCTTGTTTTGATAATAGTGGATTCTTGGGAGTGGTGACTTGAAATTCACCCGGTGGGGTTTTGCCTCGATAGTTTTCCTCATTTGTAAATAAATCACTTGTGTCAAATTTATTTTCCACTGCATTTAATTTAGTTGATGATTTGTTTGTGCACCATGCTTATTACATGAAATTGAATCTAATTAATTTCACTTGGCTAATTAATTGATTAATTTACCAAAGGGGCTAATACATTCTTGGCCTATCAATTAATAATTATATATATATATATATATTTGCATCAGGAAACTGCTCTTTGACAACGTCACTAACCACACCATGTCGTCATGTATATTCAAAGTGGCACCATGCCCTGCATCAAGATTCAATTCAAATCTCCTTGTAACACACAGTGAGTTCACAATGCATTTGGTTTGGTCCTTTCCATTTATGCTCATGCTTGGCTCCTGCAGCACCTCATGCACCTACTACTGGCCTGAGTTTTGCACCCTTAGCTGGGCAAATGAATTCTACCCTTAGAGAGATTGCTTCATTTGGACAGATCTCTACCCCATCCTTCGGTTAATTGAGCACATTTAATGTACCTATGTCATCAATTGAATATGTAGATTATCTGATTAATGTACAGATCTTGTTCACAAGCAAAAACATTACTGCGTTACCCGAGCAATGTTGGCTACTTGGCTTATTTTGGCCAGACAAATTAATGTTAGTCCTGAAACTCAAAAAAGCTCTATTTTTAGATGTTACATGTCTTGCAATGCTGTTTTTTCCTTTTTATTTACATAATGTTAATCCTCATCTACTCTTTAGATATCCTGTCCTTCAGTTTTAGTCTTTATGTTTTTGGTTTTAGTATCTGACTGAAGGTTTATTATATGGCCTTCTATCTTTGCAGCCCTTTTTCTGCACTCTTCTTCTTATTGTAAGCAATGTTGCACGTGCACCACAGGAAACTTGAACTCCATTCATTTTATTTTACTTTTCGTTGCTTTTATTGTCTTTTAGAAGCCATTTACTTCGGCTTATATTTCATGTTTTTCTAATAAAATTTTGGCTGTGCCAAACATCTTTGGAGGCGTGGGAATTGTTCTTGCTTAGGCTGCCCCATCAATCAACTACATAATTGATTACCATCTTTCAAGGATAACCTTTTTTATTTTTTATTTTTTATTTTATAGTAATGTTGATTTAGGAAAAGGATAAGAATTTGGTTCAGATGTGCTCTTGCCAATACAAATTTGGACAAGTTTATAATCAATTCCATTTTTTGAAAGATTTAACTTTTGCAAATTTATTTTATAGCTTGTAATGATGATTATCGGCAAAACCTCAATTTGAAAGCGATCCATTTTTTCATGTACATTATACTATTTTTATATTCATGCCTGTTAATTCATTCTGTTTTCTAAAGTGTACTTGATGATTAGTGCTTGTTTGGGAGAACTTATTTTCATTGGCTTTGTGTATTTGGATTAAGGCTTTAAAAGGTTATACATTTTTTTTTAGAATACTAAGTATTTTTAACACACATACACAGGGAGATGGGAGAAGGTTTTTTTTTTAAGAAACTTACAATGGTGTATATCCTAAAGGGTCTAACAAGTTAATGAGCTAACAAATTAGTAGCTTACTTTGCATTTTCTTGGTGCTTTACTTGTTATCTGGATCCTCGCCCCACCCTTTCTTCATCTCAATCATTTCCAAAATAGTTTGCACCAAACAAACCTCTAACCCAATTTCCGCTAATTCTACCATGATAAATGATTACTCAATAGCAGGTTCAAGTTAGATCAATTGGTGGTTTTTTTAATCAAATAAGAGACCATGAGCAAAACGCAATGACCAGATGGCATAATGCAAAATGGGAGTGTATTGTAATTCAATTGATACTTCTTAGTGTTTTAACCTAAATATCTAGGGTTTGAATCCTCACACCCCAAATTATTAGTGTTATATATATATATATATATTACTTGTTAAGTTCAATACCTAATATGGGCCAAACATATCCAACCTAACTATGTGGGCCTAATCTACTGCCCTAGTTAATTGAACAAAATTGAATTAAATCACAAATAAAATAAAATTATAATACCTTCTTGAAGTGGTTTGCTTAAGCCAAAACAATTTTTTGGGAGCAAAGTAGTGAGTGTCACTTGCAATTACATTCACATCCATTGGTGGTATAATATGCATGTATTAAAAATAAAAATTAACATCATATTAATTTTAATATATTTTTTAAAAAATAAATATGAATCAAATAAAATACTATGACGGTATCTTGGTTAATAATTCCTCAATCCTTCATTGGCATTTCTTCATTTTTTTTTTTTTTTTATAAACATTTCTTCATCTCTTTGATATTAGTAAAGAGGGAGAAAGTGAGTTTAATAATGTAAGGTAAAAAAGAAGAAGTAAATAGTAAAATATTAATAAAATAAGATTTTGTGAAAAATAAAAAGTAAAATGGAGAAATATGCGTTAAAAGAACAATTTTAATTGTTAAGAGAAACATTTATTAACGTCAGTCGTGTTCTTCTTTCTCATTCATTCATCCCATTTTTTTATTAAAGAAGAAGAAGAAGAAGAAGACATCAAGATATCCGATTGGTCTTTTGAGATAAACAGGATAATAAGAGAATGAATTGAATTGTCCAGTGTACCATCTTCTCCGTTCTTTATTAAACCCACAATATCTCAATAAACCGAATCCCAATCCCACTTCAGAATTCCAATCCGAACCCATTTCTCAAACCCATGTCATAATCCTAAACACCCTTTTCACCCACAAGAACAACCCAAGATCGGCTTTCAGTCACTTCAAACAGGTTGAGAGAAAGCGAGGCTTTTGTCAAAAGCAGCGTCCATGCTTTCTGTGTTTTGCTTCACATTTTGGTGGCCTTTCCGGAGACTCAAAAACTTGCTAAAAGCTTGCTTGCTCAGTGTGTTTTTGGGGATTCAGCTCCGGCTCCGCCTGTTTTTTTTTTTTTCCATCACTTAGTCGAATGCGCCAACAGCTTTGATTTCCTGTTGGATTCGCGCCTTTTTAATTATCTGTTGAATAGTTATGTTAGAGCTAATAGAATTGAAGATGCTGTGCTTTGTTATAATAGAATTGATTGAGTTCGAGAGTGAAATAATTCCTTGGGTACCATATATCAATATTCTTTTGGCTGCGTTGCTTAGGAGAAAGAAACACGTTTGGTGAAATACATGAATTGCACAATAAGATGGTATGTAGAGTAGAGGTATTAGTGGCAATTGCTATACTGTACATGTGATGATGCGTGCGTGCTTCAAGGACGGAAAGCCTGAGGAGTGTTTTAGCTAAAGGGATAGAACTTGATGCGGAAGTGTATAGTATAGTTTTGTTATTCAGGCTGTTTGCAAGAAACCCAATTTGAGTTTGCCTTTTGTGTTATTGAAGGAGATGAGAGAAATGGGATGCGTTCCTTTGGAGGGTACGTTACGCATACTTGTGTTATAGGAGCTTGAGTGAAGCATGGGAATATGGTAGAGGCATTGAGGCTTAAGGATGAGATGGTTAGTTGTGGGAAGTCAATGAATTTGGTTGTGGCGATAAATTTGATGAAGGGGTATTGCGTGCAAGGGGAATTTGGATAGTGCTTTGGATTTGTTCAATAAGATTGGTGAGGATGGACTTTCACCGAACAAGGTTACTTACTCAGTTTTGATTGAATGGTGCGGTAGGTATGGGAACACGGAAAAGGCCTATGAGCTTTACACCCAAATGAAAGAAAAGGGTATTCAGCCTAGTGTCTTCAATGTGAATTCCTTAATACTTGGGTTCTTGAAATCTCTGTCACTGGAAAATGCATTCAAGCTGTTTGGTGAGGCAGTCGAATGTGGAATTGCGTATGTTTTTACATATAATAATCTTTTGTCATGGCTCTCTGAAAAAGGTAAGGTAAATGAGGCTCAACGTATATGGAAAAAAAATGATTAGCAAGGGTGTGGAACCTAATGTAGTGTCTTACAACAACATGATACTTGGCCACTGCAGAAAGGGGGATATGGATGTTGCAAATAGTTTATTTTTGGAGACGATAGAAAAGGGCTTAAAACCTAATGTGATAACTTATTCTGTTTTAATGGATGGATATTTTAAGAAAGGTGACATTGAACGTGGCTTTGATGTGTTTGAACAAATGGTGGGTGTAAATATTGTTCCAACAGTCTTCACATTTAACACTGTTGTCAATGGTTTATGCAAACTTGGCTGCACATTTGAGGCAAAGGAGATGTTGAAGAACTTTGTTGAGAGGGGTTTCATTCCCATCTTTTTGACTTACAATAGCATTATAGATGGATTCGTCAAGGAGGGTGCCATCAATTCTGCATTGTCTGTTTATAGAGGGATGTGTGAAAGTGGAATTTCCCCCAATGTGGTCACTTACACCAGCTTGATTAATGGGTTTTGCAAAAGCAATAATATTGATCTTGCTCTGAAAATGCTGAATGAGATGAAAAGCAAGGGTCTTGAATTGGATGTTATGGCATATTGCGCTCTAATTGATGGGTTTTACAAAAGGCTAGACATGGAAAGTGCACGTGAACTTTTTTCTGAACTTCGTGAAGTCGGTTTGTCTCCAAATACAGTTGTGTACAATAGCATGATTGGTAGCTTTAGGAATCTAGATAACATGGAAGCAGCCCTTGACTTGCATAAGAAAATATTAAATGAGGGAATTTCATGTGATTTACAAATGTACACTACATTGATTGATGGATTGTTAAAAGATGGGAAATTACCACTTGCATCAGATCTTTACTCGGAGATGCTTTCCAAGGGTATTGTGCCAGACATCATTACATATACTGTTCTGATAAATGGCCTATGTAACAAAGGACAGCTAGAAAATGCACGCTAGATTTTAGAAGATGTGGATGGGAAGAGCATGACTCCTAGTGTAACGCACGCTTTTAGTGATTTAGAAAGAAAAGAAAATGGGTTATACTTCTATTAGTCAATGTGCTAAAGCTGTTATAGTAGAGAGATATATAGAGCAAAAGTAATGTCTTTTTTATGAAATGGTTGAGTTGGTGACCCAAAACCATGAAAAATGAGCAGCTGTTCAAGCTGATGTTGTCTGTCTTCTCTTTTAACATAATTGAAAATGTGGATCTATAATCAGTTGTGCTAAATCTTGAGCAACCTGTGATTTTGAATAGCTGTGTAGGTTTCTAGTGGTAGTAGATAATCAAAATTTTATGATTTTTGAAGATGATATTTAAACCTACAATACATGATTATTTTGATTGTCATTGTATCTTGACATTTTCTCAATGAAAGACCTTGATTACTCTCAAAGAAAAAGGCTTTTATGACCAGCTTTGTTATAATTTGTTCTTAAGAACAACCAAGGTCGTTTCTATCGCTTAGTAAGTGGGAGCAGGGATAGTTGGCAATGTATGTCACAAGGAAACGGGACAATCTGGTGTTCTGATTTTAAGTACTTTGAGATAAAGTAAAAAGTACATAAAATAAAATAAAATGGAAGTTATCCTTGGTATTGCCAGCCTTTTGTACTTTTTGATCCTTCTCAGATCTAGAAAAACATCATTTTTGTCTAATTAAATTTTTTTTATCTGATTCTGAATGACGGAAGTTTATAACTTGAATTACATACAGGTTTAGTGGGGAAACTCAGCCAGGATTGACAGCATGCCAAGATGCAGCAAAGAGATTAATCGATCTGGGTCTGGTCTTCACTCCGGTTGAAGATGCTGTCCGGGACACAGTGGAGAGCCTCAAAGCTAAGGGCTTCCTGAGCTAGAAAATGCCACAATCTTAGGTTGTTCTTTCTATTCTTCTTTTTTATTTTTTCTATTTTTGAATACTGTATTTAAAGTTTTCATGGTTTCATTGCCTTGTTAAGTTGGCAGTAATAATGAATGCAATTACAAGTGTTGTTTATATTAGTGATCTGATCACATCCTTTTTCTCATTCGTTTCTAAAAGTAACTATGATTGATCAAAAGATCATCTTCTTAGTTCTTACAGTAATGCATTACTATTTAATCATTTAACTTTATAACAAATTCAACATTCCAAATGTAAAATGAGAGTCAATGGGGGCTCTATCTTGGAAGGTATCCACTAGAATCAAGGGTCCCACTACTGTTAGGATAGTGGGAACTCCCGTTTCTTATCTCCTCATAACTTGCAGAAGTGGATGTGGAATTAGCATTGAGATTTAAACCAGCAAGCTCCATAATGTTTTCAATCTCTTTAACCACCTCAGCCATCATAGGCCTGTCGGATCCTGCTTCTTTCACACACCTCATTGCCAGATCCACAAACTTTTCTAAACCTTTCAGGGTTGTTCCCAAACCAATGGCTGGGTCAAGAAATTCATGAAGGTTGTATAAATCTTTTGTCTTATCCATTTTCTCCTGCACCTCTCTCACTATATATTTTCCATGCTGTATTGGCTTTCTTGCAGTTATCAGCTCCAACATTAGCACTCCAAAACTATATACATCACTTTTCTCAGTCAACCGATGGGTCATGTAATATTCTGGATCCATGTAGCCCTGCAGTTAATAAAATCCATTCTTAGTGCTAGATGTTGATGTATTTTTGTGAAATTTAGATAATAATAAGACAAAAAGATTGAAACATAAGCTTTTCTTCTTCAAGTAATTGGAAATCAAGAATGCCTAAACTACCACAAACTCATACTTGTACTCTTATGGTCCAACAGAAACCACCCCTACTCTGCAATGGGAGAATGTGGGATCATTAAATGAAAATCTCTTCCACTCCAAATATATGGTGGTTCTGGCAGTAATAGTAGGCAGCAAGAAATGCTTGCCCTAACTATAACATTTCCTTAAATTTTTATGCAAGATATAGTTGGTGTGGTGAACAGCTCCTACTGGCTGCTTTGTTTTCTTAATCAGTTTAAGGCCTCATGTATGTGTGTGTGTTAGCCAAAAAAAGAAGAAGAAGCCCTTGCCTATGGCTGTGCCTAGAACTTCAGTAAAAGAGGGGGAAAAAATAGGCAGCAATCTTCACATTTATCTACTTTATCCCTTAAAACATTTCCAGAAGTTCCACCTGGAATTTCAGAAAACTCAACTTGAGTATTCCTGAAAATTCTTAAAAAAATGTTCCTTTAACCATGTTTATCTTTCTACTACCTGAAAATTCTACAGAATGTTCCATTAACCATATTTATCTTGCTACTCCCTCCGTATTTGGCATGTTAAGAAAATCCAACTTTTTAAAGAACATTATTTAATGCATTTTCTTTTACATAAAATGTACAAGTCTCCAAAACTACCATCTTTAATTTAAATTTTTGTGAGGGAGGGATATTGGCTTTTCAAATAAAGTGGAGGTATGTTAGGAAATTTATTCATTGACTTTTCAAAGAAGACTTCATTTTGGGACATCCCAAAATGGAATACAGGCCAAACAAATTGGGACAGAGAGAGTATTACTTTAGAGCAAATATTTGACTATAGTCGATTATGATTTACATTTTTGGGATCTCCTTTCTTTCTTATTGGGTTTGCAAAAGTTAGAACTTTTAAGTCCAGCCCATGAAAGAATAAGTTTGGAGGTTTTGGAATTCTATATTAGCTAGAAGAATAATGAGGAGCAATAGGCCTCATAAATAGAGTTGTGGTGTAGCCTGTTGTTGTGTGCGTAGGAGTTAATTAGAAGACAAAGTTTTGTCTAGCAAGAGAGTTAGAGAATAAGCTTTGTCTAGTACGTTAGTATGAAAGCACCTTTAGGTGTATTGGGTATTTGGGTTAGTTTATATTTGTGAGGTTTATGAGAGTTTATGACTGGTTGTAATTATCATTGATAGTGGATAGTTTTGTCTGGTGTTGCTGGATGTAGACATAGAGTTTGCCAAATCATGTCAAAATTTATGTATTGTTTTGCTTTCTTTTTATTATTTTACAAGTTTTTCACAAGGAAAATCCATTGAAAGTGAGCTATTTTCTTTTAGAGCAGATGCCTAGCTAAAGAATGAGTCATTTCTAAATTTGGTACAATCCAGTAATACTTTTATACAAGGACCAGAGAGCATTGGGATGACTTTCTGTCCAAATCCTGGCCCAGTTATTTCATTATCAAATGCTTCTGGATTGACCAGAATCTGATGCTTATATTATCAATTAAATAACATAGAAAAATGCAACATTTTTTCTGAAGTAAAGGTTAAAAGATTCTGAACTAACCATTGTCCCCTTAACTTGAGTGACTACATGACTGCTTTCACTGTCAGCCATTGACTTGGAGATTCCAAAATCAGAAACTTTAGCATTAAATGACTCATCCAGTAGGATGTTGTTTGATTTTATGTCCCTATGTATAATGGGTGGATTGGCAAATTCATGAAGATAGGCTAGGCCTCTGGCTGCACCAAGGGCCACATTAAGTCTCCTCATCCAATCCAACCTGATTCCTGACTTCCCTACATAGACAATATGGAAGTTTTCAATTAGGAAGAAAGAAGAATTAGGAATCTGTATCTTTTGCCTTCAAAATCTTTGTTTGAGTTTCTAGGATGGTTCATCATGTACTAATACAGGAACAAGAATCTAACGACTACTTCATTGGTGCATGTCAAGCTAGATGTCTGCATCTCAATTTTGCAACTGGAAAATGAGTTACACTTGAAAAGTTAAACCCTAATATTGGATGGGAAGTACAATTCTGATGCCCGGATTGTTACAAAGTATGGGTTTGGGTCCCTCAGCATAGAGTCATCAAATTCTTTGGCATAATTCTAATGAGGGATTGTCTACCGGAACTCATTTTATTTTCTTGGGGAGAAGTGATCAGAGTTAGGCTAGACAAATCATAGTAATTGCCAAGTTATTTAATTCCTCTCATGTCATCTTTGGATGAGGGCATATTGGAAAACAACAGAAGTCTTCTTATGGTCGTGCTACTATCTGATTTTTCTATCAATTTTGTAGGTAGATGAAAGGTATATGGCCCAAAAATTATTGGCTTAATGGTAAATACAAATGCTTGTGAATTGAAGAATTCATTATATATAGATTAAGTGCGCAATTGAAGTCTCAATAAATACTAGAATTCTTATTGAGTGGAGGAGTAAAATGGATGGAAAGTACCTGAGAGACTATCCTTTAGACTACCATTTAGAACATACTCATACACCAGAATTTGTTCACCTTTCTTGAAACAGAACCCCAGAAGGCTGACAAGATTCTTATGATGGACCCTTGATAAAAGTTCAATCTCAGTTTTGAACTCAAGCTTGCCCTGTTTAGATTCTTTTTTTGCCTGTTTAATGGCAATCAATTGCCCAGTAGGAAGAGACCCTCGATAAACCTGTAAAAATGAAGACAAACAAGAGATTTAGTGACCACTCAGTGACAGCAATAGTTTGCATAATTAGGAAGAAGGTTCAGAAGCTATCCTTAATTAGAAAACAAAGAAAAATAAAATAAAAGAAGAATTGAAGTGGCAAAAAGCAATACAAATTGGAAAGATAAGAACAGTTTTCATTTTTTTACCAGACATACATTTATAAGATACACTACTGAGGGACAATCAAAACTGACCTTCCCATAACCGCCAGACCCAATCTCATTCGCTACTGAAAAATGATTGCTGTATTTCTCAAGCTCGTTAAGGGAAAACCATCCCACACCTTTTACCTTAATAACACCACCACCCCTACTGCTCTGGTCCAATTGTGCTGCTTTATATGACATGAATTAGAAAAATAACCATACAAAACCCATATGATTAGCCAAAAAGTGAAAAATATAAACAAAAATCCATCTTACAAAAGTGACTTGTGTGTGCAATTGCTGTTTCTGCTCTTTTCTTTGTGTAGAGAACATAAACCCCTGCAAGGAATATTACCAGCAGCAGAATGGAACCGCCAACTACAACTTCAATCACAATACTACTTCTTGATGACTTTTTTGATTCTGTTGGCATGAAGAGAGATGCATCAAGATAATTACTAAAAAACACGCAAATTATTATCATTTAAACACAGAATTACCTGTATATTTCTCATACTGATCACCGATAAAATAGAAAGGTTCAAAAGGTGGTGGTGGCTTGAAAGTCTGGTTGCTAAGCATGAACCCAATACTAGAAATTTCCGTTAGATTGAAACTAACTTGGCCATGAGGAAAGACTTTTAGCTTCACTTGAAGGTACTCAGATGAAGCCGTAATGGGATTACTCAGAGTTAGAGAGACTGATTCCACAGGAAGTTGATGGGAGTGAAAAGAATGCTTGAGAGAATCCTCAAGTATGTTGTAGTTGGTATTGTTCCCCAAGTCTGAGAAGGACACAGCTTCGAAGAAGAGGGTTCCTGTGTATGGATATGCACACCTACAGTAGGGGCTTGAAATCTGATCTGAACTGCAGGGAACAGGCTCGCAATTAACATTTTGTGTTGAATATGAGGCATTGGAGAGGGAAACTCTGCAGTAACTATTTAGATTTCCTGTCACCTCACAGATTGGGTTGTCCTCCAGTCTGTAGAAGATAATACAGTGTTACCACAATAATGAGACATAACTATTATAGGCTATAGAACAATGAGTACATTTTCCTGGAAATTTAGCTTCCAAAAAAACTAGCTGGTCCTTTTAATACTATAAAATAGAATGGGCCAAAGTTACTAAGGAAATTCATCTTACTTCAATGTACCGTTGTATGCTTCCATTCCTTCTAAGTGAGAAATAAAATTGAACTGCAAATCGATGAGTTTGAGTTGGTTGCTATGGGTGGTGCCAATAACCAAGGAGCCATTGAGCTGGTTTTTCTTTAGTAACCTGTTACGACATGTCAGAATAATTGCCTTATAACCATCATCCATTGCAATGAGTGTGACTACCCTCGTTAGGCTTCATACAAAGGAATTACTAATTTATTCAATTTGGATTTCTCAACATCCATTGCAATGAGTGTAATGCTACTTTAGACAAGCTGATAGCCTGATACTCACACAGTCTGTAGATTGGGTAAGCTGAATAGGGCAACTGGAAATTGTCCTTGAAGCTGTGTGTTTTCCATTATTCTGCCATGCAAGGTAGACAGGTTTTACATCAGTACTGAATAATTTAAACCTGAGGCCAAAATGAAAAGCACATTTCTCCTCATATCCTGGAAAAATAAACACCTTTGTTTCATACAAATGCATGTTTGAGCAGAGACACACACATTGAGAGAGAGAGAGAGAGAGAGAGAGAGAGAGAGAATACAATGTTGTCAAAGACTCTAAGTTTGGGAACCATGGAGGAGCATCTGATCCATCAAAGGTATTATTGCTGATATCCCTGCCAAACTCATCTCAGTCAACAAATGAAACTCAAAACCAAGAGAACTAGATATTGTTAGGCGACTGAGCATCTTCTTTGGTGGGCTGTAAGGGCTTAAATGATCATTTTTTGGATAAGTCTAACAAACGATTTACTTAAGCCCACACTAACATTGATATTCAGATGTTAGTAATGTCATTATTACTTACACGTAGCTGAGGCGGTTCATGCCAGTAAGGTTGGGCAGAGGACCAGTCAGTTTATTGTTGGACAAGAACCTGAAAAAACTATATATCATCAAAAAGCAAGCCTTATAAAGTTTCCTGTTCCACACCAGGTCATAATAACATTTCTCAATCAAATATATAGCTTAATTTGGCTTGTCTCTTTTTCCATCTTACATCTGATTAAGATTTGTAAGATTGTTGAAGTTTGAAGGAACAGGTCCACTTAATGCATTTCCATCAATGCGCCTATAGCCAAAAACAAATATTAAACAACAATAACTTATCAGAAATCCATAGCCAATAGAAATCTCTGGTGAATTTTCCGGAGTTTGTGACAGATACTCACAGCACCTCCAAGGCTTGCACAAGTCCAAGGGTGGAAGGAATGCTGCCAGTCAGTTGGTTGCCATCCAAAAGCCTGCCAGAAGAATCAATGAGTTGATAGAAAGTAATGTATAAATTAGAACTGTTTCCTATTACAATCAGGATACCCATATGGAATAAATTCCAAGTTTGTTGGGGAGACACCACACCACTTAACCCAAAAGTTAAAGACAATGAGTTTGGGCCCAACTATATTATATTAACTATTCTTGCTTTTTAGCAACAACAAAAAAAAAAAAAAACTTCTATCATTATTATTCAATGTGAGATTTAACTCACATGTGTATATCCAACAAAGTTAGTTTTCTGTTAAAATGCAAAAGATGTTGCAAAACATCTACTCTCCACGAGTGTGTGCATATCAGCATCTGTGTATTCTCTTCATTCAAGAGACACTACTGCAAATTAAAAAAATATTATGCTTAACATAACTACAATATATCAAGATGAAATTTAAAGAGTCAATACCTATTCCCTAAAAAATAAAAAATAAAAAAGAAAAGGGTGTTACATGCAAAAGAAGCTATTAATGATTGAACATGAAACAGAAAAATAATTTAACTTAGGAGGGGATATTAGATATATATTTCCTATATTCATATGCATTTTAACATTGTTAACACTTTCTATGTATTTTTTCACCAGTCTTATTATTGAGGTAACCAAATAATGCATAATCTTCTCATGTAACTCAAATTATACCTAGAGATTCAAGATATTAGAGGTATAACTAGTCTTACACATGTATCAGAACCATTTTTGAGCTGAAAATCTGAGGTGGGATCCTTCCTGAAAGTTTATTATGTCCAAGATGACTGTAGATAAGAGACAAAATATAAAATGGTTGTCATAGTTGGAGAAAATAAATTCAAAGGATGAGAATAACACATTTGTTTTGATAAAATTACTGATTGTCCCAAAAACTTAATTCATGCAGTTTTTTAAACTTTTTAAATGGGAGGTAGAACAAAGACAGGTTCAAACTCAAGACCACCTACTCTAATACCATGATATATTACCAATTCTTCCAAAAGTGAATTTAATAATTTAACCATTATTCTAACAAGATCAAATCACAAAGAGAATTGACATACAAGTGCCTGGCATGAACTAGCATATCAAGACCAGGTGTGCTCCCATTAGAGACAGGGATGGGTCCATCAAGCTGGTTGTCAGTTAGATCGAGCCAAAGAAGATTGGATAGATTACCAATGGAAGGTGGAATCTGTCCACTGAGTTGATTAGAATTCAGAGATCTGCAGTTGAAAGCAATGAAGTGTTTCAGAATTCACTGTATGTTAGCCATGTCATTTCACTGCACTAAAAATAGAATCTCACTGTGAATTATATGTGTAAACATATACAAACATAAATTAGAGACAGAGATTCTAGATTCTAGATTTTCAGGACTTACTAGTAGACCCTTCATCTAAAGTAGTGTCCTTTATTATATGGAAGATAGCATCTATAAGGAATTTAATTCATATTGGATTTTGCAGTAAAACATACCGTTTTTCTTATGGTTAGTCTACGGGATGGGGATCCTATTTTGAAAATATGCTACCAATTAATCCATTCACTTACTGAAAAACTTATAAAATCAGGATCCTTACAGGTAAAGTAGCTGCTGTAGAGATCCTATTGTGTCAGGAATAGGACCTGAGAAGCTGCAACCAACTAGGATTCTGATATGCAAATAAGAAAGAAACATTGTAAATCAGGAAGATCTTTACCACCCAACTTGAGTTCCAGCACACTGTTAACAAAAATCAATATTTTCTTACAAGTTCAATAGTTTCTTCAAACTCCCAATTGATCGTGGGAGTGTTCCTGTCAGGCCCTTGTTGTAAGATAGATCCCTATACGAAAGAAGTTAATCAGGAATGCATTACTAAACTTACTGATCAAGTTACTACCAAATAAGCATCATAAATGCAGATTTTCATTTGATTTAATTAAGAAATTTTAAAGGAAAGTAAAATCTTCGGTCATTGTTTTGTGATATAATCGCCTAAATTGGCTATTGTGAGGTCCACGTCTCCATGACCATGAGCCAGAGAAATCATCCACAAACATTTAGCAGTGAATTTTTATATTTTTGAGCTCTGCAGTTTCTAGTAGCGGAATGGTGGTTCAGAGATATCTGTTGGAAATTGAATCTGAAGACTAAATAACAAAGGCAATGAGAACATAGAAAACATACAGGGTCTTTAATTCAGTTAACAATTCGAAATCTCCAGACAGGGTGCCTGTCAAACCAATGCTTGATAGCGTTCTGAAATAATACAAAAGTCAGCTTTATACCAAAATTTGGAATTTTCATGAACAAGCAAACGTGCCAACAAAAACTAGAAAGCGAAAACCATGCAGAAAGCTTACATGGAGGTCACACGTGAATTTGTGCACCCAATTCCTTCCCATCCCATGCCACAAGGATCTGAACCCACCCAATTGGGTGGTGTATTCTGCCATATATCCTTGAGAGAAAGTAGAGCAACATCTGCATATGGATTTTAAAAACTTCAAAAATTATCACAGTGCTATCTAATAGTTAAAAACCTCTTCATTGGAGATAGTCTTCTCGGTGTTGACTAAGCATTTCCTAGTGTCAAGTTCCACCAAATAACCAACCATATGATTTCTAGTTTGTACTGTTCAGACTATCAGAACTGAGAATGGTATTGAGCAAACCAAATGGTTGTGCAAACTACAAAAGCATTGTCCCTCATATTGCACCAAAAAAATAATATAACATTCGTTCATATTCCAACCAAACTAATAATATAATAGTTACACAAACTAACATGAAGACACTGAAATGGACTGGACTTACAGTCCTGATTTTCTGTCTCGGCTGCTATAGCTGAAAGTATGATGAAAACAAGCAGCAGAAACAGCTGACTCCTTTGTACCGTTACTAAACAAACAACAGGCATCAATACCTCTTAACTCTGAGGACCTTGTCTTGTTGGATAATAAATCTTTCAGAAACCAACTAATATATTGAGCAAAGTTATAATTCGACAAAACTCAATAGCTAGTAAACTTTGTACCCATTTGGATATTGATGATTCCCAACGTGTCTATGTTTTGGCTTTTTTTTTTTTTTTGTGAGAAGCGCGTTTCAGCTTTCCAATAGGTCCCGTATACTGTTCACAAGATCCACAAACCTCTTTTTTCAGCAAACTTTCATTAAAAATGGGTCTAATGACATTATTCACACATTTAAAAATTATTTTACTACAGTGTTTTTAGTTTTTAGTTTTCAGTAAAATAAGCGACACACCCTTAGTAACACTGGCGGAGCCAGAGGGGGCCGAGGGGGGGCACCTGCCCCCCATGACTCCTAATTTTTTTTTTTTTTTTTTTTTTTGGTATTAGTAGTCACATGGAGGAAAAAAAAAAAAAAAAAAAACTTCTACTTGTTGAAACTTGAAAGTGACCAAACCACCTATTTCACTATTTTTTTATTTTTATTTTATATCATTATTTACACAATTTTTACTATTTATAATACTTTTCACAGCATTTTATCTTTGAATGATGCTAGAGATATTATAAATTTTACTACTTATGTCTTACAAATTGGCATGTTATCAATCACAAAAAATAATTTCAAACATTTATTCATTATATTTTTTAAGTAACACTAATCATATTTTTACTCCATCAGTTTGTAAATTTTTTAGTAGCTATGAATTAGTTGTTTTTGTTTATTTATTTTAATAATATGAAATATATTCATATTTGCTTACAATCGTTTATTTATTTTGTTATTATTGTTGATTAATGTTTTTTAGATAAATTTCACTTTTAATATCGTATTTTAATTTTGCCCCCTCTAGACTAAAATCCTAACTCCACCACTGCTTAGTAACCAACTGTTTCTTACACATTAACCAGTATTACCATATGAGAATAAGAACTTGGAAGAAACTTTTTTGTTCACATAAATTGCAATGCAGGTACAATTCACCAGTCATGATCACATATTGCTTGATTTTAATTGGTTGGGATATATATATATATATATAGTGGGACTTATGAATAATACCAAAAAGTGCAATAAGGTTTATGAATATTAGCAAAAATAAGCTGAATAGTAAAATAAAGTATCTTTTTAATTTGAAGCCAAATGCACGCTAGGTTAAAAACTGTCTATGCAAAATGACTAATTTTAGTAGGCTAATCTTAGATGAGGTTTCATTAAACCTTGGATTATAGTTATATTAGATGACAAAGTTGACACCATCATCTGAATATTACTACTATAAAACAGGCAAAATAACAAACCAAACACCGCTGAAACATTCAAAGACTCAGAATTCCTCAAATGAGACATGGGACTTTCTGTCCAAATTGGATGAGATGAGGATATGGACAGAAAGTCCCACTGTAAAGGAAAGTTTTGAATTAATCCAATATAACTATAATCCAAAATTGGATGAGATGAGGATCTGGAAATGATTCCAGCCGTTCATGAAGAGAGATTGAGTCCTACCCCTTACGGCAAGAGTCTTCTCTAACTCTAACCAAGGACTTGGAAAAGTGTGCTTCAGAGTAGTGGGAAAATTCCAACACATAATTCCTTCTCTCTACCTTGGCATCAATCACGGCAAAAACACACGGTACTGAAAATAATTCTGAGTGACACTGAAGTGAAGCTCATCACAAGAGACAAGCTACCAGTAAAGAACAGAAGCATTCAACACGTCCTGACTTCCCTTTCAAAATATGAAAAATTCTTAGCCTCAAGTCTGAATGGAATTTGCCAACCAAAAGTTGTAGGATATTAACACGAAATTCCCAACTTGAGAAAACAAAAATAGAGAAAGAAAAATAATCACACGCATAAGACAGAATTTATGAATGTGTTTGGATTCGGCATCTACGTTTTGCATTTGCCATTTCGCGTTTTCAGCATCTTTTTTTTTTTTTTTTCCTTTCTTTCCAGCCGCAGTTGTTGACCAGGTCTTTCGTGAACAGTGTATTCGTGCACTGTTCACAGACCCACAAATTTCACTTTTCAGCCACTTTTTCATTAAAAATGGGTCTCGCGGTACTATTCACACATTTTAAAATCATTTTGCTACAGTGTTTTCAGTTTTCAATTTTCAGCAATAAGTTTTATCCAAACAGACCCTATGTGGTTCGGCAATTTGCCCACGTTCACGGACTAAGCCTCAGAAAATCTCCCATTAAAAACTATGCAATATTCAAAGACTCAGAATTCCTCAAATGAGACATGGGACTTTCTGTCCAAATTGGATGAGATGAGGATTTGGACAGAAAGTCCCACTGTAAAGGAAAGTTTTGAATTAATCCAATATAACTATAATCCAAAATTGGATGAGATGAGGATCTGGAAATGATTCCAGCCGTTCATGAAGAGAGATTGAGTCCTACCCCTTACGGCAAGAGTCTTCTCTAACTCTAACCAAGGACTTGGAAAAGGTGCTTCAGAGTAGTGGGAAAATTCCAACACATAATTCCTTCTCTCTACCTTGGCGTCAATCACGGCAAAAACACACGGTACTGAAAATAATTCTGAGTGACACTGAAGTGAAGCTCATCACAAGAGACAAGCTACCAGTAAAGAACAGAAGCATTCAACACGTCCTGACTTCCCTTTCAAAATATGAAAAATTCTTAGCCTCAAGTCTGAATGGAATTTGCCAACCAAAAGTTGTAGGATATTAACATGAAATTTCCAACTTGTGAGAAAACAAAAATAGAGAAAAAAAAAATAATCACACGCATAAGACAGAATTTATGTGGTTCAGCAATTTGCCTACGTCCATAGACTAAGCCTCAGAAAATCTCCCATTAAAAACTACACAACATTATTCGGGTCGGATTGGGTTGTTAACCAGATTTAACACAACTAGGCTCCACAAAACCCAACAGAAGTGGCATGGATTCATGAGGATATTAATTTGAGAATCAATTCAACTGGCTTCAATTAAAAAAAGTCATGAGTTAAAACTTATATAGTATCTGGAGGTGTAGTACATTAGTTATCCTAATTAAATTCAAAAACTATGCTAGATTAATTATTAAGATACGAATAATTTTTCTTTTTCAAGAATAATTAAATTCAAAAAACTCCAATTAAAAAAAGAAAATAAAAGAAATTTAAATTCAAAAAAACTTTTTTTGAATTTTCATGTCAAAGCAATTGCCTTATAATCATCATTTTCATGATATCAAGGTGATATGTAACTACTCTCCTTAGTCTTCTTTTTTTTTTTTTTTTTTAAATTTTATTTATTATTTATAGAGTTTTATGTAACTACTCTCCTTAGTCTTTTTATTTATTTATAGAGTTTTAAACTACGACGTTCGTTTCTAAAGATTGCGTTTTTTATCATCAGACCAAGATACCAATTCGTTTTTGGTATAGGTAAGAATTAAACTCCAAATTTCCAATTCAACTGTAAAATTTTTTACAAATCAATCATCAATTTAAAAACCAGAGATCTCATGCGGAAGTGCATGAGGTTCTGTCATATGACGCTTTGTATGAGTACTTTTTCGTTTAGCCTTTCACCTCCCATCTTCTTATAAATGATTAGTTTAATCTCATTAATTTAAAAAATAAAAGATTTTTTCCATTCAATGTTAGTTATCATGTTCTTTTATATATTCTAGTTTCACAAAACATCAAAAGGCCAAAAGAAAAATAGGTCCAGAGAGATAGAAAGACTGTTGGAGCATTTTAATATTAAATAATTAAAATGAATAAATGTGATAAAATAAATGTAAAGATGTGGGAGTGAATGTGGAAGATGAGGAGTTAGTGAAAATGTTTAATCCCACATTGAAAAGGAGAGAGACTATTTTGTTCTTTTTAATTGTGGTGATTAATGGGCTAACATGAATTGTCTCAAATATTGGGCCAGATACGTGCGCAAGGGGGAGGTGAAGGGTGGAGGTTGTTCTAGCCATACGACGCTTGTTGGGCTGTTGTATCCTGGGGGAGACAAATCAGAGACGGTCTGCACCGGTTACAAAGTTTAGACAACCAAAGGCTTGAATCTACTTAAAGAGAGCGAGTGCCGCGCTTCAGTCCAAATAGTGTTGTGTAATTTCTCTTTTTAAATTAATAAAAAAAAATTCAGAAGTATTATTCAGTTTCTCTTTGTGTATTTCTATTATCATTGTATTTGCACCAACAATTTTAAGGAGATTCACACACATGGAGTCTACACAAGAGAAACCAAATGAGCCTGTTGGAGATCTCAACAAGCCCTTTCGCTTTAAGGGAGCCCACTTCAAGAGGTGGAAAGGAAAAGTCCTCTTCTACTTGAGCCTTCTCAAAGTTGCCTACATCCTCACTGAGAAGAATCCGTCAAAGATTCCTACCGATGAGATGAGTGACGAAGAATATATTCTCCATCAAGAAAAAATAGATAAGTATACAAAAGATGAATATAATTGTCACTTTTATCTATTGAATTGTCTTGCCGATCATTTCTATGATTATTATGATACTACTTACAAGTCTGCTAAAAAAATTTGGAAAGCTTTACAAAGCAAGTATGATACCGAGGAGGCAGGTGCAAAGAAGTATGCTGCTAGTGGATTTTTTCGTTACCAAATGGTGGATGGAAAATCGGTGGTGGATCAAGCACAAGACTTCCAAATGATTGTAGCAGAATTGAGATCCGAAGGCATAAAGATTGGAGACAATTTGGTGATAGCTGGCATAATTGACAAACTACCACAATCTTGGAGGGAGTTCCAAAAGACTTTGCGGCACAAACAAAAGGAGACATCCTTGGAGACTTTGATCACACGCATCCGTGTGGAGGAGGAGGCTAGAGGACAAGATGCACTCATGACACAAGAAAGCAATGGTAATTCCACCACAAAGGTAAACCTTATTTCATCTAATAATAATATGCCCAAAAATCATTTTCCTAGAAATGGTCAATTGAAGCAAAAAAAGAAAGCCTTTAAAAACAATAATAGATCACCTCAAGGAAGGGGAAACCTGAATAAAAATTACAATAAGAACCAAGGACTCCCTTCACAAGATCAATTTAATAGATCCTGTTTTGTCTGTGGCAAGAGTGGGCATATTGCTCGATTTTGCAAATTTCGGAAACGTGAATTTGTCCCGCAGGCTAACGTAACCGAAGAGCCTTTAGTGGTTATGATTACAGACATCAATATGGTGCAATATGTTGAAGGGTGGTGGGCAGATTCTGGTGCTAATAGGCACGTTTGCTATGACAAAAATTGGTTCAAATTGTACACTCCTTTTGAAGAAGAAAAAACTGTTATGCTTGGTGACTCTAGTAAAACCAAAGTTCTTGGGAGTGGTGAGGTTGAATTGAAATTCACTTCTGGACGTGTGCTAACATTGAAAGATGTACTTTACACTCCGTCCATGAGGAAGAATTTGATGTCAAGTTTTTTGCTTAACAAGGCTGGCTTCAAGCAAACTATGGAATCTGATAATTATGTAATCACTAAAAAGGGGTTATTTGTGGGAAAGGGTTATGCTTATGATGGAATGTTTAAATTGAATGTTGAGAATAATAAAGCATCTACCAGTTCAGTTTATATGTTTTCTTCTATTAATTTTTGGCATGCTCGTTTATGTCATATAAATAGTAGATATGTGGGAATCATGAGTAGTTTAGGATTAATTCCAAGACTATCAAAAGATTTTGAAAAATGTGAAACTTGTAGTCAAGCTAAGATTACAAAAAGGCCTCATAAAAGTGTTGTAAGAAATACCGAATTGCTTGAGTTAATTCATTCCGATTTATGTGAATTTGAGGGAATTTTAACTCGTGGAGAAAATAGATATATTATCACTTTTATTGATGATTTCTCAAAATAAACAACTATTTATTTGTTGAAAAATAAAAGTGATGCTTTTGAAAAATTTCAAGATTTTTTAAAAGAAGTTGAAAATCAATTCGGTAGAAAAATAAAAAGAATAAGAAGTGATAGAGGCCGTGAGTATGAATCAAGTGCAGTCAACTCATTTGTTCAGTCTTTGGGAATTATCCATGAAACTATTGCACCATATTCACCTGCTTCTAATGGTGTGGCTGAAAGAAAAAATAGAACTTTAATTGAGTTAACAAATGCCATGTTAATTGAATCTGGTGCACCTTTACATTTTTGGGGTGAAGCAATTTTAACTACATGTCATATTTTGAATAGGGTGCCACATAGAAAGTCACATACCACACATTTTGAGATGTGGAAAGGACATAAGCCAAATTTGGGATATTTGAGAGTATGGGGTTGTCTTGCTTATGTAAGGCTTACTGACCCTAAAATGCCTAAATTAGGTATAAGAGCTACTACCTGTACTTTTCTTGGTTATGCATTTAATAGTACAGCCTATAGATTTTTTGATCTGGAAAACAAAACAATTTTTGAATCTGGTGATGCAATTTTTCATGAAGAAAAATTTCCTTTTAAATTGAAAAATAGTGGGGGTAAAGAAAATATTTTGTCACAACCTAGTTCTTCTACTTCACATTTACAAAATCAAGAAAATTTTGAAATGGAACCTAGAAGGAGTAAAAGAGCTAGAGTTGAAAAGGGTTTTGGTCCTGATTATTATGTTTTTAACGTTGAGGAAAATCCCCAAAATTTAAAAGAGGCCTTAACATCACTCGATGCTATATTTTGGAAAGAGGCTGTAAATGATGAGATAGAATCTCTAATTTCTAATAAAACTTGGAAATTAGTAGATCTTCCACCAGGTTGTAAGACCATAGGTTGTAAATGGGTCCTTAGAAAAAAGTTGAAACCGGATGGATCAATAGATAAGTTTAAAGCTAGACTTGTTGCAAAAGGCTTTAAACAAAAAGCTGATCTTGATTTCTTTGATACATTTTCTCTGGTAACAAGAATTACATCTATTAGATTGTTAATTGCTATTGCTGCCATTTTTTATTTGAAAATTCATCAAATGGATGTAAAAACTGCTTTCTAAATGGGGACCTAGAGGAAGAGATTTATATGGATCAACCCGAAGGCTTTGTAGAGCCTGGACAAAAAAGCAAGGTATGTAAGCTAACTAAATTCCTATATGGCTTAAAACAAGCACCTGAGTAGTGGCATGAAAAGTTTGATTCTTGCATGATTGAGAATGATTATAAATCAAATGAATGTGATAAATGTATTTATTCTAAATCATGGAATAATTTACATGTTATTATTAGCCTCTATGTGGATGATATGTTGATTTTTGGCTCAAATATGCATGTTATAAATGAGACAAAAAATATGCTTAAAAGCCATTTTGATATGAAAGATCTTGGTGAGGCTAATTTTATTTTGGGCATGAAAATTACAAAAACATGTGATGAAATATATCTTGATCAATCACATTATGTTGATAAAATATTGAGAAAATATAATTTTCATGATCACAAAAGTGTAGCTACTCCTTTTGATTCTAGTGTTCATTTATTTCCTGTGAATAATGATGGTGAGATTTTTAATCAAAAGGATTATGCTAGCATCATTGGTAGTTTGCATTATGCTACTGATTGTACTAGACCTGACATTGCATATGCAGTAGGAGTACTAAGCAGATTTACTAGCAAGCCTAGTAAAGATCATTGGCTAGCTATTGAGCGAGTCATGAGATATTTAATTGGTACCAAAAACTATGGCTTATTTTATAAAAAAGTACCCTGTTGTGATTGAAGATTTTAGTGATGCCGATTGGAATACTTTGTCAGGTGATTCTCTCTCTACCACTGGTTATATTTTTACCTTAGGTAGTGGTGCTATTTGTTGGAAATCTAAAAAGCAAACAATAATCGCTAATTCAACAATGGAAGCTGAATTAATAGCATTAGCTTCAGCTAGTGAAGAGGCAAATTGGCTGAGAGATTTGTTATATGAAATTCCACTTTGGGAAAAGCCAATTCCACCTATATTAATTCACTGTGATAGCACTGCTGCAATTGGTAGAGTTAAAAACCGTTATTACAATGGTAAATCCAAACCTATAAGAAGAAAGCACAGTACCGTGCGATCTTATTTGAGTAGTGGCATCATAACTGTGGATTATATTAAATCTAATGATAATCTTGCAGATCCATTTACCAAGGCCTTGGCAAAAGATAGAGTCTGGAATACATCGAGGGAGATGGGACTAAAGTCCATAGAATCATGAGCCATATATGAGGATACCCAACCCACAGACCAGAGATCCTGAGAATTGGGTTCAATGGGAAAAACGAATCATACGATGGTTGTAAGAAATGCATAATTTTTTTAAATTATTTATTTTGTAAATAATTTTTTTAATTGTTCATTCCTATGATGTAAGTGCATTTATCTTGTAATGTGGAGAGGTTGAGTAAAAAACTCTTAATGAAATTTGTAGCTCATATGAGTGGGGTGTCAGAATTACAGGAGCACCCTTGACAAAATTTCACCTATGTGAGTGTGGGGGTGGGGCCGCTTCCTATGAGATTTGGACTTAATCTCAAATACACTCATGAAACCGGGATCAGCACATGGCCGTAAAGTGCTAGCTATAAAAGCTCATGTCAGCACCTGGGTTGTTATGTATAAGCAGTGACACTTAATTTCCCAAAGTAGTCCTAGTTCAAGTCGGAGACCACTACGACTCTGGAGTTGAGATCGCTGTTTTACTAAGTGAAGGTTCAATGCAGAGCACACCTTCATGATGCATAGTGACCCATCTTTGCCTGGTAATCTCTCTTTAACTAAAAATTTAATATTAAAATGAGTGGGGGATTGTTGGAGCATTTTAATAATAAATAATTAAAATGAATAAATGTGATAAAATAAATGTAAAGATGTGGGAGTGAATGTGGAAGATGAGGAGTTAGTGAAAATGTTTAATCCCACATTGAAAAGGAGAGAGACTATTTTGTTCTTTTTAATTGTGGTGATTAATGGGCTAACATGAATTGTCTCAAATATTGGGCCAGATATGTGCGCAAGGGAGAGGTGAAGGGTGGAGGTGTCAAAATTGGAAATGAATCAGCACCTTGGATCCTTCTACTTGACAGCCCATTCAGAGTAATTACCATATCCGTTGGTGAGTAAATGGCCTGAATTAATATTCCATTTTTATTATGGAAAATAATGAGCCATTAACCCACTTAATGGACTATCCATTTGGGCCTTTTCATTATTCAAAAAACTCCTTATCTCACCATTAATTGTGTAACTCCAGCCCATCAGAATAATATCTAACAATTAATCTTGTAACACCCACTATATCAGAATAATGGACCTAATTAATCAGATTAATTTGGGTAGCAATTTCGTGAGGCCCATTGAGCCTATAAATAGACCCATTCAGACACAATCCAGATTACTACAACATACAAAAACAAAAAAAAAAAATTCTTGGCAAGGAAGGGTGTTCTTTCTGGTGGAGCTTTGGGCTTGAACACTTTGTACAGAGGTTGTTCTAGCCATACGACGCTTGTTGGGCTGTTGTATCCTGGGGGAGACAAGTCAGAGACGGTCTGCACCGGTTACAAAGTTTAGCCAACCAAGGGCTTGAATCTCCTTAAAGAGAGCGAGTGCCGCGCTTCAGTCCAAATAGTGTTGTGTAATTTCTCTCTTTAAATTAATAAAAAAAATTCAGAAGTATTATTCAGTTTCTCTTTGTGTATTTCCATTATCATTGTATTTGCACCAACAATGACAAAGAGTAAGAAATCAGTGTAAAAAAAAGTATGAAATTGGCTTTTGGGTTCAGGTGCATATGATCTAAACTTCTTAACAACACTATCAAAGCTTGATTCAATACGTTAACAACATATGTTGTTTCTAAAAGGTATGCATTTTTTTGTCTTTATTTATATGTTTGGAAAGTGTTTAATCTTTGTAAATGATTAAGGTACTCAGATGTAAGTAAAATTAAACGTAAGATATGTAATAGTATAAGTTTATATTTCCCTGTTCAATTATTGTTTTATTTTTAATCTCTTGGCATGAATATTTAGTTTTTTGAATTAGAAATTATAAACCTTAAATCTTAGATGTTTAGACTTCAAAAGTTCACGTGTTTTCTTTTAAAAAAATAAATACTTCTGAAAAAAAGAAAAGGAAATAATAAAAAAATTTATATTGGAAACGGTCAAATGTAAAAGCTAAATGTACATGTACACTTGATCAAACCAAAAAGGGCATATAGTGGCATTTTTAGAGTCTAATTAATTATGGTTACTTATAAATATATTGTGTTACAAATTTTTTTTTCATTCATTATTTTAGTGACGTATAATACATAATCGAAATTAATTTTTTAAACATTATAACACATATTAATATTATAAAATAACTAATAATGAACACACGAATCGTACAAAACATCCACTAATTGAGTTAATTAGAACCCACTACTCTCCTTAGTCTTTCATGCAAAGAAATTACTAGTTTATTCAATTTGTATTTGGTCAACTTTTAGTTCTCTCACTACAAAAATGTTTTTCTTTGTAGTTCAAGTTGAATAATAATGGGTTGATAGCAAATCTGAATCGATCCAACCCACACACATCCATGTGAAGCAGACTTTGTTAAAAGTTAAAACTTAAAAGTAAAAAAGAAAAAAGAAAAGAAGAAGAAGAAGAAGGTTAAAACCTCTAGTACGGTCTAAGAGACTTCCCATCTATATTCTATATATATCTAAAAGCTGAAGTGCATTATTTGTTGTTGCTATATTCCTGTTAAGCCACCTCATCCGCCACGTTGTTAGCCACACCATTAGTCTTTTAATATTTAATTTTACCTCTAATTTTTTACAATATTAAATATAAAATAATATTGACTTTACAAATTCACTTTAGGCGGTTTTAACTCTACATATTCAATTACTTTAATTTTGAAGTTATAACTAAATAATAGTCTATATATATATATATATATCTAAAAACTAAAGCATAGCATTTATTGTTGTCATGTTCGTGTTAAACCACCTCATCCGCCACGTCGTTGATTACATCATTAGTCTTTTTCATATTTATTTTTACCTCTAATTTTTTTTACAATATTAAATATAAAATAATATTGACTTTAAATATTCATTTTAGGCGCTTTTAACTCTACATATTCATTGACTTTAATTTCGAAGTTATAACTAAATAATAGATCAATGAAAAAACAAAACATAAATGTTGTCTATATATATTTTTTGGACAGTTTTAACTTGAATTATTATTTTTTCTATTTATCTTCCTTTATTTTGACTCTTCTTATTCCCAACCTCTTACTATAAATTTCCCACTCTCTCTCATTCTTTGCATATTTTTCCCATACAAAAAAAATGTTATCTCTCTCTCTCTCTCTCTGCATTTTTATTTTTTATTTTTCTTACTTCTTTGCCTTAGATTGATAAATACTATTGACTAATTCATATGTGTTCTTTGATGTAAATATATATATATATATATATATATATATATATATATATATATATTTTATCATTTTCTTTACAACACTCAATATTTTTTAATGAATGGTGTTTGTTGTTGATCTTATTTGGGGGATATCATATTATAATATGTCAAATTTTGTGTTGATTTTAGGTTTTAATTTATTTGAAAAACAACAAAATAGTCTAGACAAGCTAATAAAAAAAGTTAGTGCAATTGAAGACAGTGGTCTTTGTGCAGTTTACTTTCACTGTTTGTAAAAATTTTGTTTAACAAATTAGTAATGAGTTGTTATGTCTTCGTTATATGATGTTCCTAGATGCTTGAGTAATTGCTTTAAGAGTTTATGAATATTTTATATTGTTCTTCATCTGCCTTATCTTTGTATTCTTTGAGACTTTTAAGAAAACATATTCAATTTTGTGCTTAAAAATTTTATTTATCTATTCATTTTCACATGTTGGATTAGATGTAACATTAGATTATGACAGCATTAACACAATACTTCTTCTTCTTCTTCTTTTTTAAAAAAATCTCTACTTTTTTTCCCTTTGGAATTGCACCCTTGGTTTTTTTTAAAAGGAAAAAGAGTTACAATCTTTTTTCCCCTTTCTTTTTTATTATTTTGAATTGTAGTTTTGTTGAGTATTATTAATTTTTTTAGATATGTTTCTTGGTGTTTTTGGTTATTTGGTAGAAAAAATCAGGTTTGAAAAAGTTGTTTAAAACTAAAAGAATAATTTTCAAGTTATATATAATTTATAATGATATACAAAATATTATAATTAAATTGTATTAAAAATTAATATTTTCACTAACTTACCTTTAAAATCTTGAGAAAAAAAAATGTATTGTTTTGATTTTGGTACAACAGATATTATGTACATTATTGTAGGGTCAATGAGTCCCAGAATATGTGTTGGGTTGGCCTATGAGTATTTGTTGGGCTAAAGGCCCAATCCGAGGACACTGAATGGTCGAGGATGTGTAAATGTCAATCCACGAAATAATACTAATAGGTAAAGAAGTGATATCTAGTCAAGCATATCTAAGAGAGTGGTCCGAGGAAGAGTATGTTCTCGACTATGTAAAGCCGAAGTAGGAGAAATGCTGGTTAACGTCCACAAGCAATATTCTAGAAGACCCTATAGGTAAGGGTAAACACGATAGATGAAGAAGATAAGAAGAAGGGCGGTGGAATATCTAAAGATAAAGCTGTTACCATCGCCACCGCATTGAATGCCCTGCAACTACTACTCTGGCCGCATTAATGGGAAAGTGAGACTTGAGCATCAGGGTTCAGCCTTACAACTACCTCCATAGATTTCAGGATAGATGGATGGGACAAGTATCTAAGTCAGTGATCTGATCCATACGTGGACGGTGGGGAGAAGAGGGGAGAGATATAAAAGGAAGAGGAAGACATACAGGAAGGGGAGAGGAGAAAAAGAGAAAACACTGTATATATCACTATCCTTAGTTGTAATCTATCTTGGAAATAGACAATACAAATCATCCTTGGCTTGAGTCCGAGGATAAAGTTCTTTCATATATATAGTTCCTTGTGTGTAATGTTGTAATCGAGCCTATCATTTTAGTTATCTAACATCACTAGAACTTAGATTTCAAGCTCATTCTCTATAAATTTCATTGTATTGGGCTTTCTGGGCCTATCCCCTTCTCATTGTGGGTTGGGTGCAAATTGGGACCTTACAATTAGCGTCGTCTATGGGAAATCTTGTGTTTTAGGAATTTTAGCATTATGATAGGCTCAGGTCCACACCGTACGAAGTCTATGAGGTCCGAGCATGAGGATCACTCCTTGCATCTTGAGCAGGAAAGGGATAGAGAGGGCAGTGTGCATACGACGCACACTAGTAGGAGTCATTCTCGAGGTGGAAGTAGAATTTCTCATGAGAAAAATGCTAAGGCCATGCAGAAGGAGGTTGACCACCTGAAGAGAAAGTTGCGCCGCGAAAGGCAAAAGCGAACTCCTTCCTTTTTTGATCCTTCTTCTAAGGGCACTAGAGATGACAGCTACAGGCCGAGGTCAAGAACTCCCCCAGATGACATTTTCTCCTATAAGGACGACAATCTGCATGAACATGGGGGTAAAAATTCTTTTTCCAGAGGCTTGGGAATTGATACTATGAGTAGGGCATTACATCAAATCTCCAAGTCACCCTTCACACGTAGGGTGGAAAAAGGTAAGCTTCCTTGTCGGTTCACCTAGCCAACATTCACTATTTATAATGGTCAAATAAATCCTATGGAGCATGTGAGCCATTTTAATCAAAGGGTGGCAGTGCATTCTAAGAATGAGACTTTAGTGTGCAAAGTTTTTCCATCCAGCCTAGGACCTGTGGCGATGAAGTGGTTTAATGGCTTGAGGGCAGACTCCATTGATTCCTTCATGGAGCTTACTCGGGCGTTTGGGTCTCGCTTTATTACATGTAGCAGAGTTCCTCTGCCTCTGGATTCGTTACTATCCATGGCCATGCGAGAAGAAAGAGGAAACCTTAAAAATGTACTCTGACAGGTACTGGGAATTGTTTAATGAGATCGATGGAGACTTTGATGATGTAGTGATAAGGACCTTCAAGGTTGGCCTGCCTGCTGAGCACGATTTAAGGAAGTCTTTGACCAAAAAGCCTGTAAGGAATGTATGTCGGCTCATGGATCGCATTGATGAGTACAAATGGGTTGAGAAAGATCAACAACAAGGTAAGGAAAAGACGAAGGTTATCCCTCAGGAGAGGAGGAATTTTAGGTCGGACAGATACAACAACAACAGACCCAGAAGAGATTTCACCAGGCAAACTGGTCTTACCACTCCTCAGGTGGTTAATACTATTTTTCGGGAACCGGTGCACCAACTGTTGGAAAAAATCCAGAATGAACCATATTTCAAATGGCCCAACAAGATGGCAAGAGACCCCATGAGACGTAACCAAAACCTTCTTTTCCAATATCATCAGGAAAGGGATCATACCACTGAGGATTGTCAAACTCTGTGGAATCATTTAGAGCAGTTGGTTATGGAAGGAAGCTTAAAGCAATTCTTGTATCGGCCTAATGGGCAGGGAAACCATTCAAGGGCGGTGAACCAAGGTAGCACTTCATCAAGGCCTCCTTTGGGTACGATCAATATTATTTCTGCAACTCTTAGGAGGATTGGTTCCCATCTTTCTAGGGTGATGTCTATAGCACGAATCCTCACCGAGGATTCTAGTTCTGAGCTGAAGAGGACTAAAGGGAATGTCCCACCAATCTTAGGTTTCTCGGAGGAAGACAAGCTTGGGACTATCCAATCGCACAATAATGATTTGGTGGTTATGCTAAGGATAGGGGGCTACGACATGAAGAGGGTGATGGTTGACCAGGGTAGTGGTGCAGATATTATGTACCATGACTTGTTCAAGGGGCTAGATTTAAAGCTTGGGGATCTCACAGCTTATGATTCGCCATTGATAAGCTTTGAGGGGAAGGCTGTCATACCAAAAGGGCAAATTAGGTTGCTTATGCAATT
Organism: Castanea mollissima; assembly: GCA_014183005.1. Taxonomy (NCBI): domain Eukaryota; kingdom Viridiplantae; phylum Streptophyta; class Magnoliopsida; order Fagales; family Fagaceae; genus Castanea; species Castanea mollissima. The sequence continues at coordinate 494,662 of JACAVU010000001.1, read as the reverse complement.
AGGTTGCTTGTACAATCAGGCCCAAAAGTGGTAGACATGGATTTCATTGTCGTGGATGCCTACTCTCCCTATACGACCATTTTGGCAAGACCTTGGTTGCATGCTCTGGGTGCCGTGTCCTCAACTCTTCATGTCAAAGTCAAGTTTCCATCTGGGGATCAGATCGAGGAACTAATTAGAGGTCAGTCTATGGCTAGATAGTGCATGGCGGCTGCAATTCTGCATTAGCCTGGGCCGGAATCCTCAGCCTCAGCTGAGGGGGGGCCATAAGAATCAATGTCTCTGGCCACACCCAGGGTATCAGCGGAAGAAGAACCTACGTGAAAAGAATTAGAGAATGTTCTTATACATAATGACCCTGAAAATTTCTTTCAGGTGGGAGTTCAGTTGCCACCTCAAGAGAAGGCGGAGCTGGTTATGTTTTTAAAGAAGAATGTGGATATATTTGCATGGAATTCTTATGAGGCCCCCGAGGTTGATCCGAGTTTCATTTGTCACCATTTGAATGTCAATCCGGCTGTAGTACCGAGGAGGCAACTACCTCAGCGCTCATTTAAAGAGCATTTTGAGGCTGTCAAAGAAGAGGTACTCAAGCTCAAAAAGGCTGGTTCTATCAAAGAGGTATTTTATCCTAAATGGTTGGCTCAGACAGTGGTAGTGAAGAAGGAGAATGGGAAGTGGAGAGTTGCGTAGACTTCACAGACCTGAATAAGGCTTGTACTAAAGATTCTTTCCCAATGCCTCGTATAGACCAGCTAGTGGATGCCACTGTTGGGCATCCTCGAATGAGTGTTTTGGATACTTTTCAAGGTTATCACTAAATACCTTTGGCTTTGGATGATCAGGAGAAGACAGCCTTTGTCACTCTTACAGGGAATTATCATTATAAGGTGATGCCTTTTGGTTTGAAGAACGCAAGAGCTACCTATCAAAGGATGATGACAAGAATGTTTGAGCCACAGCTGGGAAAGACTATTGAAGTGTATGTGGATGACATGGTGGAAAAGTAAAACGGTTTCTATGCATGTGGAAGACCTCAATGATACTTTTCAGACATTAAGGAGGTACAAGTTGCACCTTAACGCTTCCAAATGTTCTTTTAGTGTGGGATCTAGTAAATTTCTAGGCTATATAATAACTTATCAAGGAATTGAAGTTAACCCTATGCAAGTCAAGGAAATTAATGGCTTACAGCCACCTCGAAATCCTAAAGAAGTTCAGAGATTGACAGGGATGACTGCTGCCCTCAACCGATTTATTTCTCGATCCGCAGATAGGTGTAGGCCTTTCTTCCAGTTGCTGAATAAGTGGAAGGGATTTGAATGGACCGAGGAATGTGCTTCAGCTTTTCAACAACTTAAGGAGTATCTTTCACGACCACCCATTATGTTTCGGCCAGAGGTTAATGAAGTTTTGTTTGCGTATATTGCTGTGGCTAGCCATGTCGTTAGCTTGGTTCTAGTACGGGTTGATAATGGGGTGCAGAAGCCAATTTATTACGTGAGCAAATCTTTACATGAGGCTGAGGTGCATTATTTACCTTTAGAAAGGAGATTCTAGCAGTGGTGTATGCTACGCGTAAGCTTCCCCATTACTTCCAACCTCATACAATTGTTATTTTAACTCAACTTCCTCTTAAGTCTATACTTCGGAGTGCTGACTATACTGGAAGGATTGCCAAATGGAGTACCATCTTCGGGGCTTTTGATATCAAATACATGCCTCGCACCTCCATAAAGGGCTAAGTCCTTGTTGATTTGGTGGCGGAGTTTGCTGAGCCTTCATTAGAAGAGAATGCTAAAAGGTTGGACATGGATGAAAAATTAGTTGGCATGGTTACATGCAAGGAACCTTTGATATGAAAGGTGTATGTCGATGTGGTAGCGAATTAAAGAGGATCAGGTGTGGGGCTAGTTTTGGTGTCCCTAAGGAAATTACTTTTGAGAAATTCTTGAGACTGGGGTTCTCGGTCACTAACAATGAGGCAAAATATGAAGCTTTACTGGTCGGAATGGATATGGTTCAAAAAATGGGTGGAAAAATAGTGCAAATATTCTCTGATTCACAATTAGTAGTGGGCTAAGTGGAAGGAAAGTTAGAGGCTAGAGATCCGAGAATGCTAGGGTATCTAGCCCGAGCCAGGTATTTACAATCAAAGTTTGAATCTTTTATCTTGTTACATATCTCCAAGAGTATGAATACCCATGCTGACTCCTCGATTACCCTTGCGACATCCTCGTTTCAAGACCTACCCAGGTCATCCTCATTGAAGATCTGTACAAACCCGTTGGAACAAGTAATGGCACCATTCGGATTCATCAAATTAGGGTGGGACCTAGTTGGATGGATCCTATAGTATCATTCCTTAAATATGATATCTTGCCTGAAGAGAATTCTGAAGAAGATAAAGTACGCAGAAAAGCACCTCGGTTCTGGCTGTCCAAGGATCAGAAGTTGTACAAATGCTCCTTTTCGAGACCGTGTATTTGCTGTGTATACACCCTAAAACAACAAAATTAATTTTGGAAGAGTTACAAGAAGAGATTTGCGGAAGTCACACAAGAGGAAGGTCTCTAGTCTTATAGAGCTCTTACACAAGGGTATTGGTGGCCTAATATGCAAAGGGAGGCACAGGATTATGCAAAAAAGTGTGACCAATGTCAGAGATTTACTTCCAACATCCATCAACCAGGGGGTGTCCTTAATCCTCTGTCTAGTTCTTGGCCTTTTGCTCAATGAGGCTAGGACATTGTTGAACATTTCCTAAAGGCAGTAGGGAATAGGAAGTGGTTGCTCATTGGAACAGATTATTTCACTAAATGGGTTGAAACTGAGCCATTGTCAAACATTAGGGATGTAGATGTGAAGAAGTTTTTCTGGAAAAATATTGTCACCAGGTTTGGAATCCCTCATACTCTCATTTTAGGTAACGACCTGCAATTTGATAATAAGGCCTTCAGAAGATATTGTTGTAATCTAGGCATCACGAATAGATATTCCATTCCAGAATATTCGCAAGGAAATGGACAAGCCGAGGCGGTCAATAAAGTTATAGTTAATGGGCTCAAGAAAAGACTAGATGATGCTAAGGGGAGATGGGTGGAAGAATTTCCTCATGTTTTGTGGACGTATCGAACTACACCTCGAAGATCCATTAGAGAAACACCCTTCTCTATGACTTATGGAGTTGAGGCTGTAATCCCTCTAGAAACTAGGTTTCCAACACTAAGGACGAGCTCTTTCATCCCAAGCAGTAATGACAATTTATTCAAAAGAAGCTTAGAATTAGTTGAGGAATGGCGGGAGAATGCCATGGTTCAACTAGCTTACTATCAACATAAACTCAAGCAGAGGTATGATTCCCATGTGAAGCTACGACCACTTGAACTTGGAGATTTGGTATTGAGGAAAGTTTTAGGTACTGCAAAGAACCCAGCATGGGGAAAACTGAGACTTATCTGGGAAGGACCTTATCGTATTACCTCAGTTGTTGGCATATGGGCTTATTATCTTGAAAATCTAGATGAACACGTTGTACCACGACCTTGGAATGTAAATAACCTGCGAAGGTATTATTATTAATGAAATGCACTTCTGTCATTTTATTTTCCGTTCACATTGTATTGCGTTGGTTATTATGTTTATAAATATCAAGCTGAAACTTGGTCATGCCTGGCTCCGACCACATGTCTTGTATAAATTGATATTTTATTAAGTGTTGAACAAAATCTTAGTTATGTCTAGTCCTCGGATCATCTACTTTGGGGAAATTAACACTTCAATTATTTTTTCTAAATATCAAACTGAAACTTGGTCATGCCTGGCTCCTCGGACCACATGCCTTGTATGAATTGATATTTTATTAAGTTTTGAAAAAAACTTTAGTTATGTCAGGTTCTCGGATCATTTACTTTGGGGAAATTAATACTTCATTTCATTTTTCTGAGTATCATATTGAAACTTGGTATGCTCGGCTCCTCGGACCACATACTTTGTATAAATTGATATTTTATTAAGTGTTGAACAGAACCTTAATTATGTCTGGTCCTCGGATCATCTACTTTGGAAAAATTAACACTTTGGTTCATTTTTCTAAATGTCGTATTGAAACTTAGTCATGTCTGGATCCTCAGACCACATACCTTTTCTACGTTGATAGATTGTTAAATATTACTTAGAATCTTAATTATGTCAGATCCTCGGGCAATTTGTTTTTCCATTCTGATTGCATGTCTTGAAGACTCTCAAAAAAGTGATGAATAGATAGAGGTGCATGAGAATCACTTAAAGTATTTGCAAGTATGTTAAACATGTTTGGTATCTGATTCATGCTTCATGATGTAATAAAAAAGAAAAATATAGGTAAGTGTCCAATACGAAAAGGAAATATCTCAACATTTTTATTAGTTTAAAGTCCTTTGGAAAAACAATCTGTTTACAGAGCATCAAGCAACATTAAATAAAGAGAAAACTAAGCTAAAGTGAAGAAAAGATGAGGATCAATCATGGCTTTAGTTTTATCTTCAGAGGGCCCTTGGGATCCTTTGGAGGCTGGATTGGAGCTGAGGAGTCAGAGGCAATCCCTTTGCCCTTTGGATCTTCCATGATGGTGATAGGGACTGTAGCCAAGACAAGCTCCATTGACTCGGTGGATTCTTTTTCCTTGATGGATTCTTTGGGAGCATTAGGAGGCTAGATATCAGCATGGGCCACCCCTTCTGCTGGTTTAGTAATTTGTGTGGTGGCCTTAGACTGCTTAACATCCTTGGGTTTACATTCAATGGAGGCAAGGGCTTCAACTGAGTCACCTTGTTCGGCATCTATTCTTTGAAGTGATAGTGTCATTCTTGGCATTGGGTGGAGCAGAAGCTTGGATGGCTAGGGGGTAGTAGGCATTTTCTGGCCTCCAATGGGCAGAAGAGGCATCAACCCCATCCTGGGTAAGTGTCTCGTTCCACACTTGGAGGCAATAGTGCATACATACCTCCGAAAACTGTGATTTGAGGTCTTCTATTGTTTCAGCCACACCAACCTCGTATCCATCTTGTTCAGCTTTGTCCACAGCCTTCTCAGCGTCTTCTATGGCTTTTACAGCTTCTTCCTTAGCCTTGTTCACCTCCTCCCTAGCCTTCTCAAAATTCTTTAGGCTTTTCTATAATGCCTGTATCTGTTTCTTTACAGCTATATTTTCCTCTTCGGCCTGGCAAAGTTGCAAACATTGGGTTTCAGCTTGTTTCTCGATTTTTTTTAATGCTACATCAGTTTTCGGCCTTGTTCAATTGGGTGGTGACCTCTTGCAGCTTTTTGTCTATTATATCAAGGGTTTTCTAGGCATTACTGCGCCTTACCTCCTCACTCTTTAGGGCTTTGTAGGTACTGATAACAATCTCTTCTACCCTATGAGTAGATTGAACAGCCTATTTACAAATAATAAGGTGGATCGAAGAGTTATGGTTAAAATGAAAAATCTAAATACGAAAAAGGAAAGAAACGAATTACAATTAAATAGGATTCTTACCATGGCAAGCTCCTTTTTTAGTGTCATGAATAAATTTTGATCTCTCATCATTCTTAGCTCATGCATGTCCTTAGGTAATAGAAGAGCTTGTTCAAGTGCGTCTACCACACAAGCAGCTGTTCCTGCATCAAAATTCCTAATGGATGCATCAGCGGTGACTGCATGATCATCCATGGACATTAGTGGAGCCCAAATGGGGTAGATGCAGGCACATAAGTCTCGGTTCGTTTTTCTGACCTCGTCTGCATTGTGCGAGCATGCTTAACTCCCTTTTTTGGCTCCACATCTTTTTGAAGGGGTCTTTTCCCCCTTAATCACATCATTCCCTTTGTGTTGATCCCTCTTTCGCTTAAGATCAACTTGATCAATGTGTTGGGACTGGGTAGGTAGGGGAGGAGGGAGTTTGGGCTAAGAAGACTTCTCAGGGCCTTTATCCTTTGTTTGGGGCAGTTTGGTTTGAGCTGCCTTCTGGATCTCTTGGCCTCCCACCTGAGCTCTCATTATGTCTTTAAGGCTCTGTTTGGGCTTGCGTTGGATTCTCATTGCATTAGAGTTGTGAGTTTCTCCTTGTGGATGAGCTGAGAAGGATGTGCCGAGGTCACCAATTTGCCCCTCAGAAGAAGGAGGTTGGTTGAAGACTTCAAATTCATCCTTCGAATTTGAAACTTCAACATCTCTTCTTCTTCCTTTATATTAGGTTGAGAGGAGGTTGCTTCGCCGATTGTGTGTTGAGTTAGAATCGGGATGAAGGGAATACCGTCTAGTATGAGTTGTATGGGTTGTGTAATGAGGGTGCCTTGAGGAATGGGGGCACCCTCAGGTAAAAGAAAGCTCTCGGCAACAACACTTATCCGGTGTAGGCGTGGGTTCGTCACTTTAATCACGCACTTCAGTGCTTGGAAAGCTTTGGAGATGGGATTGTAACCAAGGATCAAATACGCTGCTCGAAGTTGTTTATCTGTGTGCACGAACACCTCGGCCTTCAATATTTCATCCAGTTTTTCAAAGTTAACAAGATCGGGGTGGCGAATAGTTGTGTGTGGGTTTGCAAAATTATTAAGAAAAACAAAATTAAATCAAGTCAATAATCTTATATAAACTCAAATTAGGAAAGAAGGAGAAAGGATGATTGAGAATAGTTCATCTAAAACTAGGGCCTCACCTGGTTCCCCTTCCCTGGTCGGACAAGGGACGCCATCGTACCATTTCCCCTATATGATCAAGAAGTCTTTTTTCATTCCCTTGTTAGATTCAGAGAGACTTAGATTAACCTAACCTCGGGGTACCTAGATTTTAAGCAATACCCCTACCCCTTTAGGTGGTGGAGATTGTAAATCCAATTCACGTCATGATGGGTAAGTCCTAGACCCATCTTTTCATTTAGTGCATCTATGGAACCCAAAATCCTAAACATGTTCGGGGCGCACTAGGTAGGAGATAACCTAAAGGCCATAAGGTAGTCCCTCATAACTGTCCCCATTGGGATTTTCATCCCTCCCTCTTTGAAGGCGATCATCGGGATTACTATCTCTCCCTTTCGCCTTTTCAAGAGCCATTCCCCTTCCTTAAAGTATGTAAGGGACACTCCCGGTGGAATCCTATACTTAGCCTTAAATTATTCTATTTTCTTATCAGAATCTACTAAGGAGGCGAATCTACCCATTTTTTGGGAGAGGGTTAAGAGTGTTGGTGAATAGATAAACGGAAGGTGAGCCGAACTGAAAGAAATATAGAAAGGAGAAAATATGTAAAAAGGTAATAAACGAGAAAGTTTGGGAAGACTTACTTTAAATACAAAATGACAACCTCGGGCTAAATCTTAGGAACTGTGAAAGAGTGTGTAGACCGAAAAATTTTGCAGGTTCATTGTATGGATTGTTGAAGTGAAGAGGATGTTTAAATTGTTGATATTTATATCAGCAAGAGTTATGAAGCAGGAAAGTTCCCGCCTATGTTCCTATGTAATCATTAACCATTGGATGTGCATCGTGTGGTCGAACGTGGGGGACAAAAAGTCGTCAGAATTTAATTAAGGGATGCTCTACATACCGAAATGTCAGGAACATGCAGTGGGCAGTTCAATGGACGTCATCATTGTTATGGAAGAGGTGTGGTGAGTATGGATCAACGGGGACAGATGTCGAGATCCTCTTTCCTCCTGAGGTAGCAGAATTAAGAATCTCGAGGGGCTATTTTAGGGTCAATGGGTCCCGAAATATGTGTTGGGTTGGCCCAAGAGTATTTATTGGGCTAAAGGCCCAATCCGAGGACACTGAATGGTCCGAGGATGTGTAAATGTCAATTCACAAAGCAATACTAATAGGTAAAGAAGTGATATTTAGTCAAGCATATCTAAGAGTGGTCTGAGGAAGAGTATCTCATTGGCTATGTAAAGCCGAGGTAGGAGAAGGGCTGGTTAACGTCCACAGGTAATATTCCAGAAGACCCTATAAGTAAGGGTAAACACGATAGATGTAGAAGATAAGAAGAAGGGCGGGGAAATATCTAAAGATAAAGATGTTACCACCGCCACCATATTGAATGCCCTGCAATTGCTTCTCTGGCCGCATTAATGGGGAAGTGATGCCTGAGCATCAGGGTTCAGCCTTACAGCTGACTCCACAGACTTCAGGAGAGGTGGATGGGACAAGTATCTAAGTCAGTGATCGGATCCATATGTGGACGGTGGGGAGAAGAGGGTGAGAGATATAAAAGGAAGAGGAAGACATACAGGAAGGGGAGAGGAGAAAAAAGAGAAAACAATGTATACATCACCATCCTTAGTTGTAATCTATCTTGAAAAGAGATAATACAAATCATCTCGGCTTAAGTCCGAGGATAAAGTTCTTTCATATAAATAGTTCCTTGTGTGTAATGTTGTGATCGAGCCCATCATTTTAGTTATCTAACATTACTAGAACCCAGATTTCAAGCATACTTTCTATAAATTTCATTGTATTAGGTTTTTTGGGCCTATCCCCTTCTCACCAAGGGTTCGGGTGCAAATTGGGACCTTACAATTACATTTTGTGATAATTACTATAATAAATGAAAATAAGATTATGAATTACAATACTATATATTTATTAAATTAGTACAAATTGAAAAGAAAAAAAATTTAATGAAACCATCCTAAAAATATTATCATGCACAACGTGCGGGATTTGTGACTAGTGGTTATAAAAATTGAATCGAAAACCAGAATATGATTGATGATTGAACCAATAACATCATGATTACTATAATGAAAATATTTAAGAACCATTGCATAATGGTCACTCCACAAGTATTAGTACTTGTGGGGTGTGGTGGTAAGGACCAGAGTTCAAATTTCTAAGAAAGAGCTTCACGTACATATACATTTAGATTATGCTAGAGTAGAATTTTTATTTTTTTACTTGAATCTTCAAAAATTTAAAATAATTATTATATTTAAAATAGTTAAGAATGAGAAAATAAAAATTTGGGTTGAGAGCACTATCAATTATTTGAGTAATATTAATTGTAATTATATGATAAATTTTTGTTATCATAATAATCTCATTAAGAGAATGAGAATTTGAATAATAATTTTGAAATTTAAAAAATTTAATTGTACCAAAAGAAACTAGGAAAATATAATGCGTAATAATAATAGTTGGAAGAATATGGATCTCTTAAGAAAATAATAATACCAATCAATAATATAAAAAATGATAAAATTATATATTTGTAAAAATAGAGTAGTGATGTGAATTACTTTTTGAAATTGTTTAATTTTTAAGAAGAACAAATCAATATAAGTTTGTTATGAGGTTTGATTATCATGATAGTCTTTTTTTAAAAGAATGAAGAATTTGAATAATTTATTTAAATAAACATTACGTATATATATATATATATATTTTTTCCTTGAAGTTATAGTCAATCTTATGTAATTCATTTAAAAGTAATGACTTTATAAAAAATGAGTAACTACCCTAAAGATTAGATTTTTTAGATTCATAGCTTTCATGTTTAGAAAGACTTTCACTTAAATTTAGTTGGACCAAAATAGTCTGAAACGCTACGTTAATGTGGCTCAACAAAAGTGTAGTAACATTAAAAACTATATATATATATATATATATATATATATAATATATATATATATATATATATATATATATATATAGGTGTTCTCAACCCAAACACGTCTTCTCCTATATGTAAGTGCACAAAAATGGACCAAAGTGGACATAAATGGACCGAATAAAAAGAAGTGGACCGAATGGACAAAATTAGACTGAATGAAAACAAGATAGACTAAATTAGACCGAATAGAACAGTGGACTAATATGGACCAAATAGGATCAAAGTGGACCGAAGAAGAACGAGGAGACAAAATTAGGAGCAAAGTGGATGTAATGGGACCGAATAGGAACAAATAGGATTAAATAGGACCAATTGAGAATGAATAGGACCAATGTGGACCGAATAGAACAAAAGTTGATAGGATAAACCAACTCCCACGAGCGATTGTGGTGTCGATGAGACCCAGATTGATGGGACCTTGCCGCATGGTAGTTCCCTACACTTGCCTACCTTTCTCTTCGTTCGTTGTGGTCCCTTCTTCTGTGTCTTCCCCTCGCTTGCAACTCTAAATCCCTCATTGCCCCACGTAGACGCTCGAGTTCCTGATCCCTCTACTCAAGCTCCTAGTCCAGTCTGTCGAGGCGGCTGCGGCCCGAAGCGTTAGACACTGTCCGGAGAGTTTGATATGACCCCTCTCCGAGTCCAGACTCCTCTGCTTCCTCATGTAGTTTGTCCTCTTGCCTTTTCTGCCTCCTTTCCCGCCATGTGGACCCTCGCGATGATCCTCTAGAGCCACTTTTAGCACGACTTCCTAGCCTACTTCCAAACATTTCTTGTACACGCCTAAATAGCACCACAGCTACGTAGGAGATTCCAACAGATGGCGCCAATTGTGGACACCCACAATGTAGTTGTTGGGCTTTAACTTTATTTGGGCTCACAATTTATTTTCTACAAAGGGTGATCCTATTTTCGGCAATCCACACACTCTTATCTCCTGTATTCTCAGAACTATATCCCCTATTTCCCAAGACGATCGCTCCCTTTCTTTAGTGTTTTCTCTCTCCCTCTGCCAGCACCTTCAATTGAATCTTCCTTGCCTATTTATAGCCAAAGTTAATGGGATGGCCATGATCATTTTCCTGATGGGTGGAAGGAGACGTCCAATATTATTTCCTTTAAGTGGATGCTTAATTGTGAGTGGGAGAAGGAGACAGTGGCATTGGAACTAGCTCCACTGTTAGATTTGATGCCCGGCAGCAGCATTCCCTAGGTAATGCCATGCACTCTGAGTTCTACCTATTTGGGGGACATATTCATCGGAGGTGGTGAGACTTCATTTTCGCTGGTCATGTCGTAAACGTTTTCATTCCTAGGTTTTGGGCTTTATATGAGCACCAAAACTTGCCTGGAATGAGCCCGTACATCTGATCGGTGTAGGGTTCTACACGTGTCATCAATATAATGGGCTTTTATGAACATCTAGGCCTTAGGGAGGGTAACGCCCGTACAATAATAGTTGGAAGAATATGGACCTCTTAAGAAAATAATAATACCAATCAATAATATCAAAAATGATAAAATTATATATTTGTAAAAATAGAGTAGTGATGTGAATTACTTTTTGAAATTATGTAATTTTTAAGAAGAACAAATCAATATAAGTTTGTTATGAGGTTTGATGATCATAATAGTGTTTTTTTTAAAAGAATGAAGAATTTGAATAATTTATTTAAATAAACTGTAGGGAGTAAAGGACTCAAGCAGACATTTGGGCCTTTGGGCTACAGTAAGATGGGCCGATCTGTTCTTAAGCTAAGGATTTGTTGATACTGCGAATCGGCCCACACGCCGAGGGTTCAAGGACACATCCGAGGGTGAGTTTCTCCTCGGATGGACCCAAGAGAACTTGGAGCTTCATTATGAATGTCAAGACACAACTCCGGGAAGACTATTGGTTAAAAGGGGGAAACCCTGAACCTTCTAGATGCACCGGAGTTAGGAAAATATCATAAGCAAAGGCTGCCACCTCCACATTAAAGACTCTGCACCCACCTCCCTGGCCGCATTAATGGGGAGGTGACCCCTGAACAGTAGAACTGAAATTTCTGGTCACTATTCAAAGGCACTAAAAAGAGAAATATCTAGGGGGAGGGGGTTTGAGCAACACGTGGATAAAGTATCAGAAAAAGAAGTATTTAAGGGGGGATCTAGAACAAAGAAAGGGGGGTAGATTTTTGTAATTTTGAAGAAAGAAAGAGAAATAATACAGAGGTAGTCCTCGGCTTACGTCCGAGGAGGTCTATTTGCAATTATCGTTTGTTATTTAGAAGTGTTTGTAACTTTTATTCTGTTATCAAGTTCTCAGTGCCTCTAATCTAGATTTCAAGCCCACACTCTACGAATTTCATTGTTTAAGGCTTGTTGGGCCTGAGCCCGTAGTTGTCTTTGGATCCAGGTGCAATTGTGCACTTACAATTGGCGCCGTCTGTGGAAAATCTAGTCTGGAAGGAGCTGGGACACTATGGCAGGCCTAGGTTTTCACCATGCAGAATCATAGGGATCACAACCGGAGGATCTTTTCGAGCGTCTTGAGCGTCGAAGGGATCGTGAGGGAAGTGTCCATACAGAATACCCCGGGGCTAGCCATACTCATGGTGGGGGTAGCACCACCCACGAGGATGGTGCTAAAGCTATGCAGAAGGAGATTAATCGTTTGAAGAGAAAGCTACGCCGCGCCAAACGTAGGTCTTCACCGTCCTCATCTAATCCTTCCTCAGAGGAGGTCTGGGGAGGTAGTTACTGCTCAAGGTCATGCTCACCCCCCAGCGCAATGTCCTCTTGTGAGGAGGACGACCAGCCAGCTCGCAGACGCAAGAAACTTCCTTCCAGGGGCTTGGGGAACGATGCTATGAGTCGGATGTTGCACCAACTCTCCAAATCTCCATTCTCACGGAGGATTGAGAAGGGGAGGCTCCCTAGGAGGTTCACTCAGCCCACCTTTACCATCTACAATGGCTAGACTGATCCGGTGGAGCACGTGAGTCACTTTAACTAGAGGATGGCGGTGCACTCTCATAACGAGACCCTGATGTGTAAAGTTTTCCCCTCTAGCTTGGGACCTGTTGCTATGAGGTGGTTCAACGGCCTTAAATCGGGGTCTGTGGGTTCGTTTGGGGAGCTTACTAGAGCATTCGCTTCGCGGTTTATTACGTGTAGCAGAGTACCTCGGCCATTGGACTCGCTGTTATCCATGACCATGAGGGAAAGAGAGACGTTGAAAGCATATTCTGACCGGTACTGGGAGATGTTTAATGAAATAGATGGTGACTTTGATGAGGTGGCGCTCAATACCTTCAAGGTAGGTCTTCCTACTGATCACGACTTGAGAAAGTCTTTGACCAAAAAGCTCGTCCGTAGCGTACGCCGCCTTATGGATCGTATTGATGAATACAAAAGGGTAGAGGAAGACCAGCAGCAAGGGAAGGGTAAGGAGAAGGTTATCCCGCAGGAGAGAAGGGATTTCAAGTCGGACAGATACCACAACAACAAGCCGAGGAGAGATTACATTGGGCCGTCAAGCTCGGCAGCACCTCAGGCCGTGAGCACTGTGTTCCGAGAACCAGTACACCAGTTGCTGGAGAAAGTTCGTAAGGAGCCCTTCTTCAAGTGGCCTAGTAAGATGGCAGGAGACCCCGCGAAGAGAAATCAGAACCTCTTTTGTCAGTACCATCAGGACGTAGGCCACACTACTGAGAATTGTCGGACCCTTTGGAACCACTTGGAGCAGCTTGTCAGTGAAGGAAAACTGAAGCAGCACTTATGCCAACCTAGTGGGCAGAGCAGTCAATCCGGCTCAAACAATCAGAGGAATAATTCATCTTGGCCGGCATTGGGAACAATTAACGTTATCTTCGCTGCACCTGGCAGGACCGGCTCAAGTCCCACTAGGGTGATGACGGTTTCCTATTCTCAAGCCAAGGAGGCAGGCTGCAGGCCGAAGAGGTTGAAGATGACTTTACCCATCTTGGGATTTTCGGAGGAGGATAAGGTTGGTACCATTCAACTCCATGACGATGGTCTTGTGGTCATTCTCAAGATAGGGAATTATGATGTGAAGAGGGTGATGATTGATCAGGGCAGTGGTGCAGATATCATGTACCCCGATTTATTTAAGGGGCTAAGGTTGAAGCTGGAAGATCTTACTCCTTATGACTCGCCACTCATAAGCTTTGAAGGAAGGGCTGTTGTCCCGAAGGGACAGATTCGTTTGCTCGTTCAATCCGGCTAAAAAACGGTTGAGGTGAATTTCATTGTGGTCGACGCGTACTCCCCATATACAGCCATCCTCGCTAGGCCATGGCTGCACGCTCTAGGAGCTGTCTCCTCTACCTTGCATGTTAAAGTTAAGTTCCCCTCTGGGGAATATGTTGAAGAGATCCTCGGCAGCCAATTGGTGGCCAGACAATGCATATCGGCCGCAGTGCTTCATCAGACAGAAACTGAATCATCGGCTTTGCTCATCAAGGACTCATAGCAATTAATAGCCCCTGATGCACCTGGAGTGGTGACAGGAGAGGAGGCTCATTGTAAGGAGTTAGAGAAGTTTTTGATAGCCGATGACCCAGGGAGGTTCTTCCAAGTCGGCATACGTTTACCGCACCAGGAGAAGATAGAGTTGTTGGAATTTTTGAAAGACAATATCGATGTTTTTGCGTGGGATCCTTATGAGGCTCCAGACGTAGATCCGAGCTTCATTTGTCATTGTTTAAACGTCAACCCTACCATTGTTTCGAGAAGGCAGCCACCTCGGCGTTCTTCCAAAGAACATTCCGAGACTGTGAAGGAAGAGGTGCTCAAACTCAAGAGGGTAGGGGCTATTAAAGAAGTTTTATACCCCGAGTGGTTGGCGCATACGGTTGTGGTTAAAAAGAAGAATGGAACGTGGAGAGTATGTGTGGACTTCACTGATTTGAACAAGGCCTGCCCCAAGGATTCGTTCCCAATGCCGCGTATTGATCAACTGGTGGATGCCACTGTCGGACATCCTCGTATGAGTTTTTTGGATGCCTTCCAGGGTTACCATCAGATTCCATTAGCATTGGAGGATCAAGAGAAGACTGCTTTCATTACTCCAACAGGGAACTACTACTATAAGGTCATGCTATTTGGGTTGAAGAATGCTGGGGCTACCTACCAAAGAATGATAACCCGAATGTTTAAACAGCAGATAGGGAAGACCATTGAGGTATATGTGGATGATATGGTGGTGAAGAGTAAAACAATACCTTCACATGTAAAGGATCTGGCTGACACCTTCCAGGTGCTAAGAAAGTACAAGCTGCGCCTTAACGCCTCAAAGTGCTCTTTTGGCGTGGGGTCTGGAAAGTTCTTGGGATACATGATTACTCATAGAGGCATAGAGGTAAACCCAACGCAAGTTAAGGCTATTCAGGATTTGTAGCCGCCTCGGAACCCAAAAGAAATCCAAAAGTTGACTGGAATGATTGCCGCACTAAACAGATTTATATCTCGGTCAGCTGACCGGTGCCGTCCTTTCTTCCAGTTGCTGAACAAGTGGAAAGGGCTTCAATGGACCGAGGATTGTGTGTTAGCTTTCCAACAGCTTAAGCAATACCTTTCTCGGCCACCCATTTTGTCTCGCCCTGGGACGGATGAGGTTTTGTTTGCTTATCTGGCTGTGGCTGTTCACACGATCAGCCTGGTCCTTATAAGGGATGAAAGCGGAGTGCAAAGACCGGTCTACTACGTTGGTAAGTCTTTGAATGAGGCCGAGGTGCGCTATCTACTCTTGGAGAAAGCACTCCTGGCCATAGTTCATGCCACGCGTAAGCTTCCTCATTATTTCCAGTTTCACATGGTGGTGGTTCTCACCCAATTGCCCCTCAAGGCGGTGTTACGCAGCGCCGATTACTCTGGCAGGGTGGCAAAATGGGGAACCATTTTGGGAGCCTTTGACGTTAAATACAAGCCTCGTACCTCCGTGAAGGGCCAGGTCCTTGCTGACTTGGTGGCAGAGTTTACCGAACCATTGCTAGAAGAAACTCTTAAAGAAGTACACATGGATGGAAAATCAGTTGGTATGGTCACAACCGCAGCACCTTTGACTTGGAAAATGTATGTGGATGGGGCAACTAATCAGAAAGGGCCTGGTGTTGGACTTGTTCTGATGTCCCCTGAGGGAATTGTCTTCGAAAAATCTTTGAGACTGGTGTTCTCGGCCACTAATAATGAGGCCGAGTACGAAGCAGTCTTGGTGGGCATGAAGATGGTACGTAGCATGGGTGGAAAGGAAGTCCATATGTTCTCGGACTCACATTTGGTGGTCGGCCAGGTCATGGGGACCATGGAGGCTAGGGACCTAAGAATGCAAGAGTATTTGGCCCAGGTCAAGCGTCAGCAAGCTGAATTTGACTCCTTCATCTTAACTCACATTTCTAGGAGTGGAAACACCCATGCAGACTCCTTGGCCACATTGGCAACGTCTTTGGCTCAGGGTTTGCCCAGGATTATCCTCGTGGAGGATTTGCTAGAACCCACTCTTACCGTTATCAACGCAGCTCGCATTCATCTGATAAGGCCTGGACTTAGCTGGATTGACCCGGTCATTTCTTTTCTTAAGAACGACATCCTTCCTGAGGACAAGTCTGAAGCAGATAAGATACGTTGAAAGGCACCACGTTTCTGGTTGTCCGAGGACCATAAACTGTATAAACGATCCTTCTTAGGACCGTACTTGTTGTGTATGCACCCTAAATCAACGGAAGCACTTCTGGAAGAACTGCATGAAGGGATTTATGGGAGCCACACTAGGAGAAGATCTTTAGCCCACAGAGCTCTAACTTAGGGTTATTGGTGGCCCAATATGCAGAGGGAGGCTCAGGATTATGCTCGAAAATATGATCAATGCCAGAGGTTCACCCCTAATATTCACCAACCTGGAGGGATTCTTAACCCTCTCTCCAGTCCTTGGCCTTTTGCCCAATGGGGATTGGACATAGTGGGGCCATTTCCGGGAGTTGCAGGAAATAAAAGATGGCTTCTCGTGG
This sequence comes from Castanea mollissima, assembly GCA_014183005.1. Taxonomy (NCBI): domain Eukaryota; kingdom Viridiplantae; phylum Streptophyta; class Magnoliopsida; order Fagales; family Fagaceae; genus Castanea; species Castanea mollissima. Next base: position 478,021 of record JACAVU010000001.1, on the reverse strand, counting down.
GGACAGACTATTTTACTAAATGGGTTGAGGCCGAGGCCTTAGCAAATATCAGAGACGTTGACTCCAAGAAGTTTGTCTGGAAAAACATCGTCACTAGATTCGGTATACCACACACAGTTATCTCAGACAATGGCGTTCAGTTTGACAACAAGGCTTTTAGGAAATATTGTGGTGATATGGGCATCATAAATAGATACTCCACCCCAGCTTATCCTCAGGAAAATGGGTAAGCTGAGGCCGTTAACAAGGTCATAGTCAGTGGGCTCAAGAAAAGGTTGGACGATGCGAAAGGCAGATGGGTAAAAGAGCTCCCACATGTTCTGTGGACGTATCGGACTACACCGCGCAGGTCTACGGGGGAAACGCCATTCTCTATTACTTATGGAGCCGAGGCAGTGATACCTCTAGAATCTGGTTTTCCCACTCTGAAGACGAGTTCTTTTAGCCCGGAGAATAACGATGGCCTCCTAGAGAAAGGCCTGGATTTAGTTGAGGAACGACGCGAGGCAGCTATGGTCCAAATGGCTTACTATCAACAAAAGCTTAAACGGGAATATGATGCCCACGTGAAGCTAAGGCCACTCGCACCTAGAGATTTTGTACTAAGAAAAGTTGTGGGCACTTCTAAGAACCCAGCTTGGGGTAAGCTTGGACCAAACTGGGAAGGCCCCTATCGTATTGTTTCAGTAGCAGGCATAGGGTCGTATCGGTTAGCTGACCTAAATGAAAGAATTGTACCACACCCATGGAATGTAAATAACCTTAGAAGGTATTATTATTAATAAATTTGCATTTGTTAGTTAACATTTCAAAGTTGTAAATACCTCTGGGATCTACAGTTACTATTCTTAAATGTCAAACAGAAACTTGGTTAAGGATGGTCCTCGGACCACAAACCTTGTGGAAATTGATATCTTATCATTTGTTAAACAGAACCTTAGTTATGCTGGGTCCTCGGACCTCCTACTTTAGGAAAATTAACATTTGAAGTTACTATTCTTAAGTGTCAATCAGAAACTTGGTTAAGGATGGTCCTCGGACCACAAACCTTGTGGAAATTGATATCTTATCATTTGTTAAACAGAACCTTAGTTATACCGGGTCTTTGGACCTCCTACTTTGGGAAAATTAACATTTGAAGTTACTATTCTTAAGTGTCAATCAGAAACTTGGTTAAGGATGGTCCTCGGACCACAAACCTTGTGGAAATTGATATCTTATCATTTGTTAAACGGAACCTTAGTTATGCTGGGTCCTCGGACCTCCTACTTTGGGAAAATTAACATTTGATGTTACTATTCTTAAGTGTCAAATAGAAACTTCGATAAGTATGGTCCTCGGACCACAAACCTTGTGAAAATTGACATGTTATCATTTGTTAAACAGCACCTTAGTCACTGTTCTTATTCTTATCACACGCTTTGTGGAAATTAGTATCTCATCATTCATTAACTTAGGTCTTAAGTTCTATATCTTTATGTGCTAAACAAACTTTTGTAAGGAGTGGTCCTCGGACCTTACATCCTACTGAAAGTAATACCTCAGATTACAAGAGTTTAACCATCATATGAGTCTTTTCTTTTTTTCTTTTTTTTCTTAACCAAGGCATTGTTTAATATTCAAAGTAAGTTAATCTCTATCAGGTTCTTAAGTATTCTACTTTGCAAGGCAAATATGTGCATGGCTGTGTGGAGGTTATAATTGTGCAACTCCTGGAGTTAGATTTGTCTGTTCTGTTCTTCCTTTAGTTATGTATTAATGAGAACTTCTACGACAAGTACAAAAAGAATAAAGTAAAACAAATACAACATGAGTGAAAGTCAGATAAAAATTGTCTTTCATTAATTATTCGGGCATACATTATATGCTAAATTTTAAGTACAAAGAAAGAGAAGTCCTAGGCTAGGTCCTAAGCTCTGGGAAAGGGGTCTTGCTGAGAAGTGCTGGTTGCCTCGGTGTTTCTTAGCTCCAACTCAAAGGAAGACAGAGCTTGCTTCCCTTTGTCTGCTGTAGTTGTTGAAGGGACAATAGGCTCCGCACTCTAGCTCAAGCCCTTCTCGGCATTCCCACCCCCTTCCTTCTCTTTGTTAGAACCTGAAGGTTCTGTAGGATCTGGAACGAGCTTTGGGACCATGGGAGGAAGTGCAGGAGGATCTGCCTCAGGGGCAGGAGCAACAGTAGGAGCCTCTTCTATCTCCTGTATGTCCAAAGGAAGCTAAACGTTCTCGGGCTTCCTCAGCTCCGAGGCTAAAGGAACCCCTGCTACGTTTAGGGCTTCCCCCCAAACTTGCTGACAGTACTCCCGGCACAAGGCCGCGAAAGCCTATGTCAGTTGTTCTTCTGTTGCAGCTACCCCTTCCTCATAACTCGCCTGCTTGGCGGCCTCTAGAGAGCGTTTGAATGCGCCGGCTTCCTCCTTCATTCGCGCAAGCTCTTTCTCCAAATCTAAGCGCTCCTTCTGGCCTCGGCACCGTCTCTTTCTCTTTTCAGATCAGCCACCTGAGAGACGAGTTTCTCATTTTCTGCGAGGGTCGTGCCTAGGGACTTCTCAGTCTCCATTCGAATGTCAAGCTCCATTCTGGCCTTCTTCCGAGAGTCCTCTATAAACTTCTCGACTACAAAGACTTCTTGAACGGCCTACATAAAGTGTTAGAGAATTAGATATAGCAGAACACTTGTTAGTAATCCGATATTAAGAAAAATGGAATATACATAAAAAGTTAAAACTTACAAGGGCCAGGTCCCTTTTTAAAGACAGAAATAGTTGAGGTTGGCTCATTCTCTCTAAGGTTTCCATATCCTTGGGCAGCAGAAGGGGGCGCTCCAAGGCATCGGCCAGGTGGTGGGCGTGGCCTTATTGGACCGCCCTAATACTAGATTGGCAAGAAATTGGTGCACCGTCCAATCTTAAGTTAGGAGACCAGGTAGTCAGTGCTCGGCGCACTTCGGCCATATCTCTGATCTCCCCACTCTCGACTGAGCGAGCCCGACCTTTGCCCTTATCTAGCTTTTGCTGCTGAGTTGGTTGCGGCTGTTGTCGTGGCCTTTTTTGTTTTTCGCCAGGAGTCTCCTCGGCCTCCCCCTTTCTCTTCTTTTTCGGTTCCTCAGCTGGAAGCTTGGGTTCGGCTGGAGGAGGGGAGGTGGCAGAGATGGAAGAGCTTGGGACCCTCCTGCCCTCTTCTGGGCAACTTTTTCGCCCCTCTTAGTTAGAAGGCCTTGAAGCTTGTCCATGTCCTCCTCGAAGTCGTCTTCGGGGTGAGCAATAATGAACCCTGCGATTCCAGAAGCCTCGGTGGGCTCTTCTTCCCCGTCAAAAAGTACGACGAATTGATTTCCTCGGGGTCTTTCAACATCCTTGAGTTGGAACTTATCTATTTCGTCGTCTAATGTGTGTGAAGAAGACACTTGCTCCTCCGGGACGGCAGTCGCTTGGGAGTGTGTTGAGAGGGGGATCGCTGCAATCAGACGACTGTACAGAATGGTGTTGGGGTCGTCGGGGATGTCATCGTCGGCAAGAAATCGCGGTCTTGCTACGTGTATTCTCTTACGCCTTCTATCCCCCGCGATGATGGCGTTCTCGATCTCCTGGAAGTCCAAGGAGATAGAATCGTACCCCAGAATCAAATGAGCTGCCCTAAGTTGTAAATCTTCGCTGACGAACACCTCGGAGCGTAGCACGCGATTCAAATCTGCAACGTTGCAGTGGCTTAAGCGTGGGCGCACGTGTTGCTTATCTGCAAAGAAAGACATCAAAGTAAACAAACATGGTCAGATTCGTAGAACATGTAATAAATTAAAGTTAGACGCTCAAGTAAATGCAAATACACATTTCTAGATGTTAGAGGGAGTTATGTGGTGGGAAGTTAAATCCTAGGGTGTCGCATCTAGATCTCCCCACTCAATTGGGCAGCGGGGGCCGTCGTGCCGTTCCCAGAGACGATGAGGTAGTCATCCTTCATGCCTTTATTAGACTTGGGAAAACAGGAGATTAACCTAACTACGCTAGAACGGGATTTGATGTAATAACCTACATTGGTAAGTTTATGGCACTCGTACATGAAAACAACGTCGTGCCAGGTAAGGTTGAGACCCATTTGCTCGTTTAGAGCGTCGACGCTCCCTAAAACTCTAAAAAAGTTGGGAGCGCACTGATCGGGACACAACCAGTGGTTGCGGAGGTACTCCCTGGTTACGAGTTTCATTGGGAGGGTCATCCCACCTTCTACGAAGGCGACCATCGGGATGATGACCTCTCCAGTTTTCCTAGAACCGGCCACGGCTTCTGCCGGGCAGTATTTTAAACCTACGTCGCTGGGAATGTGATACTTGGCTCTAAAGCCTTCCATCCCAACGGCGGAGTCAACTAGACACTTAAATTTTCCCATTAGAAAGGAACGAAAGACTAAGTTCTAAGAAGGGGAATGGTTAAAATGGGGGCCGAGAACAGGATCCGAGGAGAATGGGTTGAGGAAAGAGAATAGGAACTTACAAAGTTGAAGTTGTGCGAATTTCCACGGGTTTCTGCAGACAAAAGGTGATTACTGATGTTTTGATGGGATTAGCCTCTGAAGAAATAAATGAAGGCGCAGGTTCCCGAAGACTCACAACGTGCGGGAAGCGGCCTCGAAAAATACATTCGTCCCGCCCAAATTTTCAGGGGGTAACAGGGGCCGTTGGATGCTCATCTCACCGTTGAAAGTGGGGGACAAGGTGTAACTTACGGTAATAAATGCGCGCGTTTTTTAAATTAAAACCGCCAAGTGTCATCTTCTGGAACACGAAACGATCTCCACACGCGCAGTAATTTACAAAACGTGCGGAGTAAGTTCTCGTTGGATCAAAACCCTATTTTTCTCCTCGGATGCTGAAAAATAGAGTTTTGAGGGGCTATTGTAGGGAGTAAAGGACTCAAGCAGGCATTTGGGCCTTTGGGCTACAGTAAGATGGGCCAATCTGTTCTTAAGCTAAGGATTTGTTGATACTGCGAATCGGCCCACACGCCGAGGGTCCGAGGACACATCCGAGGGTGAGTTTCTCCTCGGACGGACCCAAGAGAACTTGGAGCTTCATTATGAATGTCAACTCCGGGAAGACTATTGGTTAAAAGGGGGAAACCCTGAACCTTCTAGATGCACCGGAGTTGGGAAAATATCATAAGCAAAGGCTGCTACCTCCACATTAAAGACTCTGCACCCACCTCCCTGGCCGCATTAATGGGGAGGTGACCCCTGAACAGTAGAACTAAAATTTCTGGTCACTATTCAAAGGCACTAAGAAGAGAAATATCTAGGGGGAGGGGGTTTGAGCAACACGTGGATAAAGCATCAGAAAAAGAAGTATTTAAGGGGGATCTAGAACAAAGAAAGGGGGGTAGATTTTTGTAATTTTGAAGAAAGAAAGAGAAATAATACAGAGGTAGTCCTCGGCTTACGTCCGATGAGGTCTATTTGCAATTATCGTTTGTTATTTAGAAGTGTTTGTAACTTTTAGTCTGTTATCAAGTTCTCAGTGCCTCTAATCTAGATTTCAAACCCACACTCTACAAATTTCATTGTTTAAGGCTTGTTAGGCCTGAGCCCGTAGTTGTCTTTGGGTCTAGGTGCAATTGTGCACTTACATAAACATTACATATATATATATATATATATATATATTTGTATATATATTGCTTGAAGTTATAGTAAATCTTATGTATAATGACTTTAAAAAAATGAGTAACTACCCTAAAGATTAGATTTGTATATTCATAGCTTTCATGTTTAGAAAGACTTTCACTTAAATTTAGTCAGACCAAAATAGTCTGAAACGCTACTAGGGGTGTCAATTCGGGTTAGCGTGTTGGGTTCGTGTCGTGTCGAGGTAGGGGTATTCTACTAAATAACTCAACCCTAACCCGACCCATTTAATAATCGTGTCAGGATACTTCAACCCTAACCCGACCTGTTAATAAGGCGGGTTGACTTGACCCAACCCATTTAACATGCTTAATAAACGAGTCGTGTTGGGTTGACACGAATATAACACAACCCATTTCAACCTGCATAATATTAAATATAACATCCATCTAGAAATAATTTTTTTTACATCTCAAAAGGCAATGCATACATTTCAAGTCTTCAACCTACATTCAAAATAATATAGTTCAACAAAAATATAATATTCATCTAGAAATAAGTTCTTTACATTCCAAAAGAAGTGCAACACTTCAACCCAAATTCAAAATAACATAGTTTAACAAAAATAAAATAACATAGTTCAACAATAATATAATATCCTTGGAACTCGCCAAATGCTAAGTATCAATATTGAAAAAATTTGAGCAAATGGTAGACTAATCTTGACTATGACCACGATTATCATTCAATTTTCAATTATATCATTTGTAAATTTTTGTAATTACTCACTTTTATTTTTAAATTAAAAATATATATTGGATATAAAAGGTATTTGACAAATCTAAAATAAAATAAAAATTTATTTGTTATATGAGTTAAACGGGTTGTGTTAAGCGGGTCATTTTAGGTTTGACCCAAATAAATTGGCATGTCAAACGTGTCTATTGCGGGTTACACAGGTTAACCCGCTTATGACCTGTTTCTTATCGTGTCGCTTTCGGGTCGACCCGTTTATGACCCAAACCATTAAGGCTCAACCCTAACCCGAAAAAACCTATGTCGGGTTCGTGTTGTGTTCGCGGGTTGGGTCGAACATTGACACCCCTAAACGCTACGTTAATGTAGCTCAACAAAAGTGTAGCAATATTAAATACTATACTTAAGAATTTAGATATTACAAGTTTGGGGGATATATATATATATGGCATAAATACACTTTTGGTCTCTACATTTTGGGGTCATTTCTATTTTGGTTCCTACATTTTTATTTTACTACTTTTAGTTCCTAAATCAATTAACGCGTTTCATTTTGGTCCTTACTATTACTCACTTAACAAAAATTGCTGATGTGGCAAACAGCGTCCACTGTTGACACATTAAATGCTGACGTGACTAATAAAATAATATTAAAAATGCCACGCCAGCTTATAAATTAAAAATATTTATTTATTTATTTTAACTAAGTTAAAAAATTAAAAACAGATGTTTAAAAAAGAAATTAAATTAATTAAATTAAAAAAAAATCTTTACATTATGTTCTTCCCTAAATCCCCAAATCTCAATACGCCAAATCCAATCTCAAAGAGCTTCAAGAGCAACAAAAATGTCAGGCCGTGGAAAGGGAGGCAAGGGATTGGGCAAAGGAGGAGCCAAGAGGCGCAGGAAGGTTCTGAGAGATAACATTCAGGGAATCACAAAGCCAGCCATTCGGAGATTGGCGAGGAGAGGAGTCAAGAGGATCAGCGGCCTCATCTACGAAGAAACTAGAGGAGTCCTCAAGATCTTCTTGGAGAACGTGATTCGTGACGCCGTGACTTACACTGAGCACGCTAGGAGGAAAACTGTGATTGCCATGGATGTGGTCTACGCGCTCAAGAGGCAGGAAGGACCTTGTATGGTTTTGGGGGTTGATAAAATTGAAATTTGTACCTGGTTTTCTTGGTATATGTTGTTAAGTGATAATTTTTAGTTTTCGAAAATGAATGACATGGAATTTTCCTTCCCAGGTTTTGTGAATTGGATTCAACTATGAAATGATTTCTTATGCTCATTCTGATCTGAATCAGTGTTTGCGTTTATTGTTTTGCCATTTCTAATAGGCTAAAATGATGATTTTGAAAAGGATCTTCGTTTTTGGAGTTGGTGTTAGTAGCAAAATGTGAAGAACATATCGTAAAGATTTTTTTTTAAAATTTAATTAATTTAATTTCTTTTTTAAACAATTTATTTTTTATTTTTTTATTTAGTTAAAATAAATAAATAATTTTTTTTAATTTATAAGCTGACGTGACATTTTTAATATTATTTTATTAGTCACGTTAGCATTTAATGTGTTAACAGTGGATGTTGTTTGCCACATCAGCAATTTCTATTAAGTGAGTAACGGTAATGACCAAAATGTAACGCATTAATTGATTTAGGGACTAAAAATGATGAAATAAAAATGTAGAGACTAAAATAGAAATGACTATAAAATGTAAGGACTAAAAGCTCATTTATGCCTATATATATACACACATAGGTGTTCTCAACCCAAACACGTCTTCTCCTATATGTAAGTGCATACAAATGGAGACATAAATGGATCAAATTGGACAAAATAAAAAGAAGTGGAACGAATGGACAAAATAGGACCGAATGGGAACAAATAGACCAAATTAGACCGAATAGAACAATGTGGACCAATATGGACTAAATAGGATCCAAGTGGACCGAATAGGAACGAGCAGACAAATTAGGAGCAAAGTGGATATAATAGGACCGAATAGGAACAAATATGATCAAATAGGACCAATTGAGATTGAATAGGACGAATGTGGACCGAATAGAATAAAAGTTAATAGGATAGACCAAATAGGCATAAATTGGACCGAATGACCCAAATAGGACTAAAGTGGACAGAATGGATGGCCAATGTGGACTGAATAAGACTGAAGTGGACATAATTGGACTAATGTGGATCAAAAGGACCGAATAAGACCAAAGTGGACTTAATAGAACTTTTGAATATTTATCATTTTTATAGCATTTTTTGAGCTCATATTTCTAATTTTAAATGTCTATTTTTTGTTGTATTTTTTAATTCAAAACTAAAGAGTTTATAACAAATACAGTAAATTTTCATATTTTTCAATCCAAAATTTTGAGCTAAACTTAAAAAAGCAACCTATAAAAAGAATCAATTTAAAACCTAATTAGTGTTTAATTTTTAGAAAGAACAAAATACCTTAAACAAATTTTAGAAAACAAATTATATATTATATTATGGTTACAAAATAACTATTTATTCCCGCGCATCGTGGGTCTGTGTCGAGTATAGGTAACAACAAAAGCTTCACAATTTATTTTATTTTATACATAAATAATGGTTTAAACTACTTATAAGTATAACTAAGACCCTTATTAGCTTTTTCTAAAAAACAGAAAAGAAAAGAAAAAGACCTATATTAGCTTTGTTTGTCTCCGCAATTCTCACCTGTCATCACCATTTACCACTACCGCTTTTGTTTTGTGTCACAAGTATTGGTATTGCTAAGCTATGAGTTAGTTAGGAAGTGTTTGAGTAGGACTCTGAGTTGATAACCTACACTGCCACTGCCAAAACTGAAACTCTTTACTGTTACTATTTTTTTTTTGGTTTTTGAACGACAGAGAGAGAGAGAGAGAGAGAACTTCCATTTTCTTCTCTTTCAAACTATAAAATAAATATGGGTTTGTTGTTTACTATTCAGGTAGTGGGGTGGGTGGCACAAACTCAAGGATCGTTTGCCATTGTTATTCATGCCTTTTGTGTCTTTAAGAAAGGTACTAGTGCCTGTTTATTTCCTACGGTTCCTTTTACGGAGGCTTTTTTAACGAGTTATTAATTATGTTCCAGTTGATGGAAGATGGTCTTCTAATCTTGACCCATCCATAATAATGCAAGGCTGAGGTTGCCCAAGATGAGGGAAAGCTAAATACGATCTTTCTTTGTATTGCAAACTAACATCAATGCCAATGACTATGAGGTTGCTTCCTTTCTTTTGTTTACGGTTACGGCTCTTTTAATCTCTTATTGTTTATAGCTTCACTATCCTTATGTCATCATGGAGGTGACAAGATGCGGTGTTTTGTTTACTTTATCCTTGAAGCATATATTTATTGCTTTATGGTTGTGGTTGAGAATCAATTTTACTTCTTTTGGTGTTTTGTTGTCATGCCTCTGCAATTTTCTATGCCCCCCTCCCCTTAAAAAAGAAAGCCCTTTTAGCACATTTTCCTTATTGTTTCAGAAAATTATCTTGATAAAACTGTTATGTTGTTTCTTGGATTTGAGCAATAATGAAATTGATCCTGTATTCTTTCTTTTAAATATTATTCACAAAGAATGCTTTTCTGCTTCTGTCGTTTTTGTTCATGTCTAGCTTGATAGTTGTTGTCTTTTGACTGTAATTTAGGTTTGATGTCATGTCAGGATAGCTGCGGCAGTAGTCGAGGAAACAAACTTAGCTTTTGTTACTGCAGAAAACAAGTTTGAAGCTTTGGTCAGCTTCTAATCCTGTAACTCTGCTCTTGTTTCTTCATTTCCTATTCTGTTTGTTTTGTAAGAATGGATTTTTCATTATACGAGCAATTGGTGCTTTTCATCTTGTCCTGCTTAACACAATTTTGCTGCTACTCTGATGAAGATCGGAAATGACATACATTTTATTAGGAAGGTTTGTATTCCTGGTATGACTGCATTTTTCTTTTATATATAATATTTTTTATATTCTTTTTTTTTTTTTCCTCTTTAAGGTTTTCACTGTGTTTCTCTTGTACAGTGGTCCACGTTGTGGCCTTGGTGAACTCATTCTTCTGGAAAATGAGCCAGGCAGCAGTATTATGCCTGTAAAGCCCCCATCTTATTGCACAATTTTTTATTTTATACTAAAAACCTATATCCTTATCACTTGACTGAGCCTATTGTGTTACAGGGAAAGTTCAATCCTACTTTGTGTGAAGCTCTCACTATGGTCTGTGCTCAGGTAAGTTTAGTATCCTCAAATTTGGTTAATTAAGATTACATAACTAGCTGGGGACTTATTAGTAAGTAGTAAGATGTATAGAAATTAGTCTTTCTTAGTCCTCATAGATAATTCAGTCTTGCAGTGCACTTCTTAGGTGATTGGTTTTGAATTGATTTTAAGTATCATAGTAGAACCTTTCCTGATATTTATTCATTTTTAATGTCTTTCAGGTTATGGGAAACATGTGGCCATTTCAGTGGGTGGATTGAATGGTCACTTTGAACTTAATGTGTTCAAACCAATGATTGCTAATAATCTTCTACATGTATGTTCTAATGTTGCATTATTGTAATTATACTTATTTGAGGTGCCAAGTGCATCCATTATTCTACATCAACTAGCCATGATTGGCTAGGAAGTACCTTATTCTATCTGACAGTGATTTGGGCTAGAAGTTAGTAATCCTGGCTGTTATGCTTTTGGAGTTTTTAAAATATAGGTTCAAAAGAGCTATTTTTGAATTTGGTTAGTTCTATAATAATAAAGTTTAATGTGATGGACCTGTCTAGAATGGTTTTATCAGGATGCCATTTGAAATCTCTTGATATCTTCATGGAAAATTTCGTGCCCTGTTATATTAGCAATAGACTCACACTTTATGATCTTACTTCACTACTGTTTTAGTCTTCTTATTCAACTAGTGTTTTTGATTCCTGACAGTCACTGAGATTGCTTGGAGATGCATTTGCCTCCTTTAAAAAGAATTGCATGACAGGAATTCAAGCTAATAGGGAAAGACTTTCAAAATTGCTGCATGAGGTGAGTTGATACTGGGGACAGAATATAAGTCTTTATATTATTCTATGTTTTAGATTTCAGTGCTAATCTATTTTTTGTTGTTCTTATGTGGCATTTTGCATGGTGTTGCAGTCACTGATGCTTGTCACATCTTTGAAACCTGTAAGTCTCTACTGTGTTCCACCTGTTTTCATGTTTATGCTTTCCTTATAGTTTCCTGTGCTTTGTGTATAACTTTTGTTGCTGATTTTATTCCAGAAAATTGGTTATGACAATGCTGCAGCGGTTGCCAAAAAAGCTCACAAGGAGGGAAGTACGTGACAATGGTCTCTTGTGACTTGACACTCAATTAAACTTTTGTAATGACTTATCGTTAGTTCTTAAGTAGACGGCCAGGTATGCTAAAAGCGACTGCTGTAAAATATATATATATATATATATATATATATATATATATATATATATATATTTTACGAGTAAGAAAAAATTCATTTAAGGGAAAAAAAAGACTACTTCATGCAAATAGACACGAGGCAGCCAGCAAAGTACAAAGAAGCTCAAAAAATATTTTTTGATAAACAAGAAGCTCAAAAACTATGTACAAAAAAAAAGTGAATCTATAAACATAAGGAGAGAATAACTAGAAGCGAGTCCCCAAACCCGAGACCAATCAAATAAAGTGCCTACAAACAATGCAAGGAACTATTTACCCAAGCTCTCCACATCCTCGAACTTGCGATTGTTGCTCTCTCTCCAGATGCACCACATTAGACACAATGGAATCAAGTTCCAAATGTTAGACGAATATTTCCTCAATCAATTCCTCTACTAAATCAACATATCTAGCAATCTCTTGGTAAAATCCAGTTAACACCAAAAGATCTGAAAACAAGGCTCCATAGTTGGTAAGCCCCATCACAAATCAATCAATAAATGATCCAATGTTTCCCCTTTACATTTTACAATATATTAATACCATCTCCTCCTCAAACTGTCCCCAGTGAGTATCTTCCCCCACGCTGCTGTCCAAATAAGAAAGGAAACCCACTGAGGGACCTTAACACCCCACCCCAAATAGCTTTCCGAGGGACCGAACATCTTATAAAAAGACCGAACATCAACTCTCCTCCATTCTTCTTCAACTTCCACCACGCACGGTCCCCACCCTCAACAATAGGAGTACAAGAGATCAGCAGATGTAGAAAACCCGCAACCAATTCCATCTCCCAATCATTAAAATCACAATGGAATCTTACATCCAAAACTCCTCTCCCCACCTTACTGCCTCACCAATAATGACTCTACTAAAGACTCCCGTTCAGTAGCATTCTCACACAAAGAAGGCAAAGCCTCCACTGCTGTAATAATATTCTCTTGTTAGATACATGCATCTTTCAGCCTGTGTTGCTTGGTTGGAATGTTGCAAGTAACATCATGTTTGGCTTTAGGAAGACAATAATGTTTACAGTGGAGCGTGTAGTGCTTTTTTCAGTAATGGTGTTTGTTGCAATTTTGGATTGCTGAAATACCTAATGTAATCAATATTTAACTATGCATGGAAACTGGGAATGCTAACCAGTGAAGAATTGATACTCTTATGGTGCCCAAGAAAATGATTGGTCCATCCGATTGACGAGATTATCAAGATATTGAAGCTCCTGTGAATTAATTTCAGCATTAATTGTTCGAGGTTTCATTTTTGCATTATTTCTGTCAATTGGTTGGATTAGGAAGTAGAAATATGATCTTCAGCCAACCCCTTAAAAAGGCGATAGATATAATTTTCCATAGTTACAAAAAATATTCGTGAGGTTTTCTCCCTGGGTCTTTGCCATGGTGACAACAGTTGATTGGGAAAATAAGTGGAGAGCCTCCCCCATTTTCTAATGATTGTATCAAAGAAATTTACTCACCCTAAATAAAAGAGATGTCGATTTTGTGTAAGACATAGGTTGGGATTATTTTGTGCGCTCTGGAATTATCTTAGAGTACCGTTTTTTGTTTTGCTGAGTACCATCTTAAAGTATTAGACAAACTCAATGGATAATTCAAGATGAAGTAAAGATAGCCTTCATCAATGTTGATGGTCCGTTGGCCAATTGATAGTGGTCCTGTTAATGGAATAGGTCAGCTTTTACTTATACCATAATCTGTAAATCTGCGTCAATGCAATTCCAGGCAGTTAATTGAGTGGAGATGAGAAAAAACAGTAATTTGGTGAAAGTTCTTTTGTTCAATGTTTAGTTTGTTATAGCTAAAAAAAATGTAGCGTAGCAATCAATTGTTCCCGCACATGATGTGGCATCACTTTATTATTGTCTTCTTTGAGGTCATATTGCACTTAAAATTAATTTATAGCGTAAATATTTAGACATGCGCACATTGCCACAACTTGATATTGTTAGCCCACTAGAAAACTAAAAAATTAAATTAAATATCCACTTTTGTCTATCACGGCCTGCTCTTAGCTATGCCTTTGAATGTAAAAATTAACTCATGCCCCAATGGATGACCTTGCACTTTGAGCTTGTCAACTCCCGTATTGCTGGGAGGAGGAATTTCCTTCCATTAGTGCCATAAGCATCATACCTTGCCTTGCTGATTTTATCCGCCATCAAATTTCCAGGATACCCTGGATAAGCTCCCTCACCAAATATTCCTGGACATGCCATGACAGCCTCTAGTGGAGCCAAGTGTTCACCTTGAAAATACCCATTCTTGAAAGGGTTAGTAGCAGCTCTTGCAAGAATTGTTGCAATGTTCATAACCATGCCATCAGCCCCAACACCATTAGGTGCAACAAGGGCTCAGCCTGGTGGACCAAAAGCTGGAAGTGAATATGGCCATGCACAATATCCAGGGCACTGCACCAAAGGGTCTCATTTAGGAGAAAACTGCAACTCCTCCATCGACAATATTAACAATCTCGATTCTTTGCCCAGTTTATGCATAGATGATGGCAGAGAAAGCACAAAATCAATGGTATGATTCATACTCAGATAATAATTGGTTATATATATATAATGTTGATGAATGGATATACATATGGCATTTGAATATCATGAATCAAACTCATGGTCATGAAATTGTCGATTGTATAAAAGTTTGAATTTTTTCGCTGTTTTAATTCTAATCCTATCATGTTTATCAAAGAAATTCTAATCCCATCATATATTGTATTGCACGATTTTGTAAATTATTAAACATTGGAATTTTTATTTTTAAGTATATGCAAAAATCTTGGTATTTAGTATCAGTGTCTTTGTTTACAGTACTCATATAGTACTAGTAGTTATTTTATCTGATCCGAACACTTTTAAAGAATGGCAGAGCAGAAGGCAAAGAAGAGGAAGACGAAGAAGAAGAAGAAGGAAGCAGTGTGCATGACTGACAGGAGCCCAACGACTTCAAATGAGCTGCTCAAGCCTTGTGTGAATTCCATCCACTTCTCCTCCATCTTCCCAAGATCTGACCCACTTATCTGAACTGGGCTGATGTCTTGGATTTTGGTGCCATGTGCAAGGTTCACTGTTGAAACCAGCTGGGTTGAATGCAAGCTGTGCTTTGTTGTTGAATTTGCTTGCTGGAGGGATCAGAGGACAGACAGGAGTATCATTGGCTAGGTGCTGTCACTGTGCATGTCAAAGACGTTGCAAAGGCACAGGTTTTGTTGTTTGAGACTCCTGCTTCTGGTACGTATCTTTGCACCAATGGAATCTATCAGTTGGCTGATTTTGCTCATCAAGTCTCCATCCTCTTTCCTCAGTATAGGTTTTGTCTTCAAGACTTAAAGTTTAACCTTACACCCCAAATGCCACACCACCCCCTCTTCCCCCCACCCCAAAAAAAACCCCCAAACATCAATTCTAGTACTATATCTATTGATTCTTTTTTACACAAACACATAGGAAGCACAAAATCAATAATTATACATTCTGATAGGAGCTGAAATGGAATAGGACTCTGTCAATCCGATGGCTAATTTGGGAACACGTGATGCCTCCATGTAAACTAAAAGTAAAACCCCTTAAAGTAAACTGAACACTCTTCTTAGTTTTAGGGGCATATGTTCCATAATATCATGCATGCATCAAGATTGGTACATGAGGAATAATTTTAAGGGCTAAACAAAACAATTTTTTAATTTTGATAATTCATGAACTGACAAAGAGCCCACTAAGAATCCATAGCTGTCCCCAAAATTTTAGGACTTAGGCTTGGTTGTTGTTGTTCTTCTTCCTTTTATTTCTCGTTTTATCTATTTTATGTTATATCTGGTTAATTATTGTTGTTGGGGTCATGTTGGAAGAGTTTGTACACTTTGCTAGCCAGTTAATAAAATCTTGTGCTACATTCTTAAAGGCTACTCCATTTAGGTCTACATTAAACATTGGTTTGTGGACTACATGGTAGGAAACTTGTGTTTTGCACTTCTGTATCTGCTTGTCTATACCCCTTTTTTAGAGCCTGCCAAGAAGAAAATCCCATATGGGCCTATGGCAGTACGGGGAATAGAAGTTGTAGATGTTGTCACTTATCCGATCTATTTATTTATTTGGGTTGGGAGGGTGTGGGGGCTTAAATTGAATGAAATGCAGAAGGATAACAATGCACTTATTGATAAAAGCATTCCATGGAAATTATATTGAAAGCACTTGATAACCCTCACTCTTATATGATTACCATACATCAGTGTACTAATCATGCTCCATGTGGTATATGCATGTTACATGAGGTAACTTTATCTTTTTAATGCTTGGAACCTATCTTTATTCTCTTGTCGTGTTGCCCCAATCGCTTTCTCTACTTATGGTGGCTTTCCCCCATAAAAGTGGTGGGGGGGGGGGGGGGGGGGGGTTCTTATGGTGGCTTCTCTCTCTTCTTTTTTTCTTCGATTAGTAGTAAGAAGACTATTAAATTTCAAAAGAAAAGTGCCTATCAATTCACAAGCTGTGCACAGCAGGACACAATCAAACTACATCCAGAATGATAATAGAAATCTCTGGTGATTTTCTTTTTGGGGGGATGTATTTTTTTTTCTTTTTGTGAGATAGTTTGTCTCTAGCATTGGAAGATACTCCTTTTCTTGCTCAAAGCTCCATCTTCTATACTTTTGTATTTTATTTTTATACCTCAATCTTCTAATGCTGGTTGTACGAGGTCCACTAACAATAGTTGTTAGTGGTCAGTATCTCGGTAAGGCATAAGTGTAACTTTCATGTTCTGACATCTGCAATATGCCTTGTATAAGATGCTTCATATATTGCCTTGTTGAAACTTTGAATCATATGCTCACTGTCATCCCACTAATGCTTTTCATCTTTCGTAGAGAGTTTTCATATATACTAGAGATAAAAAAGTAATTCACACTTATAGTGACTTCAAAAGAAAAGAAAAATGGGTTATGCTTTTATTAGATGTGCTAGAGCTGTTATGCTAGAGATATATACAAAAAGTAAATTTTTTTTTTTTAATGAAATGGTTGAGTTGGTGACCCAAAACCATGAAAGACAGCACTTCTTGAACTTGATGTTGACAGTCTTCTCTTTTAACATTAATGGGAAATATGGAATCTATATTCAGTAGTGCTAAAGCTTGAGCCACTTGTGATTATGAATTTCTGTTTAGGTTTCTAGTGGTAGGAGATAATCATAATTTTATGAATTTTGAAGATGATATACATAAATGGCAAAGATTATTAGTCCCTGCTTTCCATGGGACTTTCCAAAAGGTCCAAAAAATGAAGTCATCTAATCATGACACATTATTAAACCTACATTACATGATAATTATGATTATCATTGTATCTTCATATTTTCTCAATGAAGGAAGGCCTTGATTACTCTCAAAGAAAAACTCTTTTATGACCAGCTTTGTTATAAAAATTTCATAAGAATAAGCAAGGTCTTTTCTTTCTCTTGGTGAGTGGGAGCAGGGTTAGTTGGCAATGTATGTCACAAGGAAACAGGACAACCTGGTGTTCTGTTTTTATGTGAACCAAGGTATAAAATATCTAATAAAACAAAATGGAAGTTATCTTTGGAATTGCCAGCCTTTTGTACTTTTCGATCCTTCTCAGACCTAAAAAAAATATTATTTTTGTCCAATTAATTTTTTTATCTGATTTTATATGATAGAAGTTTATAACTTGAATTACATACAGGTTTAATGGGGAAACTCAGCCAGGACTGACAGCCTGCAGAGGTGCAGCAAAGAGATTAATCGATCTGGGTCTGGCCTTCATACCAGTTGAAGATGCTGTCCAGGACACAGTGGAAAGCATCAAAGCTAAAGGCTTCCTGAACCAGAAAATGCCACAATCTCAGGCTGTTTATTTCTATTCTTCTTCTTATTTATTTATTCTATTTTTATGTACCATACAATGTAAATTTTTCATTGTATCATTGCTTTATCTTTTTTTCTTTTTCTTTTTTTGATGGGACATTGCTTTATCTAATGGTTGGCAGTAATAGTGAATGTAATAAAGTTTTGTTTATATTTAGTGATCCAATCGAATCTTTTCATCATCCTTTTTCTCTTTCGTATGTAAAAGTAACTTTTGATTGATCAGAAAATCATCTCCCTTACAGTAAGGCATTACTATTTAATCATTTAACTTTATTACACATTTTGTAACATTTACTAGGTTACAAGAGACCAACAGCTTTATGTGTCTTTTACTGCACAATATCCTGCAAGCATATGAGGATGACAGAATGGTCCAATACCAGTGATTCAGTTGTAGGCTCGAATATTAACTTATTATTTTTCATGATATTAGATTATAGCCTCAAAATAATACACATTTATATCTGAAGCATGAAATGGAAATGGGGTTAGTACTATAGCTACCATTACAAAAGGACTGAGCCAAAGCAGTTGATTGGGACCAGCATTATCCATGTTGATGCTTGGTGTGGCAATTCAGACTTTTTCTGAGGCATGTGATTGGGAGCCTCAGAATAGTGTTTTAAGTTGGGTCCAGGGTCCACCCATAACCAAGCGGTCTAAGTCAAGTTTGATAAATATAGACTTTTTTTTTTTTTTTCTTTTTCTTTTTCTTTTTTTGGGGCTCTGAATAAACATAGAGTGAGTTTAACTTCTTTCTATTCTGGCTTTAGTTTTTAGTCTTTTCTTCGTCTCTCTTTCTGTTCTGTTTTTTAAAAGCCACCAACACTCCATGTGCGTCGTCTTTCCTACCCTTGCTCTTGCTCCTTTTTGGCAAGGAAGAATCTATCTTTTATGTAGAGAGGAGAGAGAGCGACTTGCAGTTCTAATCATGGAAGTTGTTCTGGCATTGCATGTGCTTCTGCTTCTATCACCTTGGCCCACTTCACGTTATATTACACTCTCAGCTTCCTCCTCAAACCAATCTTCAACCTATAGTCTCTCTCTCTTCTATATATCCTTCTCCATTTTTACTCATTTTCTTAATGTGATAAGAGGACTTAGAAGCAGCTAGCTGTTGCCAAGAGACATGAGCAGTCCAGCTCCAGCACCTTGCAGCCGATCTTGGTAAACATAACTTTAATTTTGATTTATCCTTTTATTGTTCCACTCTTTAATGAACTAGATTTTCAATATTACTTTCTTTTGGGTTTCCAAAGGTCCATAAGCGAAGACTCCCTGAGAAGGTACGTGCATTTTGCGAGTGAGAGCTGCATACAAGAGTTACTGTCAGCTTCAGACTCAAATAGGGCTGCAAATGACAACGATGGTTGGAAGGTTCTTACTCTAGAAAATGGAGTAGAGATATCAAAACGCAGGTCCGGATCACTTCACACTTTTCGTAGCCGCTGGCTACTCAGATCAGTCTCACCTCAACAATTCATCACTGTTGCTAATGCCATTGATGCTGCAAAGGTAAATATGAACTTTCTCATAAATGATGACAAGTAAAAAACAAATACTTGTTGATTTGTGGAACTGAAGCTTTTAGATAACTCTTAACTTCTTGTATTGAGCTCTTACAATTACAAAGAGACTTCCCATGATGTTAATTCTTAAGTCTCACAATCCTATGATCCTAACACATGGTAATAGGATGGTGGATTAGATACTTTAATTCCTTCCCAAAGCATCGAAAAGAAAAGTTTTGTCCCTAGCAGTTTCTATATGACCCCTCTTTCTTAATTTGTTGTCTTCCTTGAAAATGACAAAACAATGACTATTTAATTTGGTTATTATATGCAAGGACAAATGTGACAACTAGCATTCTGGATGGTTCTTAGATTTTGAGTAAGGAATACATAGTTACATACATGAAATGCAAAATCAACAAGATTCTTTACGATTATTGTTAACATAATAACATGACAACTTTCATTTTATTGAACAGCAATGGGATCCTGATTTGGTGGAAGCGAAGTATATAAAAGATCTTGAGGATAATCTCAGCATCATACGTCTCAGGTTTGGAGATAGCTCCAAGCCTCTATTTAGGAACAGAGAATTCATAGTTTATGAGCGACGTGAGACCATGGAAGACGGCACCTTGGTAATTAGCAGAACATATTATTTATTTTATTTTTTAGTGCAATGAATTTAACTTTGAATGTAAGAAACCAAATTTTGTGTCTTTCAATCAGTGAGAAAAACTTAATCTGGGTTTTGTAGGTAGTAGCAGTTGCTTCACTGCCAAAGGAGATAGCTGCTGGATTGCATCCAAAGCAAAATAATGCAATCAGAGGACTACTGCTTCAGTCAGGCTGGGTTGTGGAGAAGCTTGAAGATGACTCCTGCCTGGTAACTTATGTTGTCCAGGTAATAAATTTGGCAATATTGTTTTTTTTCACTCCAATGTTATATACTTTCTTAATTGCCATGTATAAAACAGAAGTCCAGTTGACTAAACCGTTGAGTTTTTGCTTCATTGTTATTCAGCTAGATCCTGCTGGGTGGCTGCCCAAGTGTTTTGTTAATCGGCTTAACACAAAGCTAGTTATGATCATTGAAAATCTTAGGAAACTAGCGCAAGCTTGTCCGATTGAAGGCGATACATAATGACATCAATGTGGAGTGGGAAAAGAAGAGACTAATGTATAATGGTGATGCAATTATTCATCAATAGTCCTGGTGCCCTCTCTTTTTTCACTCTCTCCTGGACTTGGAATTTAGTACTTTCGGTATGAATGAAAATGTGCATATTTGAACATTCATTTCCTGACGTTCAGCAGGTATGCAATGAGTCTTTTGACATTTGTTTTGAACTACGACCGTTATGATTAAAACAAGCTATGTGCGCATTAACAAAGGAAAAGGGGTGACCACTAACCAGTTTGTAAAAGGGAAAATGACCATCTCCATTGAAATGGATCAATTTTATGGTTCAAATTCTATTTTACAAATCTAAACCTGTATCCATTACCATGTGATTTAAAATTCTATATTATTAGATTTTAAAAAATAAAATTTTAATTGTGAAATGGACTCTTTCTATTTTAAGTGAAACTGAAAGAATTTTATTTCCTGTAAAAGGTAAAAGATTGTACTTGAATGTGGTCCTTTGGGTTGGGCAGAGTCGATTGGGTGGCTTTGGTTTCCTAAGCTCGGAGGAGTCCTGCAATCCAAATACTAGGATATATAGTCATAGACAAGAAAATATATATATTAATTTAAGATTAAACAGAGGCAACAAAATTTAAGGATAATGCCTTCAAAGGAACTTCATTGTTATACCTCTTGTATAACTAGCAAAATTCCAAAAGGTTTTGTTAATGCAATCTAGTATTTACCAAAAAACAAAACAAAACAAAAATCCAAGTAGGAGTGTGCATGAGTTGGGTTGGATTGGGTTGGGTTAAGGGGATTTTTTGACCCAACCCGCCATCGTGGGTCAAAAAAAATTTAATCCAATCCAACCCACATGAGTCGGGTTGAACCCATGTGTTAGACAATTATTATTATTATTATTATTATTATTATTATTATTATTAAATTGAGTAGAAAAAAATATAAATATAAATATAAATATATTAAAAAAACTCCAAGATTAGTATCAATGTAATTCCTTAAATACAAACAACACTGGTGACTCAACAACAATAGTAATTTACTAGGGTTTGTGTAAACTAATTGACTTTTATATAAGATAATAAGGGTTGATTATTTTAAAAAAATTATTAATTATATAATATATTTTAAATATAAAAAATATATATATGTATATTAAATATATGAGTGAGTCGGGTCGGGTTTGTAATTTATGACCCAAATTCAACCCGACCCGCTAAATCCAAGAGTGACTCAAAAACAAAACCAAACCATGCCTAATAGTCCACAATGTCAAGCATAACGCTTAGCTCATCGGCTTCAATTGAATTTTGGGCAAATGGCAGAATAACACCCCTGTGGTAAACCCTTGATGGTGTGATAAGCGCCAAAAAATCTATAGAAAAAACATCCCTGGGAAACAATTAAAGAAAAAGGATTGATCTACCTTAAAACTTATACTTTGTAAATATACAAAAACGCTAATGAGGATTAAATGAGAAAGGTTGAGAGAGAAATAAAAATGTGAGGGTAGAATTTTTTTTTTTTTTTTTTTTTCCTTTTCAATTCCTTTTCTATATGTAATGATGGCACTTGATACATCATCAAATTCTGTTAAAGTTAGAGAAGATCGCTTATAAAGAAATCATAGAGGAGGTAAATACCTCATAAAACAAACAAGGGAGGTATTGAGTGTCACAAAATATTCCACGGGATAATTCCATGTATTAGGATTCAGATCTTCTAGAGTTCCTTAGGAACTCTACCAAGTAGATTTCATTATATCCTAACCACTTTTTAATGATTTAATGGTCTAGATTCTGCCATGTCAGCATTTCATTAATAATAATCTTAATTGTTTTGTTTTCAACATTATTTTATTATTTCAAGAATATTATTAATGAAATGCTGACATGGCAGAATTTAAACTATTAAATCATTAAAGAACGGTTAGGATTTAATAAAATCTACTGGTAGAGTACCCTAGGAACTCTAGAGGATCTGAATAATATTACCTGTTTTATAAGTAATATTTGAATAAATTATACTTAAAAAACGTGATACTTCATAAATTTATGCTTCTATCGGCCAAATAAATGAATCGTAAGCTTAAACAAATATATATTTTCTTGTAATTACTTGATTTGTGTGAGCCAATGGGACTATATGCATATGAGGGGATAATTAAATGTTGAAAGAGCTCTTGACACCCATGTCAAAGAAGTCCTGAAGGAGAGTAGTCATGAAATGACCAAAACTTCCAAAGCTATTTTAAACTCCAAAATTGAAAGCTTGTATTTACTAGAAGTTTTGGTTTTTCTAGCTAGGATGGATATTCCAGCGCATGGAGGATGAGCCATTAAAATGAAACAAGTTGTCCATAATTGCACGTGTTAATGCGTATGAAATAATTTATTGGCTGATTCTACGTATATCGATGTGGTGTGAAAGTGCATTTCCAAATTCCAATAAAAGATTGCATCTTGTGATTGTGACCAGACCACATCCACATGGAGCTTTATTCTTACCAAACTGTTTGAGTCTGGGTCTGAATGGTTGCTGCAAACGTAATTCTCCTAGTTAAGAGCATCCACATCAGTGTATCTAAAATCATGTATAATACAAATTTTTTTCAATTTTACACATTTTGAACTATATCAGTAGAGCTAAAACTGGCTAAAATAGTGTAAACCCATCCCCGAGCTATAGTACCGTGTAAATATACACGGTTACTGTAGCTCGTTTATACAATATTTTATGATTTTCCTTCGCTCCTTTTTTTTTCTCTCTCTGATCCGTTTGCAACAGACTCATCCTCTCATCTTTTTCTCAACATAGAATATACAGATATAAACTTTGCTAAAAAAAAAAAAACACAGACATACACAAACAAACATGGATCGGTGCTTGACTGGTCGGAGCTCGTGGGTCTTACCGTGGATCGGAGCTGGCGGACGTTGGATCGGAGCTGGCGGATCGGCGACTGGAGCTGGCGGATTGGCGATCGGAGCTCGCGGATTGGCGATCGGAGCTCGCAGATCGCGATCGGAGCTCGCGGATCGCGATCGGAGCTCACGAGTCGCCGATCGGAGCTCGCGGATGGTGATCTGAGCTCGCCGATCGGACTCGCAGACACTGATCTAAGGTGGTGATCTGAGAGGTAGTTGATGGAGAGGGAGAGGGAGAGGGAGAGGGAGAGTCTGAGAGATGGGTTTGGAGAGAGAGAGCAAAAGTGAGAAATGAGCTGGGAGAGAGAGAGAGTGATAATTTAAGAGTTAGTTGGTGTAAAATAATAAAATATTAAAGAAAATTAATTATTTAATTAAAAATGATGTAGGATAGATGAATTGATGTAGAGGTTTTGTAAAATTAAATGTGTAAAATAGAAAAAAGTGAGTTTTTAGTGTAAAAGTAAATGTGTAAAATGGAAGAGTTGGTGTGGATGCTCTAACAGGAGAATGTGCTTTTTTTACTATCCACTATGTATATTCCATTTTTTTTTTTTTGAGTAAAATATATTTCGTATGTTTAAAGATAGAGCCAGAGCCAAAAAGGTTTCTAAATATGAGGTCAAAACTTAGAGATGGATTAGATGATACTTTATGTTTAGGGGTCATACTCATACGAGAAAATAGGCAAATTTTGAAAGAGACAACTATGCACTACACTAAATATTGTCTTAAAACATAACATATAAAACAACAAATACTGCAGGTGTGTTTAGAATCCGATTATTTAGCTAAAACTGAAATTTTTTTATTGAAAATACTATAGATAAAGGTAAAAGTTAGCTGAAATAGTACAGTAAAACCCATAAATAGTACCAAAAAGTACCGTAGAATCATAAATAATAGCAAAAATAAGCTAAATAGTAAAGTAAATTGACTTTTTAAGCTGGAGCCAAACGCACACTACGCAGGATGAAGAAGAGATAGAGATTAAAGTTACATCATAATTAATTATAGACACACAACCTTTTTACTTACACACTAGCTGAATAGAACTCTTTACTTTAAATTATAGTTTTAAGAATTTCCAAAAGAGGAATTTATATATATTTAAAAATTGAAGTGTATTATTTATTGTTATTACTTTTGTTGAGCCACCTCATCGGTCATATCATTATTATTTTTTTAATTTATTTTTTACCTTTAAGTTATTTTTGACAATATTTAATGTAGAAATATATTGATTTTACAAATTCATCTTAGACGGTTTTAACTTTATATATTCATCTATTTTAATTTTGATGTTACAACTAAATAATAAATCAATGAAAAATTAAAACAAAAATATTGTCTATACATATTATCTAGGGTGGTTTTAACTTTCCTTACAATTTTGCATTTACATATTCATTTGCTTTAATTTAGATGTGTATAAAACTATAAATGAAAAATGAAATAAATGATGAATACAAAATCTCAATTTTTTTAATAAAAAAATGTCTATAAAAAAGTATTCACAAATCTTGCTTAATCGTTGATGGCAGAAAAGATACAACCCAACAATTGACACGTAGGAGGAGTCCAAATCAAACGTGTTATAGATCTCCTACTAGATATTTGTATCTCCATTGTCATATTATTGACTAATTCATATGTGTTCCTTGATGTAAGTATTTTTTTAATCATTTTATTTACAACACTAAAAGTTATTAATAAATGGAGTTTGTTGCTAACCTAAGTTGGGGGAAATCATATTATAATATGTTATATTTTGTGTTGTTGTTAGGTGTTGGTATATTTGGAAAATAATAGGATAATCTGGATAATATGATGAAGAAAAATTTTGCAGTTGAAGAAAATGGTTTTTGTGAAGTTTCTTTTCACTATTTGTAAATTTTGTTTTTAAAAAACTAGCAGCAAATTGTTATGCTTTTGTTATGTGATGTTCCTAGATGCTTAAGTAATTGTTTTAAACATTAAGGAGTATTTTATATTGCTCTTCATTTTTCTTATCTCATTAGTGTATTATTTGAGGTTTTTAAGAAAACAAATTCAATTTTATGTTTAAAATTATATATTTATCTATTCATTATTCACATATTAGATTTGATTATGACAATATTTACACAATACAAATTTTTTCTACTTTTTTCTTCTTTGGAATTGTACACTTGGATTAGATTATAATCATCATGTATAAAGTTGTAATCATCATTTTTGCTTTGATTTGATTATGCATTGGATATTTGGCTTGATCACATCACATTTGATATGTTTTACATATTCGGGAGAATGGGTTTGACTTTGATATGAATTCTATTTTTCCCTTTCTTTTTTATTTTGAATTGTAGCATTGTATAGTTTTATTAATTTTTGAGATATATGTTTTTCGATGTTTTGGATTGGAAGGTAGAAAAAAATTAGGTTTGAGAATGTTTAAAAATAAAAGAATAATTTTCAATTTTATATACTTTTTAATGATATAAAAAATGTTATAAATAAATTTTATTAAAAATGAATATGTTTGCTAACTTACCTTTTGAATTCCTTAAGAAAAATTGTATTGTTTTCATTTGTGTACAACAAAAATTATAATTATTACATTTGTAACTCTTCCTGTAGGGATGAAGGGCCCAAATAAGAATATTGGGCCGTGGGTCGTACTCAATGACGTCAAAGAGCCCGAAGACAAGCATGTTTTAGTGAAGACAAGTAGATTATTGGACCGAGGAAGAAGTCTAATCATAATGAACAAGTGACGTTGTCCAAGGAGAAATCCCACCTCGGCCAATAGAGTGGAATCCCAAAATTCGAACACCCATCAAGTACTGGGCCGTAGGCAACCGCACTAGGGAGGATAAGCTTTAGAGAGAGGTGAGTCAATAAAAAATTGAGAAATATCTAGGAAGAGAGCTACTTCCACTGTATTGAATGCTCTGCATCTAACTCCCTAGCCACATTAAAGTAGAAGTGATACTTGAACAGTGACTTTCAGTCTCATAGCTACCTACAAAGACTTCAGGAAGGTGCTGATGAGACAAGTATTAAGGAGATTAGCAATTTAATCTACAAGTGGAATGCTGAGATGAAAAGGAGGAAGGAAAGGGAAGAATTCCATTACAAAGGGGATCATAAGAAATCCCAAAAGGAAATCACTGTGTAATCAAGAACTTGAATATTTGTATTAGTCTAGGAGAAATAGATAAGAACATATCATCCTCGGATCTAACCGAGGAGTATCTTCTCTTCTCAAACCGTTTGTCTAACTCATTCTAATGCCAACTAGCCTATTGTGCTTCACATTCTAACTCATTGAACGTTCAGTAATAGACCCGATCTCTATCAAATTTATTGTTTTGGGGCTCGTTGGGCCATTGTCCAAATCTCTTGAGCTGTGGAGTGAATCGTGTCCTTACAGTTCCTATAATAAATAAAAATATGAAAATGAAATACAACAAATATATATTATATATTTAATGATACCACTCTAAAAAATTATCACGTGCAACACGCGTATCCATCAAACACACTTCCAAACACATAATTGAAACCCATCAATTAAGGTTGTATACAAGTTGGGTTGAGTTAGGCTAGGGTATTTTTCAACCCAACTCGACTTTCTCAAGTAGTTATAAAACCAAATCAATCCAATTTGTAGTAATTAGGATGGAAAAATTTTGTTATGCTTAATAAAAAAAATATTGGACTTTTTTTTAAACTTATTATTCAACATATGATTACAATTTACATAATTGAGTCTAATATCATAACTTATTAGAAGTATCAAAATTAATCAAACTAATTAATTAATTTAAACCAAGTTGCAAAATCCAAAATAAGTCAAATTAATAAATTTTAGATGCATATATTTTTTTAACTACTAATAATGTGAGTTGAGTTGGGTTGTTCAAAATGAAAATCTTGCCAACCCAAGTACAATCCAATCTGATTAAAAAAAAAAAAAAAAAAAAAAAAAAAAAAAAAACCGAACTCGTCAATTCATAAACAACAAACTTGAGGTGTTGAGTTAGGTTGGATCGGATTCATCAAGTTGGTAGATTGATTGCATACCCATTAACATAATCATCAGAATCAAAGGCCCAATCCAAAAAAAAAAAAAAAAACCAGAATCAAAGGCCCTTTTACTACCCTACAGCATGGAAACGAGAGGTCTGAATGTGAGAATCTTCTACTTGACTGATATAAGCCCTTTTGTTTTCAATCAATTTCTTTTAACAGAATAACAAGACCTTTGGAAGTGAAGCAATCTGCTTGTAATTTATGAAAAAGACCAACAAAAAAAAAAATTTATGAAAGAACCATATGATATGAACCACATTATCAATGCTCATTCTTAATTAAAAATTTGACGTGGGGATGGCATGGAAAAAAATATAATTAAGATCCAGGTGGTCAAGATCCAGAGAAAGTGCAAGTTGACATTGAAATTGTCAACTTTGCATGTTAATTAGATTACTTGTAAAATCTATAGCGTCCAAAACTGAACGAAGTTTCCATAGAGAGAACCTTATGTTCTAAGCAAGGCGACTTTCTTCATTGTCTCAAATTCCCCCACTGCTGTTCTTACTTCTTACTCACCCTCTCTCTCTCTCTCTCACACACACAAAGGTTTGTTTTTTACTCTCTGAACTGAACTAAAAGAGTTCAGAGAGAATAGAAAATGGGAAGTGGAGCTGATCAAGACTTCCAAAGCCAAAGAGAGCAGGCACATCAACAACAACAGTCCCATGACAAAAAGTACAAGCTCAAGATGCTTTTGCTTGTTATAATCACCAATCTCCTCACCATATACATCTTCACTGCTCCTTTCTGCTTCAACTTATCTGTCTACTCCTGCACCTCTCTCTTGCACGACCTTAACTCCACCAAATCCCAGCTTGCTGCCAGTCACTCTATAATTGCTGAGCTGCTCCAAAAACTCAGTTCCACTAACTTACTCAGCCAGGCCCTACTCATCGAGCTTACACGCCAACATGACGAGTTATCTAGTACTAATCGAGCACACGAGTCCATCAAACTTGGTTATGATATTGATTCAAGAATTCACATACCTGATGAGCTTATGCTTGCAATTGGCCCTCACGAGCTTCCACTGGGGTACTCACCACAGACGGGGTCTGATGAGGTTTACCCGCCAGTTGGAGCAGGCTGCTTTAAGTTTCCAGAGGAGTTGGTGCAATATATGACATACGACATTGGAGACCAGTGTCCAATAGATGATGTTTTAGTCCAAAGGCTCATGCTTAAAGGGTGCGAACCACTTCCACGCCGGAGATGCCGTCCCAAGTCCCCTGCCAATTATGTAGAGCCAACACCATTTCCGGATAGCCTCTGGGCAACCCCACCAGACACCAGCATCATTTGGGATCCCTACACTTGCAAAAGTTACCGGTGCCTCATAGAGCGCAAGAATGCACCAGGATACTTTGACTGCAAAGATTGCTTCGACTTGAAGGGCAGAGAGAAAAGTCAGTGGCTCTTTGACGATGGAGGGCTTGATTATGGGATTGATCATGTTCTCAACACAAAACCTCATGGGACAATCCGTATAGGACTTGATATAGGAGGTGGGACTGCCACATTTGCTGCCAGAATGAGAGAACGGAATGTCACAATCATCACTAGCACATTGAATTTGGATGGTCCATTCAACAGCTTCATTGCCTCACGAGGATTGATCCCAATCCATGTTAGTGTAGCCCAAAGACTTCCTTTCTTTGAGAACACACTTGACATTGTGCATTCCATGCATATTCTAAGCAACTGGATTCCGGAAACCATGCTTGAGTTCACACTCTATGACATATACAGGGTGTTGAGGCCAGGGGGGCTATTTTGGCTTGACCACTTCTTCTGCCTGGGGTCACAACTCAACGCCACTTACATTCCAATGTTGGATAGTATTGGATTCAAGAAACTAAGATGGAATGCTAGCAGGAAGCTTGATCGTGGAATTCATAAGAATGAGTGGTACTTTTCAGCTCTGTTGGAGAAACCAATGAAGTGAGCCTGCACCTAATAAGGTACATGTGTAATCTATTTGCTCCGCCAACACATTTTGTATGATAATCATGTTTTGTTTGATAATCTTGACTGGTTTTGGCAAGTGAAAATCTAAATAGATTTAAAGTCTTACTTTAAGAGGTGCGAAATATAAACAGATTAATTGAACAAAAGGGTATAGAGAAGCACCATAGAACTTGACAATTGATATGACTGAGGTTGCAATTTGTGGCCTATTTTGTTGCTCTTGTAAATTATGCAGAGTTGCGATGAAGCAAGGATACAAATTTAGAAGATTGATGAATAGGTTTCAAGGAAAGCCAAACAAAACCATGACCAAAGGATTACAAGGTTAATTCAATTTAGCAACCATGCTATTGAGCAAAAAACAAAGCAATAGTTTCAGTACATGACCTTCGAAGATTCCGTCCACCACACAACCAAAACAGAAAGGGCTAATTAAGACAGCCAAAAAAACGAAATAATTGTCTCAACTGAAATAGGAAACTGTACATATTTTCTCTTTGCAAAAGTATTGTAGAATTGCGTACATAGCATAGAAATCAAAAGTGCAGTATACGATGACTAGCCTTGCTTGGAATTCTGCAAAATATTTTAAATTCTGTCTTTCTTGCTCTTGCCTTCGTATTTGTGCAGGGTTGACGGCCTAAGATTCTGTTTCAACCCCCTCACCCTCCACACACAAATAAAAAAGTACCATCATAAACACAGTTCTGGTAACTTACTATATCAATACAGGCATTAGGGTGTGCAATACAAATTGGATATTCTACACAAAGTAGATCAGAATATTTTATTCAAATAAATGGAAAAAAAAATCGCCCTTTTACGATGTTTGAAAAAACCCCATTTCATTTTTTCTGATGATATATTGGCAGTTGTGGATCATTTGATTGGAATGAAATTTGGAATAGGGCTCTATCTTGGAAGGTATACTCCACTGTAAAACAAGTGCCTCAACTATAAGGATAGCCTGGATGGGGCGAACTCCCCTTACTTGTCTCCTCAAAACTAGCAGAAGCGGATGTGGAATTAGCATTGGGATCTACACCAGCAAGCTCCATAATGTCTTCAATCTCTTTAACCACCTCAACCATCATAGGCCTGTCGGATCCTGGTTCTTTCACACACCTCATTGCCAGATCCACAAACTTTTCTAACCCTTTCAGGGTTGTTCCCAAACCAATGGCTGGGTCAAGATATTCATGAAGGTTGTATAAATCTTTTGTCTTATCCATTTTCTCCTGAACCCCTCTCACAATATATTTCCCATGCTCTATTGGCTTTCTTGCAGTTATCAGCTCCAACATTAGCACTCCAAAGCTATATACATCACTTTTCTCAGTCAACTTATGGGTCATGTAATATTCTGGATCCATGTAGCCCTGCAGTTGATCAAATCCATTCTTAGTGCTAGATTTTGATGTATTTTTGTGAAATTTAAATAATATTAAGACAAAAATTTTGAAACTTAAGCTTTTCTTCTTCAAGTGATTGGAAATCAAGAATGCCTAAACTACCACAAACTCATACTAGTACTCTTATGGTATAACCGAAACCACCCCTACTCTGCAATGGCATATTGTGGGATCATTAAATGAAAATCTCTTCCCCTCCAAATATATGATGGTTCTGGCAGTAATAGTAGGCAGCAAGAAATGCTTGCCCTGCCTATAACACTTAAATAAATTTTTGTGCAGTATATAGTTGGTGTGGTGAACAGCTCCTACCGGCTGCTTTGTTTTCCTAATTAGTTTAAGGCCTCCAGGTACTAGTAGAAGTATGTGTGTGTGAGTTTGAAAAAATCCCTTGCCAATGGCTGGGCCTAAAACTTCAGTAAAAGAGGGAAAAAATAGGTAGCTATCTTTACATTTATCTACTTCATTCCTTGAAACATTCCCAGAAGCTCCACCTGGAATTTCAGAAAACTAAACTTGATCATTCCTGAAAAATCTTCAAAAATGTTCCTTTCACCATGTTTATCTTGCTATTACTTTTACTTTAGAAAAGATGCCTGAGTAAATTCAAATTTCATTTTATATTTTTGGGATCTCTTTTTTGTTGTTGTTGGGTTTGCAAAATTTGGGACTTTTAAGTCCAGCCGATGAAAGAAAATTTTTTGAGGTTTCCGAGTTGGTTTTGGAATCCTATGTTAGCTAGAAGAATAATGAGGAGGTGCAATAGTCCTTTAAAATAGAGCTGTGGCGTAGCCTTTTTTTTTTTTTTTTTTTTTTGTGTGTGTGTGTAAGAGTTAATTAGAAGACAGTTTGCCTAGAGGGAGTTGGAGACTAAGCTTTGTCTAGTACATTAGTGTGAGAGAAGCTTTAGGTGTATTGGGGATTTAGGTTAGTTTATATTTGTGAGGTTTATGAGAGTTGGACTGTGATTGTAATTATTACTGATAGTGGATATTTTTGGTTGGTGTTGCCTGTGGATGTAGACATCGAGATTGCCAAATCATGTCACATTCTATGTATTGCTTTGCTTACCTTTTATTATTTTATGTGTTTTTCACAAGGACAATCCATTGAAGGTGAGCCATATACTATTAGAGCAGATGCCTAGCTAAAGAATGAGAATCGTTTCTAAATTTGGTATAATCCAATAATACTTTTATACAAGACCAAAGAGCATTGGGTTGAGTTTTTGTCCAAATCCTGATCCAGTAATTTCATTGTCAGGTGCTTCTGGACTGACCAGATTCTGATGCTTATATTATTAATTAAAGAACATAACAAATGCATTATTTTTGTTGAAGTAGAGGTAAAAAAAATTCTGAACTAACCAGTGTCCCTTTAACTTGAGTGACAACATGACTTCCTTCTCTGTCATCGATTGGCTTGGAGAGTCCAAAATCAGAAACTTTAGCATTTAATGACTCATCTAGGAGGATGTTGTTTGATTTTATGTCCCTATGAATAATAGGTGGATTGGCAAATTCATGAAGATAGGCCAGACCTCTGGCTGCACCAAGGGCCACTCTAAGTCTCCTCATCCAATCTAACTTGATCCCTGACTTCCCTGCAGAAAATATGTTAGTCTTCAACTAAGAGAAAAAAATGAATTAGAATTCAGTATCTTTTGACTTCAAAAACTTTGTTCGAGGTTTCAGGGTGGTTCATAATGTACGGACACAGGAATGAGAATCTGACAAATACTTCATTGGTGCATGTCAAGCTAGATGACAACATGTCAAATTTGCAATTGGACAATGAGGTACAACTTAAAACATTTAAACCCTTATATTGACTGGCAAGTGGAAATTTTGATGCATGGATATTGTTACAAAGGAAAAGGGTTTTGGGTGGCAGAATTCCCAGCATATAGTCATCAAATCCTTTGGGCACAATTTTATCAGGATTGTCTACCAGAACTCATTTTATTCTCTACGGGAGAAGTGATCAGGGTCAGGCTAAAGACAAATTGCAGTATTTGCCAAGTTATTTAATTCCTCTCATGTCATCTTTGGATGAGAGCATTACCGGTAGACTACAGAATTCTTATGGTTGTGCTACTATCAGATTTTTCTATTGTTTTTGTAGGTAGATGCAAGGTGTATGGCCTAACAATTATTGACTTAATGGTAATTACTACAAATGCCAGTGAATTGAATAGTTCCATTTGATTATCAATTACGTGAGAAATTGAAGTGTCAACAAAGACTGTAATTCTTATTGAGTGGAGGAGCAAAATGGATAGAAGTACCTGAAAGACTATCCTTTAGACTACCATTTGAAACGTACTCATACACCAGAATTTGTTCACCTTTCTCAAAACAAAACCCCATAAGGCTGACAAGATTCTTATGATGGACCCTTGATAAAAGTTCAATCTCAGTTTTGAACTCAAGCCCTCCCTGCATAGATTCTTTTTTAGCCCGTTTAATGGCAATCAGTTGCCCAGTAGGAAGAGAACCTTGATAAACCTGTATAAATGTTGACAAACAAGACATTTAGTGACAGCAATTGTTTGGAAAATTAGCAACAAGGTTCAAAAGCTGGTCTCAAATAAAATTAAAAATTTAAAAATAAAGGAAGGATTACAAGTGGCAAAAAGCAATACAAATTTGAAATTTGAAAGCACCTGGAATATAAAAGATTGGTCATGCATATCGACATACATTTATATGATATACT
The DNA here is from genome assembly GCA_014183005.1 of Castanea mollissima. Lineage (NCBI taxonomy): Eukaryota > Viridiplantae > Streptophyta > Magnoliopsida > Fagales > Fagaceae > Castanea > Castanea mollissima. Next base: position 444,500 of record JACAVU010000001.1, on the reverse strand, counting down.
ACCGAGGGACAATCAAAACTGACCTTCCCATAACCGCCAGACCCAATCTCATTGGCTACTGAAAAATGATTGCTGTATTTCTCAAGCTCTTTAAGGGAAAACCATCCCACACCTTTTACCTTAATAACACCACCACCCCTACTGCTCTGGTCCAATTGTGCTGCTTTATTTGACATGAATTAGAAAAATAACCCTACAAATCCCATATGATTAGCCAAAAAGTGCAAAATATAAACAAAAACCCATCTTACAAAAGTGACTGGTGTGTTCAATTGCTCTTTCTGCTCTTTTCTTTGTGTAGAGAACATAAACCCCTGCAAGGAGTATTACCAGCAGCAGAATGGAACCGCCAACTACAACTTCAATCACAATACTACTTCTTGATGACTTTTTTGATTCTGTTGGCATGAAGAGAGATGCATCAAGATAATTACTAAAAAACACAGAAATTATTATCATTTAAACACAGAATTACCTGTATATTTCTCATACTGATCACCGATAAAATAGAAAGGTCCAAAAGGTGGTGGTGGCTTGAAAGTCTGGTTACTAAGCATGAACCCAATACTTAAAATTCCCGTTAGATTGAAACCAACTTGGCCATAAGGAAAGACTTTTAGCTTCACTTCAAGGTACTCAGATGAAGTCGTAGTGGAATTGCTCAGAATTAGAGAGACTGAATCCACAGGAAGTTGATGGGAGTGAAAAGAATGCATGAGAGAACCCTCAAGTATTTTGTAGTAAGTATTGTTCCCCAAGTCTGAGAAGGACACAGCTTCGAAGGAGAGGGTTCCTGTGTATGGATATGCACACCTACAGTTGGGGCTTGAATTCTGATCTGAACTGCAGGGAACAGGATCGCAATCAACGTTTTGTGTTGAATACGAGGCACTGGAGAGGGAAACTGTGCAGTAACTATTTAGATTTCCTGTCACCCCACAGATTGGGTTGTCCTCCAGTCTGTAGAAGATAATACAGTGTTACCACAATAATGAGACATAACTATTATAGGCTATAAAACAATGAGTACATTTTCCTGGAAATTTAACTTCCGAAAAAACTAGCTGGTCCTTTTAATACTATGAAATAGAATGGGCCAAAGTTACTAGGAAATTCATCTTACTTCAATGTACCATTGTATGCTTCCTTTCCTTCTAAGCCAGAAATAGAATTGAACTGCAAATCGATGAGCTTGAGTTGGTTGCTATGGGTGGTGCTAATAACCAAGGAGCCATTGAGCTGGTTTTTCTTTAGTACCCTGTTACGACATGTCAGAATAATTGCCTTATAATCATCATCCATTGCAATGAGTGTAACTAGCCTCCTTAGGCTTCATACAAAGGAATTACTAATTTATTCAATTTGGATTTCTCAACATCCATTGCAATGAGTGTAATGCTACTTTAGACAAGCTGATAGCCTGATACTCACACAGTCTGTAGAAGGGGTAAGCTGAATAGGGCAACTGGAAATTGTCCTTGAAGTTGTGTGTTTTCCATTTTTCTGCCATGCAAGGTAGACAGGTTTTACATCAGTACTGAATAATTTAAACCTGAGGCCAAAAAGAAAAGCACATTTCTCCTCATATCCTGGAAAAATAAACACCTTTGTTTCACACAAATGCATGTTTCAGCAGAGACACACACATTGAGAGAGAGAGAGAGAGAGAGAGAGAGAGGGAGAATACAATGTTGTCAAAGACTGTAAGGTTGGGAACCATGGAGGAGCGTCTGATCCGTCAAAGGTATTATTGCTGATATCCCTGCCAAAATCATCTCAGTCAACAAATGAAACTCAAAACCAAGAGAACTAGATATTGTTAGGCGACTGAGCATCTTCTTTGGTGGGCTGGAAAGGCTTAAATGATCATTTTTGTGATAAGTCTAACAAACGATTTACTTAAGCCCACACTAACATTGATATTCATATGTTAGTAATGTCATTATTACTTACACGTAGCTGAGGCGGTTCATGCCATTAAGGTCGGGCAGAGGACCAGTCAGTTTATTGTTGGACAAGTACCTGAAAAAACTATATATCATCAAAAAGAAAGCCTTATAAAGTTTCCACACCAGGTCGTAATAACCTTTCTCAATCAAATATATAGCTTAATTTGGCTTGTCTCTTTTTCCTTCTTACATCTGATTAAGATTTGTAAGATTGTTGAAGTTTGAAGGCACAGGTCCACTTAATGCATTTCCATCAATGCGCCTATAGCCAAAAACAAGTATTAAACAACAATAACTTATCAGAAATCCATAGCCAATAGAAATCTCTGGTGAATTTTCCGGAGTTTGTGACAGATACTCACAGCACCTCCAAGGTTTGCACAAGTCCAAGGGTAGAAGGAATGCTGCCATTCAGTTGGTTGCCATCCAAAAGCCTGCCAGAAGAATCAATGAGTTGATAGAAAGTAATGTAGAAATTCCAAGATATTTTTTGTTGAAAAGCAAAAGATGATGCAAAATATCTACTCTGCATGCATGCGTGTGTGTGTGTGTGGTGTGTGTGTGTGTTCTCTCCATCTAAGGGAGACTACTGCAAATAAATAAAGTCATGGTTAGCATTACCACAATATATCAAGATGCAATTTTAGAAGACAATACCTATTCACTAAAAAAAAATTTTAAAAAAAAAAAGGGTGTAACATGTGAAAGAAGCTATTAATGAATAATGATTAAACATGAAGCAGAAAAATAATGTAAGTTTAGCGGGGCTATTAGATATATATTATCTATATACATATGCATTTTAATAATATTGAAGTAACCGAATAATGCATATATCTTCTCATGTAACTTGATTATACCAAGAGATTCCAGATATTAGAAGAATAACTAATCTTACACATGTATCAGGAGCATTTCTGAGCTGAAAAGCCGAGGTGGGATCGTTCCTGAAAGATTATTCTGTCCAAGATGACTGATGATAAGAGACAGAATCTTAGATGGTTGTTCTAGTTGGAGAAAATAAAGTCATAGGATGAAAAAATTTAAATCAAATCTGATAAATTAGTGGTCATCCCCAGAGCTTAAAACTGTTATACAATAGTAAATTCAATCATTTAACCATCATTTTAACACTCCTTACGCTTGTGGGCCCTAACTCTCCTTTTATGAGTGGAGCCTCACGTGAGGTTTTTAACTTTTTAAATGAGAGGTAGAGCAAAGATGGAGCTCAAATTGAATATCTTTTGCTCTGATACCATAATAAATTAATGATTCTCCCAAAAACTTAAGCCGTTAGAAAATGGTGAATTTAATAAGTTAATTGTTATTCTAACAAGCTCACTTCACAAAGAGAGTTGACATACAAGTGCCTGGCATTAAGTAGCATATCAAGACCAGGTGTGTTCCCATCAGAGATTGGAATGGGTCCTTTAAGCTGGTTGTCAGTTAGATCAAGCCAAAGAAGACTGGTTAGATTACCAATGGAAGGCGGAATCTGTCCACTAAAGTGATTAGAATTCAGAGATCTGCAGATGAAAGCAACAAAGTGTTTCAAATTTCACAGTATGTTAGCCCTTTCATTTTACTGCACTAAAAATAGAAACCCAGAGTGAATTATGTGTATATATGTACACAAACATACATTACAGACAGAGATGGTAAATTTTTAGGACTTACTAATAGACCCTTCATCTAAAGTTGTGTCATTTATTGCATGGAAGATAGCATCCATAAGGAATTTGATTCATAATGTCCATTGCAGTAAAACATTTGAATTACTGAAGAAATTACAGAGTCAGAATCCTTACAGATAAAGCAGCTGCGGTAGAGATCCTATTGTGTCAGGAATAGGACCTGAGAAGCTGCAACCAACTAGGATTCTGATATGCAAATAAGAAAGAAACATAGTAAATTAGGAAGATCTTTACCATCTAACTTGAGATCCAGCACAGACTGTTAATAACAATCAATATCTTCTTACAAGTTCAATAGTTTCTTCATATTCCCAATTGATCGTGGGATTGGTCCTGTCAGGCCCTTGTTGTAAGATAGATCCCTATATGAAAGAAGCTAGTCAGGAATGCATTACTGAACTTACTGATCAAGTTACTACCAAATAAGCATGAGGAATTGAGATTTTCATTTGATTTAGTTAGGACATTTTAAAAGAAAGTAAAATCTCCAATCATTGTTTTTGTGATATATTCGCCTAATCGGCCACAGTGAGATCCACATCTCAATGACCATGAGGCTGGAGGCATGAGTAATTCTCCCCATAACTTCTACAAACATTAAGAAGTGAATTTTTATATTTTTGAGCACTGCAGTTTCTTGTAGCTGAATGGTGGTTCAGGGATATCAGTTGGAAATTGAATCTGAAGACTCAAATAACAAAGGCAAAGTGAACATAGAAAACATACAGAGTCTGTAATTCAGATAACAATTCCAAATCTCCAGACAGCTGGCCTGTCAGACCAACGCTTGATAACATTCTGAAATGATACAAAGTCAGCTTTATACGAAAATTTGGAATTGTCATGAACAAGCAAACGTGCCAACAAAAACTAGAAAGCGAATGCAGAAAGCTTACATGGAGGTCACACTTGAATTTGTGCACCCAATTCCTTCCCATCCCTTGCCACAAGGATCCGGACCCACCCAACTGGGTGGTGTATTCTGCAATACACTCTTGAGAGAAAGCAAAGCAGCATCTGCATACGGATATTAAAAGCATCATAACTCAATCTCCAAATTTTCAAACAAGACTATCTAATATGTAGTTCAAAATAGATTGAAAATTCACGTAAATTGGAAGGACGTGTAACATTGGCTAAGGCCCTGTGATGGAATTATGGAAAAAAAATAAAAATTGATACCAAAATTTATGTTACTTCAGCAATCCAAATAGCTAAAATAAAGAACCTCTTTATTGGTGATGCATCTCAGTGTTGACTAAGTATTTCCTAGAGTCAGCTGCCGAATAAGTAATTACTAACCATACGAATTGTACTGCTCAGATTCCCAGAAACTCACATGAATCTTGAGTAAAACAAATCGTTGTTCAAACTACAAAAGCTTTGTCTCTCATATTCCAACCAAACTAATAATATAACAGTTACACAAATTAACAAGAAGACAGAAATGAACTGAACTTACAGTCCTGATTTCCTATCTCGGATGCTGTAGCCGAAAATATGATGAAAACAAGCAGTAGAAACAGCTGACTTCTTTGAACCATTACTAAACAAACCGTAGTTATTACTCTTGAGGACTTTATCAAGTTGGATAACAAAATCTGTCAGAAACTGAGATCACCCATATATCTAATATATTAAGCAGAGTATTACTACATGAGTATCAACTGTTTCTTATATACTACTCTTGAGGACAAAACTCAATAGCTAGTAAAGTTTGTTTAAATTTGTAACCAACTGTTTCTTATATATTAACTAGTATTACTACATGAGTATATAAGAACTTGCAAGGAACTTCTCTGCTCGCATTATCGCATTAATTGCAATGCAGAACAATTCACCAGCCATGATCACCGAAAATTATATGTTGTACCCGACATATATGCCGGGTGTCTCACACAGGGGCGGACCCCACAGTGTGTGGGACCCGCCACTATGTGAGTGACCCGGCATATATGCCGGGTACACCATATACCGGCTCCATGATCACATATTGCTTGATTTTAATTAGTAGGGAAATATATGTGTGTTTGTGTGTAAGTATGTATGTATATAAGGACTAAGAGTCTTCTGTACTTAATACAAGTCAATGGACAGATTATCAAAATAATATCTGCCAAATAAATGATTAATGAGGACATAAAATTATCATTAAATCCATGATTCAGCATGGTTGAAAGTTATTACACTACTTATTTCACCATTCACCAGAAATAATACACAAAGCTAAATTATAATTGGTTGGGTTCTTGCAATTGTGGAGGAAGCCATCATTGTTATTTGAAGATACTACAATCACATAGTTAGTCTAGAAGTAGCCCCTGCTTTAGGTTCATTGTAAAACACAACTCATATGAATAGCAAAGATGTAGATGATGTGATACATTATTGGGTGTTTGGTTTGTCGTGATGTTATATTACATCTTAATATTAGGTTATTATAATTTTACATTAATGTAATCTCAATACAAGAATACAATGTTACAATTTTTAGAAAAATGATGAAATTAAGATGATGTGTATATTTTTTAATTTTAAATTATGGTAATGTTAAAAAAATAAAATAAATCAAAAACTTAAATATCATATCATCATAATGTGCACCACATCAATGATACATTAAAGCGAGACAAACTCTCCCAAGTTTTTGGTTGAGGACATAGGCTATTAAGCAAATCATGATAATTCTCAATGCATTTTTTCTTTCTTTTTTTGCTTCCGTTTTTTGTATTTTTATTTATCTCTTTCCACATTCTTTTTATTTTTACACATTTTAACCTAATACAATAAATACAAAATATAGTTCCTGTGCGTTAATATATATATATATATATAATTAGGCTAACTAAAATGAGTTTATACTATATATAAATATAGTGCAATTTTTTAACCTACTAATAATATTAGTCATTTTTGCATAGAAATTTTTATAGAGAGTAGAGACTTGTTATTGATTATATGTGAAGACAGTCATGGCCAATAGTCAGTCATAGAGTCATATTAATTACATATATATATATATATATATATATATATATATAATATATATATATATATATATAATGAATTCTGTATGTGTCTTTAAACGTTTCAGCGCCAGCAGCGACGTGACCGTTTGGCTTTTGCAGTTCCATCAGTTTCATGAATTGTGTCAACTTTGTCATCTAATTATATTATAATATATAATAGTGTAATCAACAGGTTCAGGCCTGGCCAGCCATAGTAATGTTAACGGTTAAGATGTGAATGTGATCTTCTGGCCGGGACTACTCAGTCAAATCCAAATTATGGGATTCAGAAAGCAATACTTCTGTCATAAAAAGCCAACTTCTAACAGCTCTCGTGAGTTTATACGTCTGGAAATTTAGAAGGCTTGATTTGGTCAAAGCAACTGTGTAGTCTTGACTCTTGAGTCTCTTGAGGGAGCATATTGAGAAATGGACCAGATTACCATTTGAATTGGTCGATTCCATTCACTTCCTACTCATAAAATTAAGAAAAGGAAGCTAAGGTCAGGAATTTATAATAATAATGCAAGCTGTCTCCGGTCCTACTAGTGTTGGTTGGGCATCCTTGAAACAAGAAGTTAAGAATCTTCTCGAATTTTGTGTCGATGAATTCATCATATTAGCCTTCAACGTAAGCGGTTCTCAAATAGACACATAATATATATAATTTTTTGTCGATGAATTTATCTAGTTTAGATGGGGTTGTTCTTTTGAGCAAAAAAAAAAAAAAAAAAACAAGAAAGGGGTCGTTCTTTGTATATGCTAGGGGGGTTGGCCCAAGGCCTAAGGCCCCCAATACAAAATGTTTCTTTCTTTTTATAAAAAAAGGCTTCGTCCCTATTATAGAAGAAATCCATAATTTCATAATAATAATAATTTTTTGATAAATTATAAATTGCATCATCTAATTTAGTCATGTTACTCTTATTAAGAATTACAGCATGTATATTGTACCAAAAAAAAAAAAGAATTACAATATGTATATGGCAGAAATGATGTAAGTGGTGAATGCTTGGTAATTTTCTTGTTTTGGTAGATAAGAATAGATATTAATGTGAACAGATTTGTGTCGTATATGCAATAAGACTAAGGTCGTCTATACCGCGTAGACCACGAATTTTTTTATTTATTAGTTTCAAGTATAAACAGACTAAAGGTGACTTTTACCATTTTCTTTTATAAAAGCTGATTTTATCTTTAAAAAAAGTTTCAAGCACTAAGACTAAGGTCGTCTATACCGCATAGAACACGAATTCTTTAATTTGTTAGAAAAAAGTTTCAAGCACTAAAGAGTGACTTTTATTAAAGTTAGTCGCATGCAAATAAACAGTCCCCAACACCAAGTAATAGTCAATAAGTCAAAAATCCAAGCCTCACATGTCTTGCCTTTGCTAACCGCCAAATAAACAGTCCCCAACATTAAGTAATAGTCAATAAGTCAAAAATCCAAGCCTCACGGTCTTTTTATTGCTCAATTTAACAGGGCGGTGTTTGCTTTCCATTATTCTTTTCATAATTTGAAAATATGACTTTAAATTACATTTTGAGTTATATATAAATTAAAGTGTAAATTGGGTAAAACAAGTTATTGCTGCCTTATATATAATCATTGATGTTTATTTAGATGATTGTTTGCACTTGTCACATATTTGCCCATGCATCTGCTATTAAGTAGCTTCTCATATAAATATAATGCAATATATATATATACACGCAGTACGTTTTCTAAATTTAACACTACATGGCATTCAATGATGGATCGGGTTTTACTTTTGTTAATGCCTAAACCCAAGGGTTATATTATGAACAGCGTCCATTACGGAATGCTATATATGCTAGAGACAATATTTTTCATAAATATTAACTTGATAGCAAAAGGTTTTGACTAATTGGAGCAAGTCTTCACTGGAATAAGTGGAGTACTTATACTTATGCCTAACCCACATTTATATATATATAGCAAAAAGGTTTTGACTAATTGGAACAAGTCTTCACCGGAATAAGTGGAGTACTTATACTTATGCCTAACCCACATTTATATATATATATATATTAACTAATTTAACACGCAGGAGTATATACTATGAGAGGGAGCGATAGAGAGAGATCAATATAGAGAGAGAGAGAGTGAGAGAGCGATACAAAGAGAGAGAGAGAGCGAGAAAGATAAAAAAAAATTAATCGTAAAAAGCATTGTAGAATCTATATAAGTTCCGTATTTTTATTTTCAGCATTTTATAACTGTTAATAAAATATTTAATTTATTTTTTTCCACGTTTATCTGATATAACTTTTCTCTATTTGTTTTTTTTTTAACACCTATTTCAACAGTTATGCTGACTATAGATTTTTTTTTTAACACATGTTTTAACAGTTATACCAATTGAAGAAATAAATATGTGAATTTCTTTACTTTTTTCAACGGTTGTGTGTAATTGTAAAAGTTTAAGGATTTTATTAATATTTTTTAGTGACCGTAAATAAAAATATGTTGAAAAAACTCAAGTTTGTTGTTTTAGTGTATGTATGTATGTGCATGCAAAATTTTTTATTTATGGCGCAAGAGAGAGAGGTCCCATGACCCATGACCTTCACGTCGATGGGGGCTACATGAATAATAATAAATATAAACGGAAAGCAGAGAGAGGAGAGGGCTGGAATCTGGAAAACCATATTATTAATTATCAAACAATAGTCAAATGAAATGGATCCACGTCTCATTCTAAGAAAGAAAGCTTCATTTTGGTATCACTCATGCTAATGACAGAAACTTCACTAGCTCTGCTATCAATTATGCATTAATTATAATGGCCCTACGTACCCTTCATCATCTTAATTAATTAATAATTTAGGCCTATATATATATCTCGCTGCAGAAAAGATCTCTCTATCTCTATCTCTACTGGACTATTGGATTAGGCTATGTTATGTAATACAATATTATTATATTTATGCATGCGATATTGTGTTGTGTGGACTTGTAACAAACAAGTAGACTAGTTTTGAGACTTTGCATATATTGTTTGGGATACAACAAGTTGTCTCTGTCTTTGTCTTTGAAAACTAACTCCAAATTAATGGCATCCTACTTGAGCTATTTTAGCCTACCTAGCTATTTTAATGGAGTATCTTATTAAGAGGACGAGGAGGAGGGAGTATTAATTAATTCGTCACAGCTAGATAAGCCATTTAAATTTAATAACTAAATAAAAGTGCATATATAATATTAAGTTGATGAGCTACTCATTATTCCACGCGCCAAAGTTACACATTCCCATAAAAACTCTAACTAAAATCATATTTTGAGACATGATTGAAGTTATAATTAATAACTTATATTTCTGAAATAATAAAATTGTGTTTTAAATTTAAAATGAGGTAATTACACTCATCTTTCTTAAGATTTTGAAGAATGACACTATAGTCCAAACTTGAAGAGAAAAGACACTCTCCTCTCTTAGAGTTAGAAGAAACTAACACTCTCCCCTTTTACTATTATATTAGTAACGAAATACTATAAGTTTCTATAAAAATTTATTTACAAAAGTTTAAGCATGGTTAGTAAAAAAAAACTGGTAAATTTAAAATAAAAAATGCAAAATTTATCAAGCACCTAAACACTTGCAACAACAAATCTTTCCATAAATCCGAAAAAATAATATGCAAAAGTCATACTTAATATTTTAAAATGCATTTTAATTAAAAATTTAAAATAATGAATTTTAATTCTAAAATATAAGATAAGTTTTGAAACATGCCTTTAAGCAAAAGGCACATTAGTACACAATATTTTTAATATTAATTGAACAAATTTTAGTCAATCAAATGTTAAAGAGGAAAGTGTTTTTCCCCTAAAATTTAGGATTAAGAGTCTTTTTCTCAAATTTCAATAGAAGGGAGTATTTTTTTCTCATTTTAAAACACAATTTTAGCTTTGTGTCTTGTAAATAGTAAACAGTATGTAACTATCACAATTCAACTTAGAAGTTAATTATAGGTTCCAGTTAGCTCAATTAGTAAAATCTCTAATCGTAAAATAAGAAATTTGGGGTTCAATTGCTGCCTACACCAAAAACTAATTGGTATCTTGGTCTGATCATAAGGAGTTATCATCAAAAGCAGACGCCATAAATTAAAACTCTCTAAAAAAAAAAGTTAAAAGTAAAAGCTCATAAGTTAATTAGTGAAAGAAGTAGCTAGCTCTCAACACCCACCTAATTAATGTGGTTGTGGTGTGGAGTTACATATATGGGTGATTCCCATTTCCCAACAATTAATCTTTTTTTTTAGAAGGAAGACTTTTATTAAGAAGACTAAAGAGCGGCCAAATCAGCCTGAACAAAAGGTAAGGTGCAAGATGGAACATCCTCCATCCACACCATAAAAATCTGTGATGTCAAAGCTATCCTAGCTTAACTGTAAGCAATTTTATTACCATCTCTCTTTACATGGGAGTATGACAATTGTGAATAAAAACGAGAAAATAAGGACACGTCATTTAGCAACTGGGCGTAAGGAGTCAACCCGAATTCCTTGCTTGTTAAGGACTTAACCACCACTGCCGAGTCACCCTCAATTATGGCTCTTTGAAGACCCAACTCACTGCCAAACTCCACAGCCTTACTAGCTGCCATTGCTTCAACTTCCATGGGTTGATAAGCTTGGTCCAGCTGCTGTATAAGTGAAGCGATAACCTCTCCATGATAGTCTCGTACAACAATGCCAATCCTAGATTTGTTGTCTGCAGTGGAAAGCGCTCCATCGTAATTGATCTTGTAGATGTCAGGTGCAGGAGCAGTCCACAAACTCTGATGCGTCGGGCTTGAGCTGAAGCGGTTCAGCTTGAGGTTGCTTTTACAAATTTCATTCTAGCTATCCTTTGCCATCTTTTGCAACTCTTTAGTAAGGCAGCAAGATTGATTCAATCTTAGTTTATTTCGTTGGTTCCATATGCTCCACACCTGAATAGCAAACAATTCCAACGGCTTCCCATTTTCAAGAACTCAATTGCACAACTCTTTGAAATCTGCAAAATGAATCCTTGAACAGAAATTCCATCTGTCACCCAACCATTAATCGATAATACATAACCATAATTTTGTATGGTATAAAAAATTATAAAGGGAAATGTTAAAGAATGCCCCAATGCATTGGTTTAGAAATATTTTATGGAAAAATGAGAAAATAATTAATTTTGTTATCCACCTTTTATATTTTCCATAAAAATAATATCAAAACTTTCTTAATTTAGTTTAGGCTAAAATACAAAACACGCCCTCTAAGTTTTACCATTTTTCATTTCAGTCCTATAAGTTTTAATTTTGTCATTTCAATCCTCTAAATTTCATTCCTTATCAATTAAGTCTTGCATTAATGTTCTGCTAGTTTATGCAATTAACTTTTATTTTTTTATATTTAATTTATTTTTTTTATTTCTTAATTTTAGAAAAAAATGTTAATAAAAAAAAACCCAACTCCACCCAATTTGCGAAACCGATAATAAGTGTGCATTTGCTTAGTGTTTCAACTGCATTTGGCATTTTTTTGGGGTTCCACGACACTGTTCATGAGACCACCAAACTTAGCCAAACGTACATACCTATGCATTTTTGAGTCTCACAGCACTATTCACATATTTAAAAATTATTTTGTTACAGTATTTTCAGTAATAAATTTTTAGTTTTCAATAAATAAACGATATCCAACAGACTCTAAGAAAGGGAAAAGAAAGAGAAGAGGAAGGATAGATGCTTCAGCCACTACTGCCAGATCATTCCTTTTTTTCATCAAACGACTTCTAGCACGGTCTTATTCTCGGCCCTATTAAGGGTCCATTTGGAGCCCATTTGATTTTCGGTTATGTAACGCCACAAGAGAATTTTGTATTACGATTTAAACTTATGATGATACACCAGATAATTCAATTCATTCTCTTATTATCCCGTTTACCTCAAAAGACCAATTGGATATCTTGATGTCTTTTTCTTTTTCTTTTTCTTTTTCTTCTTCTTCTTCTTCTCTTTAATAAAAAAAATTGTGATAAATGAATGAAAAAGAGGAACACGACTGGCGTGGATATATGTTACTCTTTAGATCATTAAAATTGCTCTTTTAACACATTTTCCTCCATTTCACTTTTTATTTTTCACCAAATCTTATTTTATCAATATTTTAGTATTCACTTTTTTTCACTTTACCAATATCAAACTCACTTTCTTCCTCTTTACCAATATCAAAGAGAAGAAGAGATGAAGAAATGCCAATGAAGGATTGAAGAATTATTAAACAAGGTACCCTCATAGTATTTTATTTGATTCATATTTATTTTTTAAAAAATATATTAAAATTAATATTATGTTAATTTTTATTTTTAATACATGCATATTATACCACCAATGGATGTGAATGTAATTGCAAATGACACTCACTACTTTGCTCCCAAAAAATTGCTTTGACTTAAATGAACCACTTCAAGAATGTATTATAATTTTATTTTTTTTGTGATTTATATTTCATTTATCATAGAATATGATGTTATTTTTTTAAACTCTTGTTATAATATAGCACCAATGGATGACAATGTATAGTGCCCTACATAAAATCCTTTGTGTTCTTTGTACTTGTTACAATCAGCATTCATCAGAAACAACAACTATGACCTCGTTTCTGACATTCAACTCTATGATTTAATTCAATTTTATGACAATGTGATGAGCTTTTCAAAAAGGGATTTTTGTTCAGTTAACTAGGGCAGCAAATTAGGCCCACATAGTTAGGTTGGATATGGTTGGCCCATATAAGGTCTTGAACTTAACAAGTAATTTTCTTTTTTACATCGATAATTTGGGTGTGAGGATTCAAACCCTAGATATTTAGGTTGAAAACACTAAAAAATATCAATTGAACTACAATATGCTCCCATTTTGCATGATGCCATCCACTCATTGCGTTTTGCTCGTGGTCTCTTATTTGATTAAAAAAAACCACCAATTGATCTAACTTGAACCTACTATTGAGTAGTCATTTATCATGGTAGAATTAGCAAAAACTAGGTTAGAGGATTGTTTGGTGCAAACTATTTTGGAAATGATTGAGATGAAGAAAGGGTGGTGGGGATCCAGATAACTAGGAAAGCACCAAGAAAATGCAGAGCAAGCTACTAATTTGTTAGCTCATTAACTTATTTACCTACGTACAACTTTTTAAAGCCTTATTCTTTTCCAGGAAATAATCAAACAAGTTTTCAATAAAATGTTAATCCAAATACACAAAGCCAATGAAAATAAGTTCTCCCAAACAAGCACTAATAATCAAGTACACTTCAAAAAACAGAGTAACTTAAGCAGGCATGAATATAAGAATAGTATAATATGCACGAAAAAATGGGTCGCTTTCAAATTGAGGTTTTGCTGATAATCATCATTACAAGCTATAAAATCAATTTGCAAAAGTTAAATCTTTCAAACAATGGAAATGATTATAGACTTGCCCAAGGATGTATTGACAGGAGCACATCTGAACCAAATTCTTATCCTCTTTCTAAATCAACATCACTAAAAAAAAACAAAAAAAAAGTTATCCTTGAAAGATGGTAATCAATTATGTATTTGATTGATGGGGCAGCCTGAGCAAGAACAATTCCCACGCCTCCAATGATGTTTGACACAGCCAAAATTTTATTAAAAAAAAACACATGAAATAACAGCCATAGTAAATGGCTTCTAAAAGACAATAAAAACAACAAAAAGTAAAATAAAAATGAATTGAGTTCAAGTTTCCTGTGGTGCATGTATAACATTGCTTACAGGCAGAGGAAGAGTGCAAAAAAAGGGCTGCAAAGATAAAAAGACATATAATAAACCTTCAGTCAGATACTAAAAACAAAAACGTAAAGACTTAAACTGAAGGATAGGATACCTAATGAGCAGATGAGGATTAGCATTATGTAAAACAAAAGTAAAAAACAGCATTGAAAGAAGTGTGACATCTAAAAATATATAGAGCTTTTTTGAGTTTCAGGACTAACATTAATTTGTCTGGCCAAAATAAGCCAAGTAGCCAATATTGCTCAGATAATGCAGTAACGTTGTGCTTGTGATCAAGATCTATACATTAATCAGATAATCTACATATTCAATTCATGACATAGGTACAATAAATATGCTCAATTAACCGAAGGATGGGGTAAAGATTTGTCCAAATGAAGCAGTCTCTTTAAGGGTAGAATTCATCTACCCTGCTAAGGGTGCAAAACTCAGGCTAGTAGTAATTGCATGAGGTGATCCAGGAGCCAAAGCATGAGCATAAATGGAATGGACCAAACCAAATGCATTGTGAACTCAATGTGTGTTACAAGGAGATAGGAATTGATTCTTGATGCCACTCGAATATACATGACATGGCGTGGTCAGTGACGAGAAAATTATTGAATACTCCCGAAGTACCATAAATGCATACTCCCCCCTCTCACATGAATTGTGAGTTCCACCATAAATTTAATTTGTGGGACCCGCAATTATGTGAGAGGTACACATTTATGGTACTCTGGAAGTACTCAATAATTTCCCTCAGTGACGTTGTCGAAGAGCAGTTTCCTAATGCAGATATAATTAATTATTAATTATAATGACCTACATATCTTCATCTTAATTAATTAATAATTTATGCCTATGTAATATGTATATATCGTTGCAGAAAAGATCTCTCTATCTCTATCTCTCTTCAATACGCTACTGGACTATTATTTTGTGTTGTGCGGAGTGTGGACTAATAACAAACAAGTAGTATGAGACTTGCATATATGGTTTGGGATACAACAAGTTGTCTTTTGTCTTTGAAAACTAACTCCTAATTATTTAATGGCATCCTGCTTGAGCTAGCCTAGCTAACTATATATCTTATTAGGAGGAGGAGGAGGGAGTATTAATTAATTCGTCACAGCTAGTTAAACCCTTTAAATTTAATAAATAAATAAAAGTGCATATATAATAATAAGTTGACGATCTACTTATTGTTCCACATGCCAAGTTATACATTGCCATCACTCTAATTAAAATCATATTTTGAACACATGATTGAAGTTATAATTTAATAATTTATAATTGTGAAATGATAAGATTGTGTTTTAATTTTAAAATGACTCATCTCCCTTGAGATTTTGGACTCCAAACCTAAAGAGAAAAAACACTCTCCTCTCTTGAGGTTTGAACAAACTAACACTCTCCCCTTTTTATTATATTAGTAACAAAATATTATAAATTTCTTTAAGTATTTATCTACAAAATTTTAAGCATGGTTAGTAAAAAATTACTAATAAACTTAGAATAAAAATGCAAAATTTATCAAGCACCAAAACACTTGCAACAACAAATCTTTCCATAAATCCTGAAAAAAAAAAAAAAAGGAAAAAATAATATGCAAAATTCATACTTAATATTTTAAAATATACTTTAATTAGAATTTTTAAATTAACAATGATTTTTAATTCTAAAATATAAGATAAGTTTTGAAACATGCCTTTAAGCAAAAGACATGTTAGTACACAATATTTTTAATATTAATTGAACAAAGTTTAGTTAATCAAATGTCAAAAGGGAAAGTGTTTTTTTCCCTTAAAATTTAAGATGAAGTGTCATTTTCTCAAATTTTAAGAAAGGGAAATATAATTACTCATTTTAAAATTATAATTAAAATTGTATTTTAAAACACGATTTCAGCTTTGTGTCATGTAAACAGTACGTAGCTATCACAACTCAACTCATAAGTTAACTAATGAAAGAAGTAGCTAGCTCCCAACACCCAACTCATTAATGCGGTTATGGTATGGAGGTGCATATACGGTTGATTCCCATTTCCCAACAATCAGTAACACAAAACCATAATTTTATGTGGCATACCATTTCCCAGCAATCAATAAAACAGAACCATAATTCCATAATTTTATGTGGTATACAGAATTATAAATAAAATGTTTAAGGCATTGGTTTAGAAACTATTTTTAGAAATATTTTATGACAAAATGACAAAGCAATTAATTTTGTTATCAGATTTTTATATTTTTCATGAGTGTCATGTTAGCAAATGCCCTTAGGGTAATTGTTAATAAATTATAATGTGGTGTTTGGTTGCAAGATTTTTATAATACCCTTAGGGTAATCTTATAATGTTTTAAGATTCCCAGAAATGTTTAAAAATTCTCATGTTTGGTTACAAATCACACTAGGAAATCAAATGCCAAAGGAATTTGGATTCCTCCTTTAACCCCATTTTAGTAGAAATGTAGATTCTCTTTAAAATAAGTGGGTATCCAGATTTTCAAGTTTAAAAGAAATTGTATTTTTTTATAAATTGACAAAAATATAAAACAAATCATCAATATCTTTTCTTTTGTCTTTGTCTCTTCCCTCCAAAACAACATTATCTCTTCTTGCCAAAACAACATAAATAGGATAGACAACTCTATTGATATATTCATCTTTTCTTCTTTTAGGCTATAGTTTTCATGAATTTGTCATAATTTATAGTTTATACTATTTTGTTTTTTATTATATATTTAGAGGAAGATTTTTTTTTTAAAAAAAAAAGACTTATATTGGATTTACAAATCTAAGGATAGAATGAGAAAAATAAATAATTCAACTAAGGTTCCTAAGAATAAACCAAACTTTATAATATCACATTCCTAGGAATCTTATTAGATTCCCAATTAAACCAAACATAAGAATAGTTACATTCTTAGACATCCAGATTACAAGGCATCACATTCCTAAGAATCTGGATGATAGGAATAATGTGGATTATCCCGTATCAAATGCCACCTAATAGGAAAATTTTTACACCATTTTCATGGGAAATATAAAAAGCTATTAACAACATTTATTATTTTATCATTCTCCCAATAAAATGTTTCTGAAACTGGTTCCTAAAAAATGCCGTAAGAGCATTGGGGGCATTAGTTAACATAGGGCCAGCTCTATAGGTGATGTAATTGATATAATCGCCTAAGGCCCCCAAATAAAAGAAGGCTCCCACTTAAAAAAAAATTATATATAATATATTTATCTATATATTATAATTAAAAAAATTTAAGCACTTTTATTGGTCAATAAAATGCATTAAAAAGACCCCATTGTATCCTAAAATATAGAAGATTAAAAAGGGAAAAAACAAAAATAGTCAAAGTTCAGCTAACAAAATTAAATTTTAGGAGACAAATTTATTAACTCGTTCTTGAAATATGCTAAAATCAAAATTAATACCACACAAATTCATTAATAATACAACGTAATTATCTTGAAATATGCCAAAATAGAGATTATAAATTTCAAAAACAAAAGAAAAATCTCTCATCTATCTCTCAGCCTCTCCATCTATATTCTTACTTTTCTTTTCTTCATCTTCATCTTGATTCTTGATCTTTTTCCATAAACTCAGTCTAGCTTGAAATTTTTCTTTGTTGATTCTCTTCAATTCACAGGAAATTCAAAATTGAAAAGGGGAAGCGTACCAAAGCGAAAGGTAATCTTCTTCCCTTCTTTATTTTTCCAAAAATGAAGATGATGAGTCAAATGTTTATTTAACTTAAATTTATATATATATATTAGTTTATTTTATTGCACAATTGATTGATGGGACACGTTTTTACTATAATAGGACCCTTTTCTACTCTCTTATTTCACTACACAAGCCATTGATGGGAGTAGGACACATTTATTTATTTCACTGCACAAGCCAACCCTGGTTTTTAGTCATAGGATAGGCTGGGAAAATATTATTACAAAATATTGATACAAAATTTTGCCCCTCTCTTGATTGGACCATTTTCTGCTATGATAGGACACGTTTTTTGCTTTTACACTTAGCCATAGGAGTACAAGCCTAGCTGGACATCTCACATCTGCACTGCACAGGCGCACAACAGCACAAGCTACACTACACAGTGCAACCCACAGTTATAAGACAACACATTTTGCTCACTTTATCAACTATTATAAATTATTATACCAATTAATAATTTGATGTGCGTTGGGAAATTTTAGACCCCAATTGATAGAATTAACAAGTTTTAACCCAAGTTGTTAAGTAGATTTATTGTGCATAAAACTTGTTAAAACAAACAAACATTAATATCATGTCACAAATATAAGTGCAGCGGAAAAATAAATAAGACAAGATATGATGACCCAGGAAAACTAATGAAACTAACCAGTTTCACAGTAAAAAACTTGGGGGGGAAACCTTCCCGGAAAGCAATTCATTATAGTAAAGAGAAGTTTCAGATCTAGTACAAAACCTTTGTCCCTAAACTCTACAATCCCCGTAGATGAACTTATAGCAGAAACCTTCTACCGTTTCAGAACCTCTGAACTCTTCAATATATGAACGCCACCCTTTGATGCACGGATCCCAGTACGTGACTCACTCCTTTGCACGAATCCCAGTACGTGACTCACTTACCAACTTAAGGAAGAAGAATGTTGACTGCAAAATTTTTCACTTCACCAACAATGAAGATCAAGAAGTACTTGGTTACAAAACTCTATGGCGCGAAGACGCAGTAGCTTCTTTCTAGAGAGAATAAATGCTTCGCTCACCTTTTGCATATGTTCTTCTTGTATTCTCTTATGTGACGACCTCTAAAATAAGCCTTATATATGTCTAGGGTTGTGAGAAAAAAAACCTTACACAAATACAAAAGCTTGACTCAAAAATCAGATCTGAAAATTCTGATTTTCGTAACCTTGATAGCTGCTCGATCAATCGAGAAGCTGTCGAGCTTTATTCATTAAATCTTGATAGACAGCTATCTGTCGAGCAGGTGTCCAGCAAGTGTCCAGCTATCTGTCCAGCTTTAGTGAACACATTTTCTTCACTTGTTTCTTAGTGCAATCTTCATGGCTTTAAAACTAGACTTGAACAACATGTTCTTTGAAGTATTAAACATATCCTAGATCTACCCAAATACAAATAAAATACGTTTTGTCAAAGGATTAGTCAACTACATAAAATATGCCCTTAACAATGTGTATCATATCGACTCATTTGTATTATAGTGACACTAATTTATTGAACCATGTAAGAAATATATTTTTATTTGTGTAGGTTTAGACTTTAAAGTGGTCACGGCTTTAGAAAAATTGCAATAACCAAGTTCTATTATTCTATACTTTAAATTTTATTTTTAGTTAAATTATCATTTTTAATTATAAATTGGTTTTATTTATCTATAAATATTTTCTCATTATAAATGTCTACTAGAAAATATTTATCTGGATATGAAAAACTTCAAAAAAAGAGAAAAATTGGAAAACAAATTGAATCTCAAAAAGGACCTATTAATAAATTTGTTACTAGTATTAAAAAAAGCACAATAGAAAGTTTGGGTGAAAATATTACAAATGAACAAGAAACTTATCAAAAAGAGTTGGAAGATAATGAAATTATACAACAAAAAGAGAATAATGAAAATAGTCCTAATAATGTTCAAACATCTAATGTAACAATAATTGATAATGAAAAAAAAAATTAGAAGAAAATGAAAAAATGACTAACCTACTTACTAATAATATCTATGATCCAAGTCAATGGGAAAATATTGATACAAAATTAAGAGATTTATTAGTAGAAAATGGTCCACTAGAGACAATGATCTAAATTTTCCTATAGATAATGATCATAGACATTTTTCTACTACATTTTATTTTAAAAAGTTATCCAATGGGGAGAAATTTGACAGAAAATGGCTAGTGTATTCAAAAGATTTGGATAAAGCATTTTGTTTTTGGTGCAAGTTGTTTAATTCAACAACACATGGTAGTGGTACAAATCAACTTACTAATGAAGGAACTAATGATTGGAGAAATATTAGCAATAAGATTAAAAATCATGTAACAAGCAAAGAGCATGTTACTAACATGAATGCTTGGATTGACTTAGCAATGAGATTATTGAAAAATAAAACAATTGATAAAAGTTTCCAAAAACAAGTTAACAAAGAGAAAGATCATTGGAAAAAAGTGTTGTTAAGAATTATTGCTGTAGTAAAAAATCTTGGAAAAAATAATTTGGCATTTCAAGGAAAAAATGAAAAGATCTATCAAGAAAATCATGGAAAATTATTAAGTCTAATTGAAATGATTGCAGAATTTGATCTAGTAATGCAAGAACATGTTCGACGTATTCAACATGGTGCAATTCATAATCATTATCTTGGACATAATGTACAAAATGAATTGATACAATTGTTAGCAAATGAAATTTGATAGGCCAAGAATGTATCAACCCCTTGTGATAAATTAACCAATTAATTAGCCAAGTTAATTAATTAATTCAATTAACATGCAATATGCGTGGGAGCACAAATAAATCACCAGCTAAGTTAAATGCAGTGGAAAATAAAGTTGACATGATTATTTGTTTATGAATGGGGAAAACCTTCAAGGCAAAAACCTTCAAAGCAAAAACCTCACCAGGTGATTTTTAGGTCACCACTCCCGAGAATCCACTATTATCACAACAAACAGTTACAAGTAAAGGAATCTCAGTACCCTATACCAACCTACAGTTGAACCTTTACCCCCAATACACAATTGGACTTGTTTAGTAGTGACAATCTCTCATTTTTAATGCACGGCTCCTAGCATGTGACTAACCAATCGATGCGCGGATCCTAATACACGGCTTACTCTTTTGCACAAATCCAAGTACATGACTAACACACCAACTTGAAATAGATATTGGCTGCAAAGTTCTTCAATTCATCAACACAATGAAGATCATGAAACTCCTTAGTTACAAAACCCTACGACGTACAAATAGAGCAGCTTCTTCAAGAGAAATATGAACTATGGCATATGTCTCCGATCACAATATGCTTGATCAAAACCTTTGCCTCCGGTCACAATATGCTTGATCAAAACATTTGCCTAACACTTACGCAACATTTGACGACCCTTAAAATAATCATTATATATGTTTAGAGTTGTGAGAAAAGAAAGCCTAAACACATACACATGGATATGCGTGAAATCATATTTGAAAAACTGATTTTTGTAAATCTCGATAGATAAGTTATCTATCAAGTAGTTGTAGAGCATTAGGATGAAGATTCCTTTTAAACCTCAATAGATGCTACCTATCAAGCTAGCTGTTGAGCTTTAAAATACAACACTTCTTCAGTTATTTCTTAGACAGATTTGTATGGTTTCAATACTTGGACTTGAACTCTTGTTTCTTGAAGTATTAAACACATCTTAAATCTACTCAATTACATGTAAAGTGCGTTTTATCATAAGATTAGCCAATTCTAAATGACATCTTAACATAATTCACATATATCATAACAATCTCTCCATTTGGCAATCCGTGACAAAACCATAACAAGCAAATGAACATATGAGAGAAGTTATAAATTACTCTATTCATACTCACTTGTTGAATACAATAAAATCTACCTTAACACAACCTGTATTTCTAAAACACTTTAAACAAAACTCATCAAGGCATCTTAATGTAAAACAAAAATAAAAGATTGCATACATATAAATAAGAAGCATGTGCATAAAGAGAGAAAAGAAACAAAACATGGAGAGATAGGTGAAAGAAAATAATAACAACCTCAATATATATCAAAAAGAATACAAGGTTTGCTATCACAATGTAAAAACAATGTATCTAAAATAGAAAGGAAAGAAAATATACAAAAAGTCCTCACTACATCCCTCATAAACAAAAATAATCACTCCCCCTAA
Organism: Castanea mollissima; assembly: GCA_014183005.1. Classification (NCBI taxonomy): domain Eukaryota; kingdom Viridiplantae; phylum Streptophyta; class Magnoliopsida; order Fagales; family Fagaceae; genus Castanea; species Castanea mollissima. Next base: position 422,100 of record JACAVU010000001.1, on the reverse strand, counting down.
CAAAAATATATCCTATACTAACTCTCCCCCTAAGTACATGACTACTTTCATACCCAAAACTACTCCCCCCTTTTTGTCATAAATGACAAAGGGTAAGTCACTGAGAAGCGGTTTTCTCCTCGTCACTAGAAGAGCTCGAAGCCTCATCCTTATCAGCGGAGTCACCATCATCTTCCTCGTCCTCAAAATCCTTTGGAGAAAGAGAGAGAGACTCTACGAAGCCACCAAGGAGAGCCTATCGTCATGCAATACAACCGACACAAATGTTCACCTAACACAACTCATCACTAAGACTGCCAAGGCAAGCATCCATGCATTGAAGCTACGCCATGACTGCCTCGAGTGTCACACCACCTGCTAAAGAAGAAGGAGTAGATGTGGATGGAGGTGAAGAAGCTGAAGGAGTCGCCGTCTCGATCCTTGGCCGCTTCAATCGAATTTGGGCCTTACTCTGTCTAATGGTTGCCGCATAATTGGCACACATGATGAAGAAGTGATCTGACTAGAGATAGGAGATAGAGAAGTGGCAAATGATCCATGTGATAGTAGAAGGAAAGATAAGCTTATCACGGGTCACCATATCCTTATAGGCATTTATAAGGGAGAGTATGAAGTGAAAGGGAAAGTCAATGGTAAGCCTCTCAAGGAAGGACAACAAAAAGCAAGCATAAGGCTCAATAATCGAATTATAGTAAGATAATGGATGTAAAGCTGGGGTAATCAAGATGTGCTACCCTCGGAACATTTAGCACCTCAGATATAAGATTCGAAGTGACTACAATATGCGTACCTCTAACAAGAGTAGAGAAATGAGGTACGGTGTAATCGAATCAGTGCATATTGGAGTAAAACTTCGGTATGATTATGGAGGGAAAAGTGACCGAGACGTCACAAAAGGACTCCCAACCCTTACTATAGATGACAGTGGGAAGGTCAATATCAGAAAAATCCGAAAGGATGACTTGGCATTCTAAATAAATGTCGCATCAAGAAAATTTCGTCAAAAAGTCCTTACAGGCTTTATCATCACAGAACTAGACATGAGAAGGGGTGGAATGAAAAGAAGATGCCTCGGAATGAAAAGGGTTCCAGGGTGGAGTAGACTTACATTTAGGTGCCATGACGCAAACTAACCGAAAGAACGAGAGAGAGAGAGAGAGAGAGAGGGGAGAGAGAAGAAAAAGAGTACCAACACAATTAATATCAAAAAGATAGAAAAGAATGGTACGTATGCATGAAAAATGCATGAATATGTGACATGCAACAATAAAAACTTCATGGGCTCAATCCAATCCAATCCTACTAGCACAAATGATTTAAACATAGAGAATGTCAATGATGAGATAACACAATCTACTGAAAAATCTTTTAGAATTAATTAATTTTTTATATATAGTAGATTAAGCTATTTCATCAATTGAAAGTAGGTTTGAAAATTTTCAAATATATGAGGATATTTTTGGTTTTTTATTTAATTTTGAAAAACTAAAAGCACTAGATGATAATAGTTTGAAAAAATAGTCTTAATCTTGAAAGTTTTCTCAAACATGATGCTTATTATGATATTAATGGCTTAGATTTATTTTCAGAACTAATAGCTTTAAAAGAAGTCATGCAAATAGATGAAAATACTCCAATTAATGTACTTAATTATTTAAAAAAACTAGATTCTTTTCCAAATGCTTATATTGCTTATAGAATATTACTAACAATACCTGTTACGATTGCATCTATAGAAAGAAGTTTTTGAAAATTAAAATTAATAAAATCTTATTTAAGGTCTGTCGACAATTAGAAATTATAATAGTCCAATAATGGTTTGGTTTTCAAGCAATAGGAGCTTATATTATATATATATATATGTGTGTGTGTGTGTGTGTGTGTGTGTGTGTGTGTGTGTGTGTGTGTGTCTCACTGTTACTACTTACTACTATGCATTGCATGCATGTAATCACTCACTACCAAAACTTATTCCCCCCAAAGATTTTCTTGCACTCATAGAAAGTTACAAACAAAGAGGAGGTATTAAATATATATAGTCTAATTCTATACTTATTCCTCCAAATTAGTGGCAACTACCGATCGAGCAATTAAGAGAGAGATGGGATATATATGGGAGATGTAATCAATTACATAGTTGTAAAGTTGTGATTCACAATTATGTTTTATATTGGCTTTAATTCTGTATCAAATTTGATTGTAATTCTATTCAATCATTTCCCTGTATTTTTGTGAAATTTAATATAAGGGTTGTGTGTGAGAGTTTGGTGAAGATTTTGTGAAGATGATGATTTCGCGACTAGCTTGCGACTGGCTCACGAGTGCCAACCTGCGAAATAAGCCACGTAAAAAGCACATGCTAGAATTTTAAGAGTCTTTGATAGGCTGGATTTCGCAAGTCATTCGTGATTCAAGCCAAGTTCCAAGTGACTCGCAAAACTTTCTTCTTGATTATTTTTTAGTGTGCTTTTTCTCATATATTTACCGATACTATGTAAACCCTCATTACCCACAAAATGTAAGAAGGACAAGGAGTCTTCACAAGAACTTTTGAGAGAGAAAACTCTAGCCAAACACTTGAGAGTTAGAGATTGTTTACCCATAATCTTCTACATCATTTCTCTAGAGTTCCCATTTACTCCTACCTCTCTATCTACACATCCTTGAGAGGTTTTTTAGCCCAAACATTTACCTCACCCGTTCTAAGTGTTGAGAGAAGTTTTGGTGCCTATGGAAAGCATTGGAAGAAGCCATTGAGTGGCGGATGCAATCGGGCAGAATTGCCGGATCCGTATAACTAGTGAAGACAAGCTCCAAGAAGTTTGTTGATAACTAGAGTTTGGAGGGCTCAAGTACATTGCGTAGATTAAGCTTGGAGGGTCTTTTTGATATTTGTATACCCCAACTTATTTACTAGTGGATCAATTTCAGTTTGGAGGGCTGCAAAAAGGTTTTTTGCAGAGTACTTTGATTTACTCTTCAATAACACATCTCGATATTATCTTGTGTTTTCATTTCTCTTCTCTACTCTTTAAGCTTTACATTTATTGCTTATTATACTTGCTTATGCATTATAATAGTGTTCCGGTTTATTGCACATCTTTTACTCTTGTTTTGCACTTAGTTAAGTTAGAGTAAAAAGTATTTAAGCCATAATTTAAAATTGGGAATCTAAACAAATATTAGTGTTTCTACACTAATTGAACTTTCAGTAGTAAACTGGAATCTATGACTGTGACCAGCTAGGATTATTTGTAATTTTACAACATAAAATAAGCTTCTTAATTTGAAAAGTAATTTGATAATTTTTTTCAAAAGGTTAATAGATGCATATATTAAAAATGTATGATTGTGTTTGGCGGTTGAACATGGACTATATAATACAGTTAGTGTTTTCTGGGCTGTTCCATTGAGATTTTTTTTTTTTTTTTTTTTGAGAATCCAGATCCAAAGATCAAGTTTATTTCATAAAAGATCAAAGATTACAAAGCATCATGAGTCACTAAAGGAGTTATATCATTAGGACAGGATTCAGTCCAGACCTATATTGAAGGAAAAATTCTGGTTTTGCATCTCATGCAAAACTCACAGCGGAAGCGACGAACTAGGGTCTATTTCATTCATGATTGATAACGTGCACTACATAAATTTCAGAATTTAAGAACAAGATAGCGTACCTTGGTGTGGAGAAATTCAAAACAAAGATTAGAAGCACTTGAGAACACTTTTAATCTTCACTCCAATTCCACTTTACGCCCAAGATGTGTGGTCTCTCAATCAGTTTTTCAAAAGGAGAATGAAAGTGTGTCTCACACTCTCTTACACACCGTTTCTTATTTCTTTTCTTTCTCATCTAATAAAAATTCTGGTTGTTTCTCCCTTTATAACTAACTGATTATCTAATTGGGCTGGCCTATTGGGCCTTTCCAATTGGGCTTTAGTGTGTGGCTTGAAGTGGGACCAAAAGGGACCAATAAGACACTAGCTCCAATGGGCCTTGGGCTTTTCCGTCAACTCTTGACAAGTCCAAAGTTACCATTAATTATATTTAATACCACTATATAAATATAATTGCACTCTAGGCCTTATTAATAAATTATATCCCAAGACTTTATTATACACGTAACCCCTTCATAAAATATTCGTAGTAACACAAAGTCATAAATGTAGACTGCCACTTTGTAAATTACTACATCTTATCCTTGAGTACCCGGTTTAATTCTTTAAAATTATTCATTATATATTTATGAAATCCAATTTCACAAATATATACTTTAGTAATTTCTTACTAAAGTGGTTAGGTCTAACTCTCTGAATAACTGAAACCATTAAACTTATCTCAAGGGAATATTTTATATCTCCATCAAGAGACTATGAATTCCATATTAAGAATATATGTTCCATCAACACTAAATGTGGCTGCCCAACATACTGAGGTTTTGATCGTCACTTTAGGTCTCACTCCTGATATATCAAAGCAACCTACACTTCATGATCAGGTCCATTATTCTCTCAGGATTAAGAGTTTATGCAAATAGAAGTCGTGAAATTTATTATTCATTTGACAGTCGTTAGAAAAATAATAAATCTCACAGCAGTCCTGTTCAATATGTTTTAACTCTTAAAACATATCAACATATCAACTAGGAGTTTCCACTTCCATGATCAAGAAAAATCATCGTAGTTGACACGTTATAGTCTTCGCAGATGAAATGCCTAATTTCATCACCGACTACGAACTATAAATTCTGATTTTACAAAGAACTTGTGATTTACATCTTCTGTGACTTTTCACATAAATTACGTACAATGCATCTCACGGACTATATGATAATGTCACATATTCATGTTACCATTATTTTAGATAATAATAAAATAACTTTATCAAGCACAATATTAAGTCATACATCATGTCATACATAATATCATACATAATATCATACAATAGGATTTAAGGGCACTAATCCTAACACATACGTAACGAAAAATTAACGGATCTACTTCATTCGCAATTGATAATACATACTATGTAAGTTTCAAAATTTAAGAATAAGAAAATGTACCTTGGTGAGGTAAAATTCAAAACAAGCATATAATCTCTTGTTCTTCTAAGATACTTGAGAATATGCTTTACAGCTTGCCAATGTTTTGGTCCTGGATTTAATTGATATCGGCTGACCATGCCAACTGAATAACAAATATCTGGTCTAGTACAAAGCATGGCATACATGAGACTTCCCACTGCAGAAGCATAAGGAATTGTCTCATCATATTTTCTTCCTCTTGAGTCTTAGGCCTTTGGTCATCAGACAGAGGAACTCCATGTCTAAAAGAAAGCAATCCTTTCTTAGAGTTTTGCATGCTAAACCGTTCTAGGACCTTATCTATATATCCAGCTTGTGATAAGCCTAACATCTTATTCTTGCGGTCTCGCCAAAGCTTGATCCCTAGAATAAAGTTAGCCTCACCCAAGTCCTTCATATCAAATTGGCTTGACAACCAAACTTTAACCGATGACATTACCCCTACATCATTTCCAATGAGTAGAATATCATCAACATAAAGCACTAGGAACATTACTACTTTGTCTCAATGTCTTTTGTACACACATGGTTCATCAAGATTTTATTCAAAACCAAATAACTTGATTGCTTGATCAAATCTGATGTTCCATGACCTAGATGCTTGTTTAAGTCCATAAATGGACCTATTCAACTTGCATACCATATGCTCTTAGTTCTTTGCTATGAAACCTTCTGGTTGCAACATGTATATTTCTTCTTCAAGATTGCCATTAAGAAAAGCAGTTTTGACATCTATTTGCCAAATCTCATAATCATAATGAGCAGCAATGGATAAGAGAATTCTGATAGATTTAAGCATGGCTACTGGCGAAAAAGTTTCATCATAATCAATACCTTCTTTTTGTGTATACCCTTTCGCCACTAGTCTTGCTTTAAAGGTTTCAACCTTTCCATCTATCCCTCTCTTTCTCTTGTAAACCCATTTGCAACCAACAGGTTTAATGCCATTAGGCGCCTTTACAAGATCCCATACATGATTTGAATCCATAGAATCCAATTCAAATCTCATAGCTTGGACCCAATGATGTGCATCTATATCATTCATTGCTTCATCATAAGTGTAAGGATCCGATTCAGCCTCTTCTGAGATAGCATCATAAGTTTCTCCCAAACCTATGAACCTTATAGGAGGCCGAATAATTCTCCCACTACGACGAGGCACCTGTGTAATAGACATCTCATGAGTAGTATCTTGTGGTGTATCTAATACAGTCACATCATCCCTAGTTTCATCCATTGGTTGTTCAACTACAGGTTCATTCATTTCAACCAAAACAACTCTACTTCTAGGAGTAAAATTATTCATATAGTCATTTTCCAAGAATTTGGCATTTGTGCTAACAAACACTTTATTATCCTTATGACTATAGAATAAACCTCCAACTGTTCCTTTTGGATACCCTACAAAAAATACTACTTCTGTTTTAGACTGTAACTTGTCAGACTTTCCTTTCAACACATGTGCTAGACAACCCCAAATGTGGAGATGTCTCATACTAGGCTTACGCCTATTCCACAACTCTACAGGTGTTTTAGGAATAGACTTCGAAGGTACTAAATTCAGAAGATGCATTGCAGTATTTAAGGCATATCCCCAAAAAGAAATTGGTAGAGTCGAATAACTCAACATGGACCTAACCATATCTAAAAGAGTCCTATTCCTTCTTTCTGCTACACCATTTTGTTGTGGAGTTCCAGGTGCAGTCAACTGGGATATAATCCCATTTTTAGTCAAGTAATCCTTGAAATCACCAAGAAGGTATTCGCCACCTCGATCAGATCGAATGGCCTTTATGTGTTTACCCAATTGATTCTCAACTTCAGCCCTAAACTCTTTGAACTTTTCAAAGGCTTCGGACTTCCGTTTCATTAGGTACACATAACCAAATCTAGAGTAATCATCAGTGAAAGTAATGAATACTCATAGCCACTCTTGCTTGGATTGACATAGGACCACATACATCTGAATGTACTAGTTCTAGCAAATCTTGGGCTCTTCTACCCTTTGCATTAAAAGGTCGTTTGGTCAGCTTACCTTCCAAACAAGATTCGCAAATTGGAAAACCATCAAAGTCCATGGGCTGTAAAAGTCCATCTTTGATTAGTCTTTGAATCCTACTTGAATTAATGTGACCTAAACGCAAGTGCCATAGATATGCATCACTAGTAGAAGGAAACTTTCTCTTTAATGATTTCACATGAGAGTTACTATCTAATTCAGAATTGTATAATTCATGCTTATTAGGAGTTAAAATATAAAGACCATCCACAATATTGCCAGAACAGATAAACACTTTATCCTTCTTTATTACAACATTGTCTTTCAGGATAATACAATATCCATGTTTACCTAAGTAAGTTGCAGAAATTAAGTTCCTACGAACATTAGGTACATACAAACAGTCTTCCAATATTAAAACTCTAGATTTAAAACACAAATTAAACACTCCAACAGCTTCAACCGGAATCTTGCTCCCATCAGCCAAAGTAAGAAATAGTTCTCCCTCATTCAACTTTCTGGTCTCCTAGAACCCCTGCAAAGAATTGCAGATATGATTAGTACAACCTGAATCCACACACCAGGAATCTGTTGGATTCTGTACCAAACATATTTCAAGAAGAAATGAACTTTTCATACCTTTATTCTTGGCAGCCTTGTATGTTGGACAATTCCTCTTCCAATGTCCTTTCTCACCACAAAGGAAACACTTTCCTTTGGTTTTCTTTCCTTTGTTGGCAACCCCTAAGGCAATTTGTTTACCATCTTTCTTAGTAAAGTCCTTCTTCTTCTTCTTCTTACCCTTGCCTTTCGACTTAGGTTGAGAAGTAGAAGCTTCACCCACATTGGCTTCAACACTAGAAGTACCAAGGATGTCTTCCGCCGCCACTAACTCATTCATTAATTCAGACAAAGAATAAATCTTTTTGTTCATGTTATAATTGAGTCTGAATTCCTTGAATGATTCTGGTAGTGACTGGAGTATCATATCCACTTGGGATTCTCCATCAATGTCGGCACCTAAAACTTCTAATGTGTTCAGATTAGCAATCATCCTAAGACAATGCTCTCTCACTGAACTTCCTGCAGCCATTTTGGTATTATAAATTTGCCTCATGGTTTCTTGCCTTGCAGAACGGCCTTGCTCACCAAACATCTCCTTCAGACTATGCATTATGTCCGAAGCAAGTTTTATATCCTGCATTTGATGCTGTAGAACATTTGAGATAGATGCTAGGATGTAGCACTTGGCCATCTCATTAGATTTCTGCCAACGATCATATCGCTGTTTTTCCTCAAGAGAAGCATCTAATGAAGGAAAGTTAGGACATGGTTGAGTAAGCACATATTTGTGCTCTTCAGCAGTAAGAACAATGTCCAAATTTCTTTTCCAATCAACATAGTTGGATCCAGTCAGTTTGTTTTGGTTAAGAATAGAAACAAGTGGGCTAAATGATGCCATGACAAAATCTGAAAATAATAAACATGAATATAATAAGTAAATTGGACATTATCAATTTAGTATAAAAGCATATAATATGGAACCTTAATAAAACCATAAAATAATATATGCAACGACAACCCAATCTCATATTCAATATCCCTCAGCATAGAGTGAACATAAAATACTATGATTGATTGAGAACTATTCTCATTATTAGTGCTATCATGATAACTCTTATCAAACACTAATAATATGCCGTTTTACATTTAGCCTCTAAGTAATAATAGTAAGAACTCAGCATAGAGGATACTAAAATACTTAGTCTAGTGTATACTATTGTTTAGAATCATGTGTAACCACATCTCATCCCTTTAACAGGCTTATTTTGTAGTACCATGATTAAACACCCTCCGCATGGAATGCAAAACTCGAAGCTAAGACAAGGTGTTTATCAAACCACTATAAACCAAGAAATTCAATCTTGTAGGACCATGAAATAAATACTCTCCGCATGGAATGCTAAGCTCGAGGCAAAGACAAAGTATATATTTCACACTACTATGAACCAACAATGGAGGCCGTGAGATCCAACCCTTGAATCTCTCTCCCACTAGATATTTTAAAATAAAGGTTTTTAAGATCAAGAATGATAATAATGCTAGACACATATATAAATATATATATAACGTAATAAAAACCTTTATTATATATAAAAATTTACGTTATATTATTTATAATATAATATACAAATTAATATATATAATATATAATTATTACTTTATATATATATATATATATATAATATATAATATATGATTATTATATTATATATTATATTATATTTTATATATATATATATATATATATAATTGTCAGAGAAGAATTGAATCCTCACGGATTCACTTTTTCTATAACACATTAAAGCCAATCCGTGATAGAAATTCAAAGCAAGTAATTGAATTCAAAATCAACGGTGCAATGAGAATAACTACCCATGTACGGATTCACCCTCTTCAAAGTCCAATCCGTGACATAACTGTAACTTTCGAAGAAAGTTTCCAGCGGTTTTGAAGAAAGTCTCAAGTGGTTTTCATGACTTGGTGCATCCAATCCGTGTTAACCATGCAATGAATTCAAAGTCAAACGGAGCAATAATGATTCAAAGTTTTTGACAAGTGCATAACTGCCAATCAAAAACTGCCAATCATATATTCTACATGCAGTCCGTACATGACAATTACACAAATTCTACATGCAATCCGTTAACTTCCATTAATAGTTATTGAATCAATGTTCAATCCGTGCACATGTAGAACAATATATCACATATATTTATCAATGCACACAAGATTTATGTAACAATATCTTTATGCAGAAATTTAAAAACACAAAGATAACGGTTTTCTTAAACCAAGAAACAATTTCTTGGTTGTTAAGATTAGTGCCCTTAAACCCTATTGTATGATGCTATGTATGATATTATGTATGACATTATGTATGACATGATGTATGACTTAATATTGTGATTGATAAAATTATTTTATTATTATCTAAAATAATGGTAACATGAATATGTGACATTATCATATAGTCCGTGAGATGCATTGTAAGTGATTTATGTGAAAAGTCACAGAAGATGTAAATCACAAGTTCTTTGTAAACTCAGAATTTATAGTTCGTAGTCGGTGATGAAATTGGGCATTTCATCTGCGAAGACTATAACGTGTCAACTACGATGATTTGTCTTGATCATGGAAGTGGAAACTCCTAGTTGATATGTTGATATGTTTTAAGAGTTAAAACATATTGAACAGGACTGCTGTGAGATTTATTATTTTTCTAACGACTGTCAAATGAATAATAAATTTCACGACTTCTATTTGCATAAACTCTTAATCCTGAGAGAATAATGGACCTGATCATGAAGTGTAGGTTGCTTTGATATATCAGGAGTGAGACCTGAAGTGACGATCAAAACCTCAATATGTTGGGCAGCCACATTTAGTGTTGATGGAACATATATTCTTAATATGGAATTCATAGTCTCTTGATGGAGATATAAAATATTCCCTTGAGATAAGTTTAGTGGGTTCAGTTATTCAGAGAGTTAGACCTAACCACTTTAGTAAGAAATTACTAAAGTATATATTTGTGAAATTGGATTTCATAAATATATAATGAATAATTTTAAAGAATTAAACCGGGTACTCAAGGATAAGATGTAGTAATTTACAAAGTGGCAGTCTACATTTATGACTTTGTGTTACTACGAATATTTTAAGAAGGGGTTACGTGTATAATAAAGCCTTGGGATATAATTTATTAATAAGGCCTAGAGTGCAATTATATTTATATAGTGGTATTAAATATAATTAATGGTAACTTTGGACTTGTCAAGAGTTGACGGAAAAGCCCAAGGCCCATTGGAGCTAGTGTCTTATTGGTCCCTTTTGGTCCCACTTCAAGCCACACACTAAAGCTCAATTGGAAAGGCCCAATAGGCCAGCCCAATTAGATAATCAGTTAGTTATAAAAGGAGAAACAACCATAATTTTTATTAGATGAGAAAGAAAAGAAATAAGAAACGGTGTGTAAGAGAGTGTGAGACACACTTTCATTCTCCTTTTGAAAAACTGATTGAGAGACCACACATCTTGGGCGTAAAGTGGAATTGGAGTGAAGATTAAAAGTGTTCCCAAGTGCTTCTAATCTTTGTTTTGAATTTCTCCACACCAAGGTACGCTATCTTGTTCTTAAATTCTGAAATTTATGTAGTGCACGTTATCAATCATGAATGAAATAGACCCTAGTTCGTCGCTTCCGCTGTGGGTTTTGCATGAGATGCAAAACCAGAATTTTTCCTTCAATTGGTATTAGAGTCAGGTTTTCATATCATGATTCTATAGCGTGTGATTGAATTTTGGAATTTAAGAAAACCGTTATCTTTGTGTTTTTTAAATTTCTGCATAAAGATATTGTTACATAAATCTTGTGTGCATTGATAAATATATGTGATATATTGTTCTACATGTGCACGGATTGAACATTGATTCAATAACTATTAATGGAAGTTAACGGATTGCATGTAGAATTTGTGTAATTGTCATGTACGGACTGCATGTAGAATATATGATTGGCAGTTTTTGATTGGCAGTTATGCACTTGTCAAAAACTTTGAATCATTATTGCTCCGTTTGACTTTGAATTCATTGCATGGTTAACACGGATTGGATGCACCAAGTCATGAAAACCACTTGAGACTTTCTTCAAAACCGCTGGAAACTTTCTTCGAAAGTTACAGTTATGTCACGGATTGGACTTTGAAGAGGGTGAATCCGTACATGGGTAGTTATTCTCATTGCACCGTTGATTTTGAATTCAATTACTTGCTTTGAATTTCTATCACGGATTGGCTTTAATGTGTTATAGAAAAAGTGAATCCGTGAGGATTCAATTCTTCTCTGACAATTATATATATATATATATATATAATATATATATATATATATATATAATATAATATAATATATATAAAGTAATAATTATATATTATATATATTAATTTGTATATTATATTATAAATAATATAACATAAATTTTTATATATAATAAAGGTTTTTATTACGTTATATATATTTATATATGTCTAGCATTATTATCATTCTTGATCTTAAAAACCTTTATTTTAAAATATCTAGTGGGAGAGAGATTCAAGGGTTGGATCTCACGGCCTCCATTGTTGGTTCATAGTAGTGTGAAATATATACTTTGTCTTTGCCTCGAGCTTAGCATTCCATGCGGAGAGTATTTATTTCAAGGTCCTACAAGATTGAATTTCTTGGTTTATAGTGGACATTATCATTCAATCACACGCTATACAATCATGATATGAAAACCTGGCTCTGATACCAATTGAAGGAAAAATTCTGGTTTTGCATCTCATGCAAAACCCACAGCGGAAGCGACGAACTAGGGTCTATTTCATTCATGATTGATAACGTGCACTACATAAATTTCAGAATTTAAGAACAAGATAGCGTACCTTGGTGTGGAGAAATTCAAAACAAAGATTAGAAGCACTTAGGAACACTTTTAATCTTCACTCCAATTCCACTTTACGCCCAAGATGTGTGGTCTCTCAATCAGTTTTTCAAAAGGAGAATGAAAGTGTATCTCACACTCTCTTACACACCGTTTCTTATTTCTTTTCTTTCTCATCTAATAAAAATTCTGGTTGTTTCTCCCTTTATAACTAACTGATTATCTAATTGGGCTGGCCTATTGGGCCTTTCCAATTGGGCTTTAGTGTGTGGCTTGAAGTGGGACCAAAAGGGACCAATAAGACACTAGCTCCAATGGGCCTTGGGCTTTTCCGTCAACTCTTGACAAGTCCAAAGTTACCATTAATTATATTTAATACCACTATATAAATATAATTGCACTCTATGCCTTATTAATAAATTATATCCCAAGATTTTATTATACACGTAACCCCTTCATAAAATATTCGTAGTAACACAAAGTCATAAATGTAGACTGCCACTTTATAAATTACTACATCTTATCCTTGAGTACCCGGTTTAATTCTTTAAAATTATTCATTATATATTTATGAAATCCAATTTCACAAATATATACTTTAGTAATTTCTTACTAAAGTGGTTAGGCCTAACTCTCTGAATAACTGAAACCATTAAACTTATCTCAAGGGAATATTTTATATCTCCATCAAGAGACTATGAATTCCATATTAAGAATATATGTTCCATCAACACTAAATGTGGCTGCCCAACATACTGAGGTTTTGATCGTCACTTCAGGTCTCACTCCTGATATATCAAAGCAACCTACACTTCATGATCAGGTCCATTATTCTCTCAGGATTAAGAGTTTATGCAAATAGAAGTCGTGAAATTTATTATTCATTTGACAGTCGTTAGAAAAATAATAAATCTCACAGCAGTCCTGTTCAATATGTTTTAACTCTTAAAACATATCAACATATCAACTAGGAGTTTCCACTTCCATGATCAAGACAAATCATCGTAGTTGACACGTTATAGTCTTCGCAGATGAAATGCCCAATTTCATCACCGACTACGAACTATAAATTCTGATTTTACAAAGAACTTGTGATTTACATCTTCTGTGACTTTTCACATAAATCACTTACAATGCATCTCACGGACTATATGATAATGTCACATATTCATGTTACCATTATTTTAGATAATAATAAAATAACTTTATCAAGCACAATATTAAGTCATACATCATGTCATACATAATATCATACATAGTATCATACAATAGGATTTAAGGGCACTAATCCTAACACATACGTAACGAAAAATTAACGGATCTACTTCATTCGCAATTGATAATACATACTATGTAAGTTTCAAAATTTAAGAATAAGAAAATGTACCTTGGTGAGGTAAAATTCAAAACGATCTGAATAGAAGTGCTTGGGAACACTTTTAATCGTCACTCTAATTCCAAGGAGAGAATAAAAGAGTGTCCAACACTCATATACAAACCATTTCATTCCAATATGATCTTAATGAAAGACCTTTATGAAAAGTCTGTTGTCAAATTCTGTATGTTTCTTAATTATATCCAATATCACTATATGAATATAATTGCATTCTAGGTCTTATTAATAAATTATATCCAAAGACTTTATTATACACGCAACCCCTTCGTTAAAATATTCATAGTAATATAAAATCATGAGCATAAACTACCACTTTGAAGATTACTACATCTTAATCCTTGAGTACTCGATTTAATCATTTATGTTATTCATCATATATTTATAAAATCCAATTTCATAAATATATACTTTAGTAACTCCTTACTAAAGTGGTTAGACCCAACACTCTGAATAACTTAAACCATTAAACTTATCTCAAGAGAATATTTTATATCTCCGCTAAGAGATTATGAATTCCATCTTGAAAATATATGTTTCATCAACACTAAATGCAGCTGCCCAACATACTAAGATTTTAACTGTGACTAATAGATCTCACTCCTGATATATTAAAGCAACCTACATCTCATGATCATATCCATTATTCTCTCAGGATTTAGAGTTGATATAAATAGAAGCCGTGAGATTTATTATTCATTTGACAGTTGTTAAGTGCATAATAAATCTTAGTTGATATGTTATAGTTTTCGTAGATAAAACGTCTAATTTTATCACCAACTACTACATTTCGAGTTTATAAAGAACTTGTGATTTACATCTTCTGTGACTTAATCACATAAATCATATACAATGCATCTTATGGACTAAGATAATGTCTCATTAGTTCATTTATAGATAATCTTATATAATTAAACAATTTAATTATTTATGACATGCAAATAAATTGAATTTTAGAGTATAAACCCCAACAATAAAGAGTCATGCCAACCTATCATTTCACGAGTACTTCGTGAGAAAGGCCATCTCACGAGGTACCCGTGAAACTCTCTGTTTGGCACAAATGAAAAGTGTTTTACTAAATTCTTTACACACACTATATATACCTTCATTATCTACGAAATTGTAAAGAATTTTTTACAAAAAGAAAATCCTAGCAAAACACTTGAGAGTTAGAGATTGTTATACCCACAATCGTCTATACAAATTCTTTTGATTTTCCTTTACTCCTACCTCTCTATCTATACATCCTTGAGAGGTTTTTAACCCAAACACTTACCTCACTCATTCTGAGTGTTGAGAGAAGTTTTGGTGCCTTTAAGAAGTATTGAAAGAAGCCATTAAGTGGCGGATGCAATCAGGCAGAATTATGAGATACGGAAAGCGAGTAAAGACAAGACTCCAAAAAGTCCGTTGTTAGCAGGAACTTGGAGGACTCAAGTACATTGAGTAGATTAGGCTTGGAGGGTCTTTTTGATATTTGTGTATTTCAACTTATTCACTAGCGGATCGATTTCGACTTATAGGGTCGCAAAAAGGTTTTTCGCCGAGCTCTTCAGTTTCCTCTTCAATAACACATATGGTGTTATCTTATATTTGCATCTCTCTTTCCTACTCTTTAAGCTTTACTTTTATTGCTCATTATGATCTGCTTATGGCTTAGAGCAGTGTTACCTATTTATTGTGCTTCATTTACATTTGTTCTGCACTTAGATAAGTTAGAGT
Organism: Castanea mollissima; assembly: GCA_014183005.1. Classification (NCBI taxonomy): domain Eukaryota; kingdom Viridiplantae; phylum Streptophyta; class Magnoliopsida; order Fagales; family Fagaceae; genus Castanea; species Castanea mollissima. The sequence goes on along the minus strand of JACAVU010000001.1, from coordinate 406,414 downwards.
AAAAACAAGTAAACCATAATTTAAAACGGGGGTCTAAACAAGCGTTAGTGTTTTTACACTAATTCAACTTTCAAATTACAATTCTACTTCTTTATCATGTGAAGCAAACAACCATCACAGTATCTTCCAGCTAGCTATCCAACATAATTAAAGCAGCCAATTAGCAAAAGCTCAAATGTAAAAAGGATACTCACTGATGGCCTGTCTTTGAAGTTGGAAAACTCCCACTGTACTCAAAGGCCTCATTGCAGTAAGGATGGCCTGAGTTCCCCTTACTTACATCCTCATAACTGGCTGAAGCGAATGTAGATTCAGCATTGGGGTTCAAACCGACCATTTGCATTACGCTTTCAATCTACTTCACCACATCACCCATTGTCGACTTGTTGCCTCCTGATTCTTCAACACACCTCATTGCTAGGTCCACAAACTTCTCTAGACCTTTCAGTGATGTTTGCAAACCAATGGTAGGGTCTAGACTTTCTTGAAGGTTGAATAGATCTTTCGTTCTATCAATTGTTGTTTGTACCACTCTTACAATATATTTACCCCTTTCAATTGGAATTCTTACAGTTATCAACTCCAGCATTAGCACTCCAAAGCTATACACATAACTCTTTTCAGTTAATTGTTGAGTCATGTAATACTCAGGATCCATGTACCCCTACACCATTACAGAGATCATGTCATAGTGTTAGAGGTTTTTTTATATAAATAATAATTTTTATTGAGCTAAAATTTATTATAAAAAAAAAAAGAATCAGCCACGTATACTTGATGTATACAACTAGGGACCAATAAAATCAAACACACAAATTACAAATATTAATAAAATCATAAACCCCCAACATAGTGAATTTCGTCGGACAACTGACATTTAATTCAACAAAAGGATCAGGTACCCTGACAATGGGACAATTTTGTGTAAAAGTCTTGATCTGATTCTTCCATTAAATGTAGCCAAATTATTATAAGCTCCTGATGCTTATTTTCTTTCACTAAAAAAGTTTTGCAAAAGGATTTTCCACTGACCATTGTGCCTTTAAATTGAGTGCTGACATGGCCTTTCTCTCCTTCACCCATAGGCTTAGACAATCCAAAATTAGAAACTTTTGCATTTAAGTGTTCATCCAGGAGAATGTTGGTTTGGGAAGCACGGGTGCGGCGTTTGGGCTGCCGCACCCGCGTCCGACGCGGCCCGACGCGGGGACGCGCAGGCGACGCCGCTGCCTGCGCGTCCATGTCGTGTCGGGCATTAAAAAAGTAATTTTTTCGACGCGATTCACGCCGATACGGCACCAATTCGGGCCGACGCGCACGAAATCAGGCCGATTCGCACCGATTCGGCCCAAATCGATACGTATCGGCGCAAACCGATACCGGCTGAATTGGCTGATACCAGCGAAATCGGCCGGTATCGGCCGAAATCTACCGGTATCGGATTTCGCCGGTATCGGCCGAAATATGCCAATATCGGCCGAAATCTTCTGGTACCGGTCGAAATTCAAAAAAAAAAAAAGTATTACTCTTCAGGTAGGCTCTCTCCCATTCTCTGTATTCTAGTTATTATTTACTATTACTCTTAAATTTGGTATATATTTATATAATGTGAAAAAAGTATACTTAGCAATATATTAAAAATATAATTAAAAATATTTTTAATAATTTTTTAATCGTCGCACCTCGCTGCACCCGCACTCTACTTTTTCAAAAATTGCCGAGTCCCGCACCCACTCCCGCACCCGCACCCGCACCCGAATCCCAAAACGCACCCGTGCTTTATAGATATTGGTTGACGTAATGTCCCTATGTATAATAGGCGGGTTAGCAAGTTCATGAAGATTGGCCAGGCCTCTAGCTACACCAAGTGCTATTTTTAGTCTCCTCATCCAATCCAACCTGAATCCTGACTTCCTTGCACAAAGAACAGCTATCTCATTAAATGTTAATGAAAAATTGTCAGCATTATCTACGTGATAATTTACGTTTCCTAAAAAGAAGCTATCAGAGTTATGACATAATGTGTTTTCCTCTAATATTGTCTCTGGAGGAAGGCACACTGTTGAAGTATAAAAAAAAACTTTTGAAAGCCATTTGAATAGTGGTTGAAGTACCTGAAAGGTTATCCTTTAGAGATCCATTAGGAACATACTCATATACAAGCATTTGTTCACCTTGATCGACACAAAAACCAACAAGGCTAACAAGATTCTTATGATGAACCCTTGACAGAAGTTCAATCTCAATGTTGAACTCAAGGTCACCCTGCATTGATTCTTTCTGAGCTCATTTGATGGCAATCAGTTGACCAGTGGGAAGAGTCCCTAAATAAACCTGTAGTAATGTTGACAGATTAGACATTTGGTAACACAATTTATCGATAGGAATAGTTCAACTACATTGAGAAACTTAAGGAGTTGTCATTAACCCAAAAAAAAAAAAAATATATATATATATATATATATATATATATATATGGGGATAAAAAGGAAAATATTTTGTAAAGGAAATTAAACATTTGAAGTGGCATAAGAACAGAACAAATTGCATTAAGTGAAAAACATTTCTTGTTATAAAATTTAAAAATTCTTATATATTCTTGGAACTTTCGTGAACAACCAATATTCTAGAGAGAGTATTCATATTTAAACCTTTCCATAACCCCCAGATCCAATAGAATTTTCTTCAGAAAACTTGTTGGTGTACTTCTAAGCTCTTCAAAAGGAAACATCTTGCTCCTTTCAACTGAGAACACCACCATTGCCATTATTTGGATCCCAACGTGCACAATTTTGTATTAATAACTCTGAAGTACAAAATTTATGTCATAGTTATCTTACCAAAAAGGTGTAATTGATTAGAAGCACTTTTTGCTCTTCTTTTTTTGTGTAATGCATAACTGCTAAGAGTAATAGAAGCAGTAGAATAGTGCCACCAATTGCTGCTCCAATAATAATGCCTATGCTTGACTGCTTTTTGACTTTGTGTATTCCTCTAAATGACGCACATGTGCAAGAGAAAGAGAGAGAGAGAGAGAGAGAGAGTTAGAGAGGTCATAATAAGATGAAGCTAACATTGTATCAATTTTTTTAAGAGATGCATCACAATAAGAAAAGGCAAATATTGCAAGTATTACTTTTTAATTTAGAATGCAAATTGGAAGTTACCTGAAAAGGGTCCATATGGCATAGCCTTAAAATAGAAGGGTCCAAATTTATCTGGAGGCTTAAATGTCTGGTTGCTAAGCACAAACCCAATGTTAGATATTCCTGTTCGATTGAAACGATCTTGACCAGATGGGAAGACTTGTATGCTCATTTCAAGGTTCTCAGATGAGTCTTTGAAGAGGTTACTTACGGAAACTGAATCCACTGGCAGTTTGTGGGACTGTGCAAATTTCATTAGAGACCCTTGAATATCTATGTAGTAACTTGGGTTTCCCAAATCTGAGAAGGAAGGTGCTCGAAAAAATAGAGTTCCCTTGTATGGATATGCACATTTACAATTAGGGCTGGAATCCTGACCCAAATTGCAGTTTATAGGCTGACAGTTATTTGGTGGAGTTGAGAATGCACTAGTTTTTTTTGATTGGGGATCCATGCAGTAACTCTCAACATTATTAACATTATTCTCACAAATTGGGTTTTCCACAAGTCTGCAAAAAAATTATGGATAATTAGTCCAATGATGTGAGAAACTGCTAAAAAAAACCAGAAGACAGTGTACATATCATGGAAATCTGACTCCAACAAACCAAGAGTATTATGATGTAATTGAATTTCTCAATTCTCTTCATGAAGGAAACCTAGGTTTGGAAACTCTACCCCCCCCCCCCCCCCCCCAATTGTCAACAAAAAAAAAATCCAACAAGAAAAAAAGTTATTCTTTTAATAGTGCAACTAAAATAAAACAACCAAAATAACTAAATACGGCTTACATCAATTTCTTGTCGTATCCTTTAGCTCTTGTTGTGAAGCTTTCAATTGAATTGTTCTGCAGATCGATAAGTTGCAGTTGGTTGCTATAGGTGGTGCCAATATCTAAGGTGCCATTGAGCCGGTTGTTCCTTAATACCCTATCCCCACATGTCAAAACAGTCATGTCATTGTGTGTAAAAATAAACTTCATTGTTTTCAAATCTAACAAAATTACATGCTTTTTCATTTGGATTTTCTCAACATCCATTTTGTTGAAAATGGTGCTACTTGAAATTGAATTGATACTCACACAGTCTGTAAATTGGTAAGGCTGAATAAGTTAACAGGAACTTCTCCTTGACAATGTGTGTTTTCCATCATTCTGCAAAGAGAAGATTTATAGGTTGAATATTGATACCAAATACTTTAAACCTTTTGCTATGCATGAAAATTTTCTTGAATACATTCACACACAAAAACACACAAAAGCACCACTGGTTTCACATGCAAGGTCCCAAGAAGGACCATGGTCTGTCTTGCTAACAACATTAACTTAAAAGACAAGACTAGATTAGGGACTTACTTAGTGCCCGTAATGGGGGTGGATTATGAAGGACTAAAGGAAGAAGCAATCTTGGAGTCACACATCTCCCAGAAAAGCACATGGGAATGTGCTTATAAGGGGTAATCTCCCTTTCATGTGTAAAGGTCTTTTCTCCCACTGTTGTGTGCTTTGGGAGGGGGGAGAACAAAACTGTGATGGTCTGAGAACCAAAGCAAACAATGTCTACACAGTCGGAGTGGGGTCATTACACTTGCTCTTTTTTTTCTTTTTTGATAGGTGACCCACTTGGTCGAAATTACAAAGAGATGCAACATGGCAATCTAAACCACACTAGAAAGATGTGGAAGATTTTTTTTTTTTTTTAACTTAATTATTTATTTAAAGGGAGGATAGTGAGCATATGTTCATATTACCAAAATATATGTTATTTATGGTGAAGGTTTTAATAGAAATCCAGTTGTATATATCAGTTCAAGGATTTATTGGCTGGTATGACTCTAGAGGTTGTTGAGCAGAGTTTATAGTTAAATGGATGAAGTGAAAGCCAATAGCATTTTTTGAAATGTTTCATTATCAACACATCTATATCTATATATTACTAAAAGTTGAAACGTATCATTTAATGTTGCTACTATCACATTGAGCCATGTCATTTCCATCATCTTTTTTTGTATTTTTCCTATAAATTAAAAAAGTTTTTACACCTTTTAAAGTACTAATAATCTCCACCATAAATTTAAAATAGTTTTGATACATTTTAAAATACTAATAATCTCCACCATGAAGCCCCATTTCCACCATAAAAGCCCACTTTCTTGTACATTTAATTCCACCATAAAGCCCAAACCTAAAACCTTTTCAACTTAGACCATTTGTGAGAACTTTTTGAAACACAGTTACAAAATTTTTCATGCAAAACCCTTTCCTTCCCCTTCCCCACGTTTTCTTTCTCCATGTTTTTTTTCCTCCCCACGTTTCTTTTCTAAGGTTTCACATTTACTGCACGGTTTCAGATTCCTTCCCCTTCCCCTTCCCCACGTTTATGTTAAACCACTTCTTTCTTCTCTCTGTACGTTATTCTCCCTCTCTCCACTGCTCTCTTCACTCTATTTCCTACAACAACTTTGAGACAATTTTTCCATACAAGTTATTTCAAGCAAAGCCCCAAAAGCTAGAATGTTGTCAAGCTAGCACCCACCTTCAACAGCATCCCACCACCGTAACACCACCGGCACCACATTGATAAAGGTATTTTCTTATATACACAAATTTTGGCAATTATTATGATTTAAGTTTCATTGTTATGGACTACTTAGTTTTGATTTACGTAGCAGGCCTAGATTTGGTTTTGATTAAGGTTTAAAATTTAGAATTGGTTTGAGAGAGTTAGAGAGATGAGAAAGAGAAGGGCACCGTTGGAGGGCCTTGAACACCAAAGAATGAAACGTAGGCAGTTTTTATTGGTCTCGCTCAACCCATGCCAAAAAACCCACACAGTTAGCCCCTCTTATTTCAATCAATTTGCTTTCCTCATCCTTTACGTTTGCAATTATGTTAATGTCACTTTTTAAATTTTATTTTCATATGCTAGAAATTTACATATTTCTTTAATATATTTTTTGAATAACTTTTTGCTATTCAAATTTAATCTTCTCCAATCTATTAGAGTCTTTTTATTTGGACAAGTTCAGACACTAAAAAGAATCTTTTCTCTTTTGGCGAGTTTAGATGCAGCCTCTGCCTCTCCATAGCAATCTCTCTCCATCATTTTTGGGGTTCTTATTAATGTGTGTTTCATCTATGTATTTTGTTATTGTTGATGAGATTTGAAAATATTATTTTTGTTTATCTATTAAAGAATACAACTTTGTGTTTATTTAAATTATAAACTGTTGCTACTTATTGGGTTGTGTTCAATGCATTTTGTGATTTGCCATTTAATCGTAGGCCTAAGGTGAACTCATCATCTTTTCTCACCAAAGCCACTGCAAAGCTGAATAGAGGTAATCTAAGATAAACAAGTTTCTTCCTTTCTTCTTTTTTGGGAATTTAATTTGTTTTAAGATGAAGGCATATATATATATATATATTAAAGTTACAATTTGGCAAAGGCATCCAAAAAATTTACAAAATAATTTATTAGATGTAGGCAGCCAATTGCTTGCAATTAAGAGAGACTACAATTTCAATGAATTTTTTTCTAAAATGTCAATCTCCTCCTATTCCTATGACACGTATTTTGGTAGTAAACTTGGGATTGTTTGGCTTGACAATTAGAACATTAACAAATATGCTCTTTGTTCTTTATGAGATATATACATGTTGATTGTGATATTTATGTAGACATGTACTTATGCATGTCTATGTGCTTTTGCTTTTGGAAAATTGTACATTTTTGAGGTTCTTGAGTAAGGATCTATTGGTTTTTTGTTTTTGTTTGTTTTTTTTTTTTTTTGGTTATGTGTATATGTTGTTTTGATGTGTTAAGCATTCCAATTTTCGGTACTATTCAGTTTATAGAGGTAGATGTTAAATTGTGTTTATGTTTTAGCAATCTAACATTGATCATCTTGAATGTCATTTTATTTTATATAAAAATTGAATTACCATAAAAGCGATAAATGTATTAGACAAAAAATAAAATATAGAGGCCATCTATCTATTCATTGCATGTACTTGCTGTATTTATTTTTTCATGTTTGTGGTTGTACGTGATGAAGATAGGGTTACATACTATTTTTGCTTTATTGATTTTTTTTTTTTTTTTTGTAATAAGCTTAATTTAATTGCTGTATTTAAATTTTTTTTTTCTCCTTTGTTTTTATTAATTTTTATTTATATGTTGTTTTTAATTAGCACCAAAAGAATATACTACTATGTATGTACTTTACCAAAAGGTATAATTTGGTTTAATGAAAGAATTTTGATATATTGTGAGCAAGTTATTGGGGGTTTAATACATAAATTTTGAAGTTAGAATTGTGTGTTGAATTTGGCAAATTCACGGTAATGAAATAGAGTGAAAATTTTAGAAACTTCTCTGTGCAAGTTTAAGGCCTTGAACATCTAGGTAGTCTCTTTGCATGTTTTTGTTTCAATTCTTTTCCTTCCTCTAATATAGTTTTGTTGTTTAATTTGTCAGTTGAAATTGAAAAAAAAAAAAAAATTCCTTATTCTAGATGAAATTGTTATGAGTTTGTATTTTGTGACCGTGTTTAGTCTTTTTATGTGGGGACAATTTTGGGTTTTTTAATTTGAATGATGTAGGGCCCTAAGTTGCCAATGGTTTCTACAATGAGCACCTTTTGGGAATTTAGGCTTTTACTTTGGTTAATTGTTTTTTTTTTTCATTTTTAATTTGAATTTTCATAATTCTTAACTAATAGCATCATTGAATTTTGTGCATACATGTTCTCCTGTTTGAAAATGTAAAACACCCTATCTTTATCTTGCGTTTTTCAGTTCATAGCCTATCATTAATATTGGGCTAGAATTTGTTGGTTTAGGCTTGGTTACATTTACATTTGTTAATCTTTTTCTCATGAGATGATAGGATACATTTGTTAATATTTAAGCATGCATTGGAGGTTGTGTTCTATATAATTGCATGTTTTTAGTACATGATTTTTGTTCATATTCATTGCAGCATAATAGTCTCCTACTTTTCCCCTCTCTAATCTATAGTTCCTTGAGTTATTGTTCTTTTTGGTGAATAATTATCTTTGATATTGTTAGATCCTTCGCATGTGGTCTTCTAGGGTAAATATGAAGGTGAATTTTAATGATTCAAACAAATTTATTGACTTAATATTCAATTATATAAGTTAGATTTTATTTCTTTTTGTTGTCTTATGCTTCTTCTTCTCTCTCTCTCTCACTATTTTTTTTTTAAAGAAAGTAAATACGTGTGTAGGGTGTTATACCATTGTTTAAAAAAATTTCTTTCGAGTAGCTTTGTGAATTCTGAAGGAGAAAGGTCGTGGATACTTTGCTAATGCTTGCCATGCATAGTGCTGAACTTGGACATTGATGCTGAAATATATCCAAGGAACTTCATCTTTGAGACTAATCAAGTTTTTTATGTCTCTCCTCTTTCGGATAATGATTCAATGTAATTGTTTATTCAAGTAACTACAAGTAATTGTGATTTTAATGCAAAGTCCACTTGACACTTTTCTTAGCGTTCTTTGATTCAACGTTTCTGTGCTGCTCACAATTTGGATATTATCGAATCAATGATTCCCTTATTTTGGGTTGGTACTATTTTTAGTTTAGAAAGAAAAGAAAAAGTTTTATGGGTTTTTATTTGTACAACTAGTATTTTATTTTATATTTTATTTATAGTTTTCAATGCAACTAATATCAATTCAGTATACATACATGAAGGTGGAAATAACAGTGCTTGATGATCTTTCTTCTTCTTTTTTCCATGCATCGCATGGGTTAGCAACTAGTAATATGTAATACCCTAGATTATGCGGTAGATTGGTTAAGTATGTCTTGCATGAGTGTTTGTTGAGTCCCACATTAGGTGTTTACTAGGTCAAATTGGGCTATATAAACTATTGAATATTGCCTCAAATTCCTAATTATTTTTGGTTTGGGTTTTCTTGGTGTAGAAGGAAAGGTTTTTCCTTGGTGTGGAAGACAAGGATTCTCCGTGTCATAGAAGGAAAAATATTCATTATTGAAGAAGTAATGGGTATTACTTGTCCATTAAGGAATATAATTGAAGCTTTATAAATAGGCATTGTTGTAAAGGGTTTTTTGACTTTTGCCCAAGGTTCTTCCTTGTGGGGAGAGGTGAAAAACTCCTAGAAGAACATGTTGGGTTCATAAATAACCATTGTAATCCATATCATTGATAGTGGATATTTTTGTTGGTGTTGCCATTGAAGGTAGAACCATATTATATATTGGTGTCTCTTGTGAATGTTTTATTTTCTTGTCCATGTGAATGCGCTTTTGCTAGTCCCAAATCACAATAATTAATGTTAGAGCTTCTGTAGTTGCACAACATAAACAACTAAGAGGAGCCTCAATTGTGATAGATTGGTCCTTTTAGGGTACAGCATAAACGCGACTAATGCTTTCTTTGGGTACTTACATACTTAAGTCCAAAAAAAATCCATGCATTGTGTTGATGAAAATAGTAGTGGGTATTGTTGAGAGGGCATCTAATGAGATATGATATATCAAATATCTGCAAATCTGCCAGAAACTAGAAATAGCTATAGGCTACAAATGAGGACTAAGTAGACCAAGTTGTGTGAGTTCATTCAGATGTGCAGAAAATACCAACAACTGCATATTAGAAGCCAATCACTCTTAAGGAGCTACAGCATAGGCGCATAGCAAGGTCAAAATTGTGAGACAAGACTAAATAAGCTATCAATGTGTTGATGATAGAGAAAGGGGGTAGGGATATGGAGAAGGGAAAATGAAATCCATGGAGGAAAGTCAGACTCATCGAAACTATTGTTGCTCATATCCCTGCAGAATACACTTACAATCTCAACCAAAAAACATATTGATAGCAGTAATATTAAATAAATTTAACCTAAAAATAAAGATGGGAAATAGTATCCACTTGGAGTTCAAAAAAAAGGATAAATACATCAACAACAACAAAGGCCTTAGTCCCAAAAAATAGATAATTAATTGATCGTAAATTATAATGGTCTGATACTACTCACTTACGCCTGCAACACAAATGAAATTCATAGTCTTTTAGTAATATTATTGCAACTTACACATAGTGGAGGTTGTTCATGCCAATAAGGTTAGGTATAGGACCAGTCAGCTTATTGTTGGACAAGTACCTGAACAAAGAGCACCAATAGCTCTATTTGTAAAGTGAAATTTCCCACAAAAGATTATTTTTTAAAAAATCATTATAAGTGCTGTATTTAATATGTCTATCATCTTTACTTATAGCTCGCCAACATTTACAAGATTATTGAGGTTTGAAGGTACGGGCCCACCTAATGAATTCCTATCAAAGCGTCTGTAGCCAAAACAAGATTCTCAGTACAATAACTCGAAAGAGGTTCACAGCTGCAACAATCTTAGACTGATTCACTTTAGCATGTGAGCTAGATACTCACATCACCTCCAAATGCGTCACAGTTCCAAGGGTTGCAGGAATGTTGCCAGTGAGAAAATTGCTGCTAAGAAGCCTGTAGTGGGGGTAGGGGTAGAAAATAACTACTAAATTAACAGTGTTTTGCTATACAATTGAGAATATCAAAGTGAACTTCTTAGCTTCTATATCAAAGACGTTTGAGTTCATATTTGGCACTAGAGGTGGAGACTGAATATGAAAACAATGTTGTTTGTGTAACCAAATAAAAGTGGTTTGTGAAAAATAGAAAAGACAATCACACAGGAATACAAAAATTTACATGGTTTGGCTTAGGCCTATGTCCATGGGCGGCATCTAAGAGAAAGTTTCACTAAGAAAATCGGGATATTACAAGGTGCCACAAAAGCATGCTCACAAACCAAAACCTTAAATACACACAAATAGCTCTCTATCTCAAACATCAAAGAACAGGGAAACACCTATTCTCCACATATTAAACATGAAAATGGATGTAAAAAAGTGGATGTGAAAAAACAAGTGTAAGAGTATCATTGCCCTAGATTATCTATAACCCAAGTCAACTATGTGAAAGTCCGGTTAACACATTTGAACTTGAAGTACACACAATTGAATTCAAGCCATACATGCGGAAAACAAAAACATAACCAAAGAGAGGTGTGTTAGACATATTTCAAATGTCATATATGAAGTCTCATAAAGCTTGCAACATAGTTGTACCGACAAATTCTAGACAATGGCTCAGATTCAAGAAGCTTACAAATGTTTCAGAACCATATTTGAGTTGAAAAGTTTAGATGGAATTTCGCCTGAGAACTTATTCTTTTCGAGATGTCTGTAGATGACTTAGATTGCGATTAATTGGAGAAAATGAACTATTTAGCTTGAAATTACGTAGACTTGACATACAAGTGCTTTGCCTTAACTAGCATATCGAGACCAGGTGTATTGCCATCAGAGACTGGTAGAGGTCCATCAAGCTGGTTTTCAGCTAGGTCTAGCCAACAAAGGTTGGAAAGACAACCAATAGAAGTAGGAATACGTCCACGGAAGCTAGAATTATTCAGAGATCTGCATTGATAGAGAATGAAAAGTTCCTGAAAATTCAGTGTCCATTGGCTCAAAAATGAAACTGTAATAGATATAGCTTCATACGGGAGATTTACAAGATGCAAAAATATATCCTTCATCCAAAACAGTGTGCAAAATGGATGATAACTTGAGAGACACAAGTAATGGCAGACATGCATTAAAAATTAAAACAATAGTAGAAAACCAAGTCAAAGCCTTACAGAATAGTTAGCCGCTGTAGATTTCCTATTGTGTCTGGAATAGAGCCAGAGAAACTGCAACCGATCAGGTTTCTGGTGTGCAAGCAAAAAGCAACAGCTTAACAGCAAGGATCTAAAACACAAGTTTCGTATGAGCTAATCCTGTGACAGCAATTGATATTTCCTTACAGGTTTATTAGGTTCATTAAATTCCCAATTGAACTTGGAAGTTGTCCTGTTATGTTCTTGTTGTAAGAGAGATCCCTGTGTGAAAAAAAAAAAAAAAAAAAAAAAAAAAAAAAAAAAAAAAAAAAAAAAACTGATAATTAGGAATGAACTTGCAGATGACTGACTGAAGAAGCAACAAGTGAATACTGCATCATATAATGGAGTAATTGATTTCATCTATTTGTGAAATAAAACCAAAAATAAAATTCCGTAGTCACTATATTTATGATAATAATCCCTTGAAATAGTTGATTTATGGGATGCATGTCTCAAAGATAAAGGGCTCCCAGGCAGGAGGTATGAGCTGCCTCAGATGTTGTTGAGCATTGAATCTTTAGACATCTGAGTACTGAAAGCCTATGAAAACAGATGGTAGCCAAGTTTTTCCTCAACACAATAGTTAAATTGGATTACCATAAAAACAGAAGCAGCCAAGTGCAAATAAAAGCAAATAAATGACCTACAAAGTCTGCAACTCAGACAACTGGCTGATCTCACTAGATAGTGTCCCCATCAAATTCATGCTTGTCAATATTCTGGAATAAAGAACAGTCACATAAATATATATAGATATATATAAAATGGACAGAAATAAAAACCTTAAAAAATCATTATAGGGTGAAATTACAAGGAGGTCACACGCAAATTGTTGCACCTAATCCCTCCCCAATTGTCACAAGGATCAGCACTACCCTTCCAATTTGGTGTGTTCTTCAACTCATCCTGGAGAGACAGTAGACCATTAACTGCAGCAAAAATTATAAAACAGTATTAATAATTGAATCACCAAAAATGGTGGTGGAATAGAAAAAATATGAATGGTCAAATAAAACTATACAAGGATTATATGATGATAAGTTACACATGTAATTATGGGAGAAGGAAGTGCCATTTGAGGTGGAGTTCATTAGCAAGCATTACATTTGAATATGTACTAAACTGAGAGGAGGATTAGGACTAGCCTTATTCCATTTTAGGCAAGAAATTTTCAGGACATGGTCGCAATCTACTGTTATTTCAGCAACCCAAAGCACAAAAATAAAGCCCCATCCAAGAGATGATTTTCTTGTTCCATTATATCATGGGGATGTAACTTGAATCAAACTATACAACACTATCAATCTTAACTTATGAGTGCTACCAGATAAATGTGCACTGTGCCTGTAGAAGAGGGAGTGTGTCAATCTATTGTCATATGCAGTTAATGGAACAAAGGGTAACTCTCCAAGGCACTGATCCACAACCTTCACACTGGAAATCATTGATAATCACCTAACAAAAACAGTAACCCTCTGTGTGCTGTGGAGGAATTGCATATCGCGCATGAACCACAAGTTGTAAACATGTTAACCCTTTATTGTGCTAAAATCAAGGGATCCTCATAGGTAAACTATTGCGTGCGTGTGTGTGTGTGTGTGTGTGTGGTGTGTGTGTGTGTATACACAGTTTGTATAGCACCTCATTGTACAGAAATTGCAAAAGATAGACAGAGGCTGAGTACCAAGCCCTTGCCAGTACAATTTAGAACAATTTTGTTCTTTCTCCATCTGCTTACTACAACAAGAACAAATGAAATTCATCCCCCAGGTGGGTCAAATTATTGTCTGAAGTTCACCAAACTGAATGTATTTTTCAGTTTTGTTGAGAATGATTAAATTATTAAGTAGAAGACATTTCAAGAATAAAAAGTCCAATTTATAGTCTTTGCCATGTTTCTGTCTCAGCAATTCATTCACATATGATAACAAGGAAAAAATGATTAACAAAGAAAGAAAAAGAGAAAGCAATTGAAGTGAACTTACAGTCGTCGTTGGCTGTGAGTGGTATAACCATATATTGCATGAAAAGCAGCAGCAGCAGCAGCAGCAGCAGCAGAGTTCCTGTTCTTCCACCCATTTGGCTTCAAAGTTCAAAGTCACCGAATTGAATAAGGAATGATAATAAATTATGTAAATCCATTTGAGGTAAGATTGATACTAAAAAAGACAAAGTTGCAGAAGTAGTGATTACACCTAAATGGTTAGTTCTTCTGAGCTTTCTTTCTCTCCCCTGTAGGAGCTTTCTTTCTCTCTCCACTCAGTAAGAGCTTACTCTCTCCCTTGGGGGCCTCTCTAAGGGTTTTTCTCTTGGTCTACTCCATTTTAAAATTGGTTGTAGGCCATTTTTTCGTTCAGCAGTGTATGGATTGCGAAGTAGTGAGTAGTTTGGAAAAGTTTAAGCTTACTAAAGAAGAAGAGGAAGATATTGTCATTGCTAATAGTAGTAGCTCTGAGATTTTTGAAGAATGCTCTCTAAGTTTATTTGGGCGTCTTCTTTCAGATCGTCATCAAAACTTGAGAGCTTTGAAGAACACTTTGAAGGCAGCATGGAAGATAGGTTCTGACTTGAGGATTGTGGAGGTGGGAAATAATGTTATACAATTTAAGTTCAGTTCAAGTTACCAGTTAGAGTGGGTAGAAAAAAACGGTCCTTGGAATTTTGAAAACAATCTACTCCTCCTCTGTCAGTGGAGGAAAGGTTTGACATCTAAAAATATCTGTTTCTCCCATTCTCCTTTCTGGGTACAGATTTGGGGTTTACCATTTGAGAATATGGCTGAAGAAATTGGAAAGAATATTGGTAGCAAGATTAGGAGGGTATTAGAAGTGGATAAACGAGCTATACAAGCGGGTCAAGCCAAATTTTTAAGGATAAGAGTGGAGGTTCCGATTGATAAACCTCTCCGTAGAGGGGGGTATGTTAAGAATGAAGAGGGTGGAAGATATTGGGTTGATTTTAGATATGAGAGACTCCCTGTTTTTTGTTACATATGTGGAGTTCTTGGGCATGATGAGAAGCATTGCCCTTTAAAACCAATGGAGCAATACGCAGAGAGGCAATATGGTGAATGGTTAAAGGCAGGAGGGGTTTTTAAAAATGGAGGTGAAAAGGAAAAGGTGAAAGAGAAACCAGTGGCTGAAAAAGAGAGTTCGTCATCGTTGATGAAGGGTGGCGAAGCTGGTGAAGAGGTTGGTGCTGTAAGGGAGAGCTTGCCATCTATGGTGGTCAGTGACGGAGCCGGTGAAGAAGCCGGTACTGAGATGATGATGGATGCAGCTCCTATGGGAACAGTGAGGGGTCTTGTCATGTCGAATCAGAGGGGGCAGGAAGAGCAAATCGGTAGGGGTAACAGTGGAGCAGAAATTTCTAAAGTAGGGCTGGATCAGATGGCACGTGAGGAGCAAGTATGTTTCAAAACCGGCTTGGTCAAGAATGAAGCGGAAGGAAATCAGGTAGTTCAAATTGAAGTGGATAATAGTGTTGGGCCGGTTATTAGTGAATTTAAAGGGTCAAGCCCAATAAATTAAAAACAGGCCGAGCAATTAAGTGAAGAAAGGAATATGTATCAGCAAGGCCCAATCCAAATGGTTAAAAATGCAGCAAAGGGCAGAATTAAAAAGATAGCAAGGGAGACAGGTGTGGCTCAAGGTGCTGAGAAGGATGGACAAGCCCAGGAGGTAAGTAAAAAAAGAAAAGGTTCTGAGGAATTGTTTTTTATTTCTGATAGTAGTACCCAGAAACATTTTTGTGGAGGGAAAGATGAAGGTGGTGAAAATTTAATTTCTAAAACGGTAGTGACTGCAAAGCAGCACCGCCTGGATTAATGAATGCACTAGGTTGGAACTGCCCGGGACTTGGGCAACCTCGGTTCGCTAGTTAGGTTGAATTGTTGTGCTGAAAATCTCTCTAGATGGAACAAAATGGTTTTTGGGCAAATTCCAAAACAGATTAAGAAGAAAAGGGAGTCCCTTAGTTCGCTAGTTCTCAAAGATAAGGATGGCAGCCTGGGTAGTGAAATCAATATGCTAAGGAAAGAGATTAATGATTTATTGGATAGTCAAGAAATTATGTGGCATCAGAGATCAAGGGTGCAATGGTTAGGCCTTGGGATCGGAATACGAAATACTTCCACTCTAGGGCCTCAAATAGGAAAAAGAGAAATGCCATCAATAGTATTATGGATGATAATGGAAATTGGCATGAGTCTATGGAAGGTATTGCAGAGGTGGCTGTGTCATATTTTAAAAACCTGTATACCACATCCTATCCATCTCGTATTTTGGATGTCCTTGATTCAATCCCCACTAAAGTCACGGTTGCTATGAATCAGTTCCTTATCCAAGAGTTCACAAAGGTGGAAATTGAGGCTGTGCTAAAACAGATGCACCCAACCAAAGCCCTAGGCCCTGATGGTATGTTTGCTGTTTTCTTTCAAAAATATTGGGGTATTGTTGGTAATGATATTATATGCATGGTCTTAAATGTTCTAAACTCAAATATGTCTATGGCTGAAATTAATAAAACAAACATCACTCGGGTGCCTAAAATAAAAAACCCCCACAAAAATATTTGATTTTAGACCTATAAGTCTATGTAATGTTGTTTATAAACTCATATAAAAAGTGTTAGCCAATCGTCTCAAAACTATCATTCCCTAAATTATTTCGGAAAATCAAAGTCCATTTCTTTCCGGGAGATTAATTACAGATAATGTTCTTGTTGCTTTTGAACTTATGCATTATTTAGAACATAAGAAGAAGGGTAAGGATGGTTTTGTAGCAATAAAATTATATATGAGCAAAGCTTATGATAGGATGGAATGGAGTTTTATTAAATAAGTGATGGAAAAGATGGGATTTCATGAAAAATGGATTAACTTGATCATGCATTGCATCTCTACAGTTTCTTATTCTATCCTCATTAATGGTGCTGCTTATGGTAGTATAACTCCTACTAGGGGTCTCCCTCAAGGAGACCCAATTTCATCATATATCTTTTTATTATGTGCAGATGGCTTTTCCTCCCTTATTAAGAATGCTGCTAGGAACCAAAGAATTAGTGGAATTTTAATATGTAAAGGAAGTCCCAAGATTACACACATGTTTTTTGCAGACGACAGTTTGCTGTTTTGTAAAGCAAACAGACAAGAGTGCCAAAACCTTATTGAGATTCTCTAGCTGTATGAAGCTACCATGGGCTAGAAAATTAATGCGGATAAATCTTCAGTGTTCTTCACTGCTAATACCCTTGATGATAGAAGAAGTGAAGTGTTGAATATGTTGGGTACAATGCAAGATACCCGGCATAAAAAATACCTTGGCCTACCTTCAATCATCGGCAAGTCTAAAGTGGAAATATTTGCAGAAATTAAAGAAAGAGTAAGGAAAAAACTATCGGGGTGGAAGGATAAGATGCTATCGGTGGGTGGCCGAGAGACTCTTATTAAAGCTATCGCTCAAGCAATTCCAACACTATGAGCTGTTTCCAGATCCCCAAAAGTCTTTGTGATGAGATTGAAAGTATGATGAGACAATTTTGGTGGGGTCAAAGGGGTCAAGAATCAAAAATGGCTTGGGTTGGTTGGAAGAGTATGTACAAGTCAAAGCTGAATGGAGGAATGGGTTTTAGAAATTTGCAGGCTTTCAGCCTTGCTATGCTAGCTAAGCAAGGTTGGAGACTAATTTCGAATCCTAACTCTTTGGTGGCCCAAATATATAAAGCAAGATATTATACGCATGGTTACATTTTTAGAGCAAAACTTGGATCACGGCCTTCCTATGCTTGGAAAAGTATTTTTAATGGGTTGGAAGTTGTGAAGAGAGGAACCCGGTGGCAAGTTGGCAATGGGAAGAGGATACATATTTAGGAGGATAAGTGGCTGCCTACCCCAACTACGTATAAAGTGATATCTCCACCAAAACCCATGAAGGATTTTCCCACAGTCTCGGCATTGATTGACAAAGATACGAGGAGGTGGAAAGGTGATGTAGTGAGGTCTTCATTTTTGCCTTTTGAGGCAAGAACTATTCTGAATATACCTATTAGTTACAACCTCCCCGAAGATCAAGTCATATGGGTTGGTAATAAAAAGGGAGAATTCACTGTGAAAAGCGCCTATTATATAGCGGTTGGGGTTTTAGATACAAAGGAGGTAGGTGAGAGCTCTTCGGGTAATCCTAGGTGTCCTCTTTGGAAGAAGTTATGGCACCTAGACATCCCTTCAAAAATGCAAATCTTTGCTTGGAAAATGTGTATGAATGCTCTTCCTACCTTTGAGAACTTGCGAAGAACAGGAGTGAATTTGTGTGAAATATACCCGGCTTGTGGGAAGGAGTCAGAATCAATTTTCCATGCTCTTGTTAGGTGTGATTTGGCTAAAAGAGTGTGGAGATGTTGGGAGGATGGTCCTGTTAACTTATTGAATATAAACATGGATGTGACAGACATTGCAATGTTAATTTATGAGGCTGGAACGTCTCGAGATTTGGAGATTTTCTTTGGTGTTGCTTGGGCAATCTGGTATAACAGGAACAAAATTGTGCATGAGTATTCAAGTCAGCTACCGGAGCTTATTTGGAGTTTTGCTAGGAGTTATATTCTAGAATTCAAGACTGCCTCGAAAACTTGCTCTCAACAATTGAATCTGACAGAAGAGAAATGGATTGTGCCTCCTCCAGGGGTTTTCAAGATTAATGTTGACGGTGCGACATCTGAAAATGACAGAAATTCAAGTGTGAGAGCTGTTATAAGAGATGCTGCTGGCTCTGTTCTCGCTGCTTGTTGTAAGTATCTTCAGGGACAATATTCGGTGGAGGAGGTTGAAGTGCTAGCTGTGGAGTGTGGTCTAATTCTAGCTAGGGAGCAGAAACTTTCTCAAATTAATTTGGAATCTGATGCTTTAACTACTGTCAATAGAATCATAGCAGCTGATACTAATGGCTGTCTTGGTCACTTGTATCAAGGTATTCAGTGCTTGCTTTCTTCTTTTAATTGCTGGAAAATTAAACATGTGAAACGAGACTACAACAAGGCAGCTCATGAATTGACAATGTATGCAAGGCAGAGGGAAATGTCTCAGGTCTGGAAGGGAGTTTGTCCTCCCATGATAGTGCACGTTGTCCAGGCTGATTGTGGTTAGTTTGTACTGGTTTCATTTTATTTCCTTTGCTTGTTGTACTCCCTTTTCAGTATGCTTATGATCTTCCAGTTGGTTGATGTTTCAAAAAAAAAAGTAGTGATTACAATAATTCCGACACAACTACCAGTGTCCACTGTCTGACTAAAGTACTTAAATATATAAATTAATCATAAATGATAACCCCTTGAGACCACAGGTTGCCTGCAACTTATCTAATAACGTGACCTTGACCTTGACCTTCCATTTAATAAAAAATTAATATTATCTAATAACGTGAATAGGAGGGAAGTTAAAAATTAAATGACAAATTTCCATTTCCTCCTTTAGCTTTAGGCTTTAGCCTCTCCTCTTCTCTTGAGCTTTTTCCGTTTTTAATCAATTAATTAATGACTGGAACTGCATGGGGTTTGTCTTTTGTTCATTTCAATGATATATTCATAAGTTTATTGTCATTCGTATCCAATTGCGCGTTGTCTTCTACTTACTTCCTTTAAATTGAGTCCACTATGACTGCCCTTAGGTTACGGTTACCACACAATATTCAACTCTGAATTAATCAATGCTTTCTTTTATTGCTCCATTCTCTCTCTGCCAATTGTAATTGTTTGGGACCTTGTGTCTCCATCCAATACCTAACTTTTCTAATTCCATAAAAAAGGTATGCCCATTTAAACTTTTTAAAAGTCGTCTCACGCCCAAAAAGTTTGTCCCAAATCACAATAGAGCTATTGTCCCCGACCCACTCTATGCTTATTGAAGATATTATTCATGTTATTTACACAAATGATTTTTTAAATAACAAAATTTAGCTCGTGTAGTCTTAAGTGAATTTTGACAACTTTACCATTAAATTATATATTCTTCTTATATTCTACAAGCTTGTAAAATTTCTATAAAATTAAAAATTAATGATTGTGTTATTAATAAATTATTTAAATTGAAAGTTTTTGTAATTTAAAATTATGCATAAAATATAAACTTATAGGTCATATAGTAAATAATATCCGATTGGTAAAAAATTTTGACATGAGTATTAAAAGTGTAAAGATTCTAAAAAACATGTAATCCAACAATTAGATTTTCAGAATATGTAGTAATATCAACAATATTAAGTAAAGTTGTATTCTTAGGCACTACAACTAATTTTGTAATTAAATTTTGTTCATTTTTAAATTAATCATGTAAATTTTTTAAATATAATATATGTCTTATAAACCGCCATGAAGTGGAACAGAAGAAATAGCTTCAAATTTAGACTTTGTTCATCACATGGGCACCAATCTTGCCCAACTTTGAATGGGATGATTAAAACTCATTCCCAAAAGCAAATGAGACAAAGATGGGATGAGGGTTAAATATTTGCTTTGAATTAGGTTAAGACGGGTTAGGTATATTGGGGACCTTGACATGATTATACATATAGTGTGATTTTTTGTCTCTAAACTTTGAGTTTTTAATATCTTTTTCTGATGAATTATTGAATTTATAGTATTTATATTTTAAGATTTGAAGTGTTCATGGTCTTTAATTATTGTATTTTTATGGTTTGAGATGTTTTTGTAACATTGAAACCTAATTTTAAGTGTTTTATGAGTTATAATTTAATGTATATAACTTAAATCAAATTTCAATAAATTATAAAAATAATTACATACATATTTTTTATGATGATGATTGAGTGTATGTCATGCTAGTTAGTTGCCCTTTTCTCGTATAGCAGGGATGTGTGTTAATTTTCAAGTAGATTAGCGCGAGTTCAACTTTTAAAGTAGCAGATCAAGTTGGATGGCAAGTTGAGTCTTTTTTAAATAGCCATAACCCAACCTAACCCACCTAGATATATATTCATCTCTTTTTACACTTGATCTCATTTTAATATGAAAAATGAATAATACTTTCCCAACATATTTATAAGCATACATAGTGACATAGATATAGTACCCAAAAATATTTTTAAAGAAAAAAGTTAGAAAGTTCTCATGGTTAAAGACCTATGTATTTTGATATATGGAAACATGAGTCAATTCCTAAATTTTTTCCAATGATTTAAAGATGAAATATAACTTCTTAAATTTCTCTGTAATTAGTAAAATAATTTTTAAAGTTTTTATATTATATATAACTAAAGCTAACTCGCCCAATCTGCCAAGTTGAAACCGTCAAAATTTTCAACCGATCAGCTGTTTTTGGAGGTTGATGGGTTGGTGGCTATTTCAAAAATTTCCAACCTGTTAATGGCAGATTGGTTAAAAAATTTCCCCTTAACTTGTCCAATCTAATACATGCATAGTCCTACTGTCTAGGACCACTCAAATCCTCTAGAAGTAAGAAGATCCTCAAAGATGTTTGAAACTTCATGCTGAGATTAAGAGCTTAGATTTTGGAGGAAATGCTTAAATATTTCAAAGAATCAAAGTGGAAACTAATTTTTTAAGGTGGATACATCTTATTCCATTTTTAATCAATTTTTTGAACCAACCTTTCAATGACGATTCAATTTCCTTAACAAACCAAAAACATAATCATTTTGCTATATATATTATTAACAAGCTAGGAACATTCTCCACAATATAAAAAAATAAAATTATATCATCAATTTCAATTACAAATTCTGATTCTTTGCCATGTGAAAACAACATCCCCTATCCAATATAAAGCACGTAGCTCAACATTCAAAATGTAAAAAAGCACACACTCAATGAGGCTCTATCTTTGAAGTTGGAAAAGCCCCACTGTACTCAAACTCAAAGGTCTCATTGTAGTAAGGATGGCCAGAATTCCCCTTACTTACCTCATAATTGTCTGAAGTAGATGTAGATTCAGCATCGGGGTTCAAACCAGCTATTTGCATTATGTTCTCAATCCCTTTGACCACATCACCCATTGCAGGCCTGTTAGCTCCTGATTCTTCAACACACCTCATTGCCAAGTCCACAAACTTCTCTAATCCTTTCAGTGATGTTTGCAAACCAATGGCGGGGTCAAGAATTTCATGAAGGTTGTATAATGCTTTTGTTTTATCCATTGCCATCTGCACCACTCTGACAATGTATTTCCCCCGTTCAATTGGCATTCTTGCAGTTACCAGCTCCAACATTACCACTCCATAGCTATATACATCACTCTTTTCAGTCAACTGTTGGGTCATGTAATACTCAGGATCCAAGTAGCCCTAAACCATAATAGAAAATCAACTCTCAATGCTAGAATTTGATGCAATGCCATTTAATTCAAAATGATCTCAAGGCTTGAATGCACATCCTTAGTCAAGGGAATCATGTGTGCTGTTTGTTAAGAAAAATTTAAGTTCTAGACACATGCATATGACTATATGGTCCAACAAGATATGGTAAGAAGCTACCTATGAAGAAAGATTTGGTGATGGGACAATTTTCTGCAAACATCTTGATCCAATTCTTCCATTACCAAATGTAATTAGATTATAAGCTCCTAATGATTATTTTCTCATTACAAATCACATGGTAGAGAACACAAATAAATGTTTTGACTGAGTTTATAATAAACCACAGTTGTCCTCCATCATTCTTATTTTCCTATTCATTTTTATAGAAACGCATTAATTACTGCAGTAGTGGTTAAAAGGATTTTCCACTAACCATTGTGCCCTTCACTTGAGTGGTGATGTGATCCCATTCATCATCACCTTTAGGTTTAGAGAGACCAAAATCAGCAACTTTTGCATTTATGCGCTCATCAAGCAGAATGTTGGTTGATTTAATGTCCCTGTGTATAATAGGAGGGTTGGCAAGTTCATGAAGATAGGCCAGTCCTCTTGCTGCACCTAGGGCTACTTTTAGTCTCCTCATCCAATCCAACTTAATTCCTGACTTCCCTGCATAAGCAACAGCTACCTCATTTAACTTTTATGAAGAATTATATTAGCATTCTCTATAGGCTAATTTACATTTTCTGGAAAGAAGCAATCAGAAGGTGAGGGAAGCATTATAACACAATGATGGTGAATCCTCTGAGGTTGTCACTGGATGAACACTGCTAAAATATAACAGATTTATTAATTGCATCTTATTGTGTGGTTTGCTTTATTTCTTTTGCAAGTAGATACAAGAAATATGGCCTCCCTACTGGTGCCTTAATGGTGAGTATGGTATAAATTCTTGTTAGAGTTAGTCTTGTTATTTCTTATATTAGCTTGCTATTATTTACATTAATGCAAGAGTATTCTTGCTATATCACTCTACTATTAATATGTGCTAAGGTTGGGCATGTTTGATGTGTATGCTCTAGCTTGAGAGGGGGTGTTGGAGTTTCCTTGTTATTTCTTTATATTAGCATAGGGGTATTCTTGTAATCTTTCCATATCACTCTAATATGACCATTTTTTAACAACACTAATAAACAAAAGAGTTCCATGATATTTTTTTAATAAAGTAATGCACATGAAGTGTCAAACAGTACTAGAATTCGTATAAAGGAGGTGAGGCATTGGATGGAAGTACCTGAGAGGCTATCCTTCAAAGTACCATTTGGAACATGCTCATATACAAGCATTTGTTCACCTTGATCGAAACAAAAACCAACAAGGCTAACCAGATTCTTATGATGAACCCTTGATAGAAGTTCAATCTCAGTTTTGAACTCATACCCACCCTGCAAAGATTCTTTATGGGCTCGTTTGATGGCAATCGGTTGACCAATGGGAAGAGTCCCTCGATAAACCTGTAGAAATGTTGACAGATTAGACATTTGGTTTTTATTTTGAGACAGGCATAGTTCAGAAATATTGTGAAAAGCTTAAGAAGCTTTTATTAACAAGAAAGAAATTAATGGGAGAACAAGGAAAATTTTGGAAAGGAAATTAAGCATTTGAAGTGCCAGAAGAACAAAACAAATTGCATGAATATAAAATATTTCTTGTTATAGAACTTGAAGAATCTTCTGATATATTGTCAAAAATTAAGCAAACTATTAATATACTGACAAGAGTAGTCATAATCAAACCTTCCCATAACCACCAGATCCAATAGAATTTTCTTCAGAAAACTTGTTGGTGTACTTCTTAAGCTCTTCAAAGGAGAAGCATCTTGCTCCTTTTAATTGAGGAATGCCACCACTGCCACCATTTGAATCCCACTGTGCTGCATTTGTATGGAATGAAAGTGATAATATACCCTTAAAATTTAATATTAACAACTCTGAAGTGCCAAGTTTACATCATAGCTATCTTACAAAAAGGATTCAATTGCTCGGAAGCTCTTTCTGCTCTTCTCTTTTGGCGGAAAGCATAGACCCCTGCAAGGAGTAATAATAGAAGCAGGACAGTGCCACCAACTGCTGCTCCAATTATAACGCCTATACTCAAAGACTTTTTGGTTTCTGTAGAAACATAAAAAATGGCACGAAAGAGGGAGAGCAAGAGAGAGAGATTGGTCATAATAATATCAAGCTAACATTGTGACAATTTTTGTTTTTAGAGATGCATCACAATAAGACAAATCCAATATTGGAAGTACTACTTTCTATTTAAATGTGAATTTGAAGTTACCTGCATACCAATCATATGGAACAGGATCAGGTAAAAAATAGTAAGGTCCAAAATCATCTGGGGGCTTAAAACTCTGATTGCTGAGCACAAACCCAACCTGAGAAAGTCCTGTTCGATTGAAAGAACCTTGGCCAGACGGGAAGATTTGTAGTCTTATTTTAAAGTCCTCAAAAACGTCTTTGAATGGGTTACTGAGGGAGACCGAATTTACAGGCAGTTTTTCAAAAGATTTCATAAGATACGCCTCAAGATCTTTGTAGTAACTTGAGTCTCTCAAGTTGAGATGGAAGTTGCTCTGAAAATTAGAATTCCACTGTATGGATATGCGCATAAACAGTTGGGGCTGGAAACTTGACCCGAACTGCAGGAAATAGGTTGACAGTTATTTGGAGGAGTCGAGTATGATGAACCACTATTTGGTTGGGTGCAGTAACTCCGGGATATGGGTTGTTCGCAAGTCTACAGATAATAAAGGACAATTAGCCCAATGATGTCAGACCTTTAAAATCAGTTAAAAAGAAATATCATGGATATTTGACTTCCAATAATGATAAAATAGTTATTTCTTCAACAATGCATTTAAAAAATAAACAACCAAAGTAACTAATTATGGCTTACCTCAATTCCTTATTGTACCCTCCAACGATTTCTGTGTATTCAGAAATCAAATTGTTCTGTAGATCAATGAGTTGCAATTGCTTGCTATAGGTGGTGCCAATATTTAAGGAACCATTGAGCTGGTTGTTCTTTAATAATCTGTCCCCACATGTCAGATCAGTCACACAATTTGTTTAGTTGTATGTGTGTGTATAGCTAGACAGATTTCATTGTGTTTGAACCTATGGAAATTATATGTTTGATTCACATTGAAATCAGTGCTACTTGAGATCAAGCTAATACTCACACAGTTTGTAAATTGCGAAGGCTGAATAAGGAAACAGGAACTTCTCCTCGAAGTTGCGTGTTTTCCATCTCTCTGCCAATAAAAGATTTAAAGGTTGAAATCAATACTAAAGAATTTAAACCTTTTCCCTGTTTGAAAGTTTCCTGAATATATTCACACACACATGCAAACCCAAGAGAGAGAGAGAGAGAGAGAAGAGCACCACCAGTTTCACATGCAGGGCCATATGGCCATCCCCAAGCCAGAGGAGAGATGCTTTAGGTTGACAATGAAAACTCTTATATATACCCTAACAAACCCAAATTCTTGCACAAGAAGCATTATGGTTTGTCCTGAGAACTTAATTGACAAGACTGGATATGGGACCCACTAAGTCAAATTTACAGGGAGATGGAAGACTAGAAGTGTAAACAACACAAAAAGAATGACCAGAATATATACTATTGATGGTAAGGTATTAACAGAAATCCAACTAAATGTTTCACTTCAATAATCTATCAGTTGAAAAGAATCTAGATGCTTTTGTGCAAAGAGTTTAAAGCTATTGACAGAGCCAATAGCTTTTTCTGGAAAGATAACTATTGAACCCAAAGAAATTTAGAAGAAGACCATCAGCAGCCATCCTTTATACAATATAGACTAGCAAAATCATGTCCATGAGTTGTGCAGACACCAGATTGATTCTATAATGCTATTGATTTTGTTGGCCTGACCTGACTTTGATCATGATTTGATAATGATTTTTGACTTTAAAGACATTTTTGATTGCTATTCCCTTCCCTATTATGTAATCTCATCATGAGTTTATTTTCTTTTCATGTTTGATGTAACTTAGAAGGACCAAAGTTCATTATTATAGATAGTTGATCATGGATTAATGAATTTTGGATTTGAAGGTTTTTTTCCCCCCCAATGCTTGGAGGTGATTCCAAGAAGGCACAGGTGCTGATTCCTAAGCTCCTATCATTCTTGAATGCTTGATGTTGACGCCATGAAACTTTTGGTGATGATTCTTGGATTCAATTTCACAGTTTTCCTCACTTGGTGTTGATTCTAAGTAAACCCTAGGTGCCAAATCTAGGTCCTATCCATTTTTTTATTCTTCTCTTTGTTTCTCAAACACAAAGTCCCGTTTTAAAGTTCATTGTCTCCTACATCAAAATAGTAATGGGTATTGTTTGAGAAATATGTGCAGTAGATGATATATGATATAATCAAAATCTACTAATTGCCATCTACTAATTTGCCATAAATTAGAAGTCGCTACACATGAGAACAAAGTAGGCCAAGTTGTCTTCAGTTCATCCAAACACACAGCAAGGACTAATGACTGTACTGGCAAGGACACGTTGTACTTAAACAAAGGGAACAAAGAATGGTAAATTGTAAGATAAGACATCATAAGGTCTAATATAAACAATGATATATTAGACAAAGTAGAATGAGCAACCGTAAATATTTCAAAAATGTGTTTATACATACATACATACATACATACATACATACATACATATATATATATATGCATGTGTGTGTGCACGCGCATGTGTGTATATATATATACTGTGATACTCCGAATTGTGCGGATTTGATTAGATTGGATTGGATTGTTTTGAGTGTGGATTATACAGATGTGTGCTGAGTCCCACATCAGGTATTACTAGATGGATCTTGGGTATAAGTGATTTTGAGGATTGTGCAACTTGACTATTCATTTTTATCATCAGTTACAATGGTCTGACAATGCTCATTAACCCCTGCACCACAATTTAAATTCAATCTCAAGTAATATTAACGCAACTTACAAATAGTTGAGGGAATTCATGCCAGTAAGGTTGGGAATCGGACCAGACAGGTTATTGTTGGACAAGTACCTGAAAACAGAGCACCAAAAACTCTCTTTGTAAAGTAAAATTCCCACATAAGATGATATAAAATTTTCATTAAACAAGTATAATGCTGCATTTGGTGTGTCAGTATTTTTTGCTTACAGTGGTTAACATTTACAAGATTGTTGATGTTCGAAGGCATGGGTCCTGTTATTGAATTCCTATCAAAGCGGCTGTAATGAAAACAAGATATTCAGTACAATAACTAGAAAAAGTTCACAGCTAGCAACAATCTTGGTCTGAAATCACTTGATTATGTGAGCTAGATACTCACATCACCTCCAAAGTCCGCACAAGTCCAAGGGTACTTGGAATCATGCCAGTGAGTTTATTGCTTCGAAGAATCCTGCAAGAAATATATACAACGGCAGTAGGAAGGTATGACTAAATTGACTGTGTTTGGCTATACATTGAGAATATCAAAATGAAGCTTTTTTCTTAGATTATATGTCCAATTCTTCAAGCTGACAGCATTAGAGCAAAAAATGATGCAGAGGCAAAATTCAGAAAATTAAAACAAAGACGTGAACCAAAGAGAGTCCATTATACATATATTTCACACATCATTATATGCAGTCTTTATTGAAGCTTGCTAACTAGCTGAAAGTAAACCAATAGAACTTACAAATGTATTAGAATCATTGATGATTTGAAAAGTTCAGGTGGAATGTTTCCTGAGAGCATATTATTTCCAGATGACTGTAGATGATGAAAATATTTTAGATCATCATTAAGTGGAAAACACAAAGTAAACAGCTTGAAACAGAGAAATGACATACAAATGTTTTGCATGAAGTAGCATATCAAGACCAGGTGCAGTCGCATTAGAACTGGTAGGTGTCCTTCAAGCTGGTTATTGGCGAGATCAAGCCAGTAGTAAAGTTGGAAAGAGAACCAATAGAAGCTGGAATTGGTCCATTGAAGCTATTATTTATTGAGATCTGCAATTCATAGCAAATGAAAGTTCCAGAATTCAGTGTATGTTGGCCTAAAAGCGAAACTGCCTCAAATTGTGATTTAGAAGAAAAAATAGACCCTTTATCCGGAAAATCATTGTCTACAAAATGGAGGAAAACTAAAGAGCTGTAAGTATTTCATTGCATTTGATATTCCATTTAAACGATAAGAATACAAGTCAAAAATCTTACAGAATTGTTAGCAGCTTTAGGTTTTCCTATTGAGTCTGGAATTAAGCCAGAGAAACTGCAACCAATCAAGTTTCTATTGTACAGAAAAAGCAACAGGTTAATTGTAGGGATCTAAAACACAAGTTGAGTATGAGCTAATCCTTTGACAAAAATTGATAATATCTTACAGGTTTACAAGTTTACTTAAATTCCCAATTGAACTTGGAAGTTGTCCTGTTATGTTTTTGTTGTAGGATAGATCCCTATACGAAAAAAAAGCTGATCATCAGGAATGAATTACAGAAGACTAACTGAAGAAGCGACTAATGAAATACTGCAACAAATAATGAGAAATTGAATTAATCTAATTATGAAATAAAACAAAATAAAACTTCTGATTCAGTATTGTTATAATGATAATCCCTTGAAATGTTTGGTCTCGGGATGCATCTCTCTAAATAAAGAGCGCCTCCCCCGACATGAGAATTTGTTGCTTCAGATGTGAGCACTGAATCTTAATACATGCGAGTACTGAAAATCTACAAAATAGATGGTAGATTTTCAGTACTTGCATGTGTTAATATTATCATGACCAAAAGGAGTGGCTAAGTGCAAATAGTGACGTACAAAATCTGTAAATCTGACAACTGCGAAATTTCGCTAGTTGCTTTCCTGACAAACCCATGCTTATAATATTCTGACAGAAAGAACAGACACATTAGTATGAAAACTGGACAGAATTGAAACCTTCAAAAAAAAAAGTATTAAGGGTGCAATTACATGGAGGTCACACGTGAATTAGTGCAATCAATCAATTCCCAACTGCCACCACAAGGATCAGCTCCACCCAAGCTGTTGGTGTGTTCTGCAAATCATCTTTGAAAGACAGTAGACCATGATCTGCACCAGAAATTGTTAGATAGGTTTAATGATTGAATCACAGAAAAAAAAAAAAAAAAAAAAAAAAAAAAAAAAGCAATTAGAATTTTTAGACAGACCATTCAAGGATGAAGTATATTATTATTTGTATTGATAAAGTTGCACTCACACATGTACATAGTGAACCTTGAACTTATAATCTCATCCTCCATCTCATTCTGATAGGATGAGGATTTGTCATTGTGCTTATAATCTCATCCTCCATCTCATTCTAATAGCTAGAGGATGTGTCATTGAGCTAAAGCTCATATGCCAGTATTATATTGAATATATATATATAAACCAGAGAAAGATTATGACTAGCTTTATCTCCTTAAGGGAAAGTAATGTTCAGGTATAATTACACTACTGTAATTTCAGCAACCCAAATAACAAAAAAGAAAGCACTGTCCAGGAGCTAATTTTCTTGTCAGGGTTGACTATGTATTTCCCAGTTCCAAGTGCTGAGAATTAACCTTACCAAAGCCATTAAATACACCATCATATCACCATTAACCAAAAAAAAAAAAAAAAAACAAGGGCTGAGTAACTTGGATCAACTTTACTTGATAGCTCTAATGTCATTCAAACTACTGAATACTAACAAAGAATTGTGCCCCCTAAAGATGAGGTTTCATACACAATATTACAATATGCAATTAATGCCTTCAAGGCACATAGGGTAACTCTCCAAAGCAATGATCTGTAATTTTCAGTCTGGAGATCATTGATAATCACTAACAGAAACAGCAATCATCCCTGTTTGTGGAGAAATATGGAAAAAGAATTCCCAAAAACAAACAAAAAACTCGAAAGAAAGCTTGTTTTTATGTTGTTAAGAGAAAATTCAGCCCAAGTTAATCAAATTATTGTCCAAGGGTCACTTTATTGGATGAGTTCTTCTGTCTGCTCAAATTATAAATTGTAGAAATTTTGAATCTCAAAATTACAAAAAAAATTTCCATGTTCTCTCAGCAATCAAATAAATTTGGTCATACTGGAAAAAAAAAACAAAAAAACAAAAGAGGAAGATGAAGAACAGAAACCAGAAATGTTGATTTATGAATGGCCAAATAACAGGCAAAATGTATTGTTGTTCTCTATTTGTATGGCTAAGGAGAAACAAGAGGCGCTAAGCAAGAACCTAATGAAAACTTGATTAACAAACGATGAAAAGGGACATAGTAATCAAAGTGGACTTACTGTCATTTATGTCACCGTTGGCTGTCACTGCAATAACCAAATATTGCATGAAAAGCAGCAGCAGCTGAAACAGCTGAGTGCTTTGACCCATTAAGCTTCAAAACCACAGAATTCTTGGAAGAAAGTTTCGCTGGGTAAGAAATGATTGAAGGGTTTCAAATGAAGCCCATCTGATAGCACCAACTAAAAAAAAAATCAATACAAAGGAAAAAGCTCAATAATCAACCTTCGACAGTATCAACTAACAACCTCTTGCACAGATTTCCAACCAGCTACTGATATTTTTTATATAGATTAGATAACTCTAGCTGCATACTAATGAAGGACCATTTGCCATTATCATATATTTCGGAAATTGCTTTTCTTGCCTTCGCGGGATGAAGGACCACTTGCCATTATCATATAGTTCGGTAAGATCATTTAAAGAAAGGGCTGAGTGTGTAAAGTCTATTGAACCCCTATAGGCTGTCTATTTTGAACACTTCCAAGTTCGAAGAAAGAGGCAGTAAATAGATAATTTGGGTTTGAAGAATAGTATAGGAAAACCACAAAATGTCATTTTCGCAGAAAGATTTAAACAAATCAGGTAGTACGGTGTTGTCCTTGTCCTTTTGATTAAGGCAAAAGATTGAAGTTAAATATGAGGAATGATGATAATAACAATAATTGAAAGTTGAGCCAGAGCAAAACCTGAGGTGACAGATGAAATATTAGTTTATATTTAAAAAAAAAAAAAACCAAGAGATTCGTACAGGTATAAGAGAAGTGGTTAAGGTGCGTTTGAATGTTTAAGCGCTTGGCTTGGCATTTTTTAAAATGAGTCCAACGATTAAAACATAATAGTATAATAATGGAACAAGAAATGGCCGGCCTGCAAATCAGGATAAGCAGCTGTGTGTGAACGTTGTGTCGCAATTTTCAAATGTTGGGGTCATTGGACTTGGAGAGCTGGGGAGTAAATGTCCTGCACAAGAGGACAATGACACTTGGCGTTAGTGATTAGACCAAATTGTCAATTGTCAACTGTCAAGGGTGGTTGAGTTGCGAAAACTCAACGGGGAATCATTTTAGTGGTCTGACCTTTGACAAACCATTTGTGGTAATTAAACAATTTTTTACAAGTAGAGGGCTGCCTGCCATGTAATAATATAATATGGAGTCTCACTCTCAGATGGCTGTTTCTATTCATATCAAATCCCGATATTTTTCATAATTATTGACATGTGAGGTAGAGTAACACATCAATATATTTAAATTTTTTTATTTTATAAAATAGAATAAATTTTTTATTTTTATTTTATATTATTGCTTTTACAAAATATTCACGTCAATTTATTTATTATACATATTTTTTTTATTAAAATATTTTTTTCACTTTTTTTATTATTTCTCACGTACCCCTACCCAACACCCCCTTCTTTTTTTGAGGCATAATACACTCCCTTCAATCCTTATCTCTATATCCGCCTCTCCTTCTTCTCCTTCTTTTTTTTTTTTCTTTTTTTTTTTTTTCTTGAGAATCTTTTTCTTTCTTCCTCTTCTTCTTTTACAATTTGAGTTTTATGCTTTTATTATAGATGATGATTTGGGTTATTTTAGTTTGGGTTTTTCTTCCTCTTCTTCATCATCTTCTCTTTCTTCTTCTTCTTTCTTCTCCTTCTTTTTTCAATTCAGTTTGATATTTATATGAATTTGTATATGGGTTGATGAATTTGGATCTAGATTTAGAACGATTTTGATGATTTTGTAGTGTGTCCGTGATGATTTTGGGTTGGGTTTTCCGATGAGTTTTGATTGATTTTGAGTTAGGTTTTCCAGTGGGTTTATCTTGATTTTGAGTTGGGTATTCTAATTACTTTTTTCGTTGATTTTGGGTTAATTTTTTGTGCTAGGTTGCAGTGTTTAGTGGTTATTTTTTGCTTCCTTCTTCCTATTCTGCCGCGCTGGGTTGTCGTAGACGTTGGGAAGCTGCTAACTATTGTAGAGGAGAGAGAAAAATTAAATAAACACAATAAACAATAACCATGTATTTATAAACGGTTCATGTTCATTTGCAAGATTGTGGTGTATATTTGCACATTTTATAAAGACTGATATGGGTGTTTTTTGGGTTAAAATATGCAAAATTGAGCATTTTTTGCATTTTACACTTTTTGCAATCACTGATGTGGTTGCTCTAATGTTGGAATTGATCCATAATTAATATATATATATATATATATATATATATATATATATGGAAAAAAAAAAAAGGCACTATGGAGGCAGCACTGTGTGATAATGCTTAAAAGGCACTTGGCGAGCAAGACTTGCAGGAAAAGTGCCATATCTTGAAGTGATTGATAAAAGCTTTGGTGGGCAAGACTTTTCACATGGTGCAATTCTAACAAGCTTCGGAGTATCTCATTAAGATTGCTAAATGCTATAATTACTAAATTTTAGTATCAAGTTTGTAAAAAACACCAAAACAAAAAGGTTAAACAAAACATGCTAAACTTAAAAAAAATACAATCTAAGCTACAGTGAGCTTTCATCTTTGAAGCTAACTATAGCTCCAATCTTTTATAAAAAAAAAAAAAAAGTTATTATATTTAATGCTTGTGGTGGAAAAGGTGATTTGTGTAATTTTTTATTATTATTTTAATAAGTAGTTTATATTATTTTAAACGAAATGGTATAAAAATAGAATCTTTGATGTTGGATGTATTGTAAAATGAGTTGTCAAAATTGATAAAGTGGCTTTTTGATATACTAAATGCTAAATTTTTGAGATCCTTGACGAGAATGCTCTCCAAAGAATGCGATATATGGGAGAATGATCATTCAGATAGGTTGACATTCACTTAACATATAGGAAATTGCACATAATTCATAATTTCATAGCAACTACCAAGCTTCTAAGTGAGAGTTCCACATGAACGGGTGTTCAAATCTTTGAATGGTAGATGATGATGGCTTGAAAAGAGAGAGATTGAGGAGCAATTGCTTTGGTCACTGCACATAAGCACCACATATTGTTTGACCTTTGAATATTCTATAGAACGCTGCAGTTTATTCTTGCAAGCCCTTTGAAGCCAAACTAGCAGCCCGAATGGTCCAAGACATGTAATGTATATTAGAGTCTAATCATTAAATTCATAATAAAGTCTACCTTAGAATGCTCTCCAAAGAATGCGATAATGGGAGAATGATCATTCAGATAGGTTGACTTTCACTTAACATATAAGAAATTGCACATAATTCATAATTTCATAGCAACTTACCAAGCTTCTAAGTGAGAGTTCCACATGAACGGGTTGTTCAAATCTTTGAATGGTAGATGATGATGGCTTGAAAAAGAGAGATTGAGGAGCAATTGCTTTGGTCACTGCACATAAGCACCACATTTTTTTGACCTTTGAATATTCTATGAACGCTGCAGTTTATTCTTGCAAGCCCTTTGAAGCCAAAACTAGCAGCCTGAATGGTCCAAGACATGTAATGTAATATTATAGTCTACTCATTAAATTCATAATAAAGTCTACCTTAGGCTTCGTTCGGGAGTTCATAAGGGAATGGAATGGAATAATCATAAAGAAATGGAATGGAATAGAATGGATTTAGTAGGGAAAGGAATGGAATGGAATGGAATTAAAAAATCTTGTTTGGATGTTTTAAAGTAAAGGAATGGAATGGAATGTAAGTAACATTGTTTAGAAGTGACATTGGAAGAAATGGAATGGAATGGAATTATTTTTATAAACATTACTATTATACCCCTCATTTTAAAGAACATAAAGATTATTCTAGTTTAGGGGGGAAAATTTTATTGTTGCTAAAAATCAAGTTCTATATATTTCTAAGTTGTAAAGCAATTAACGCTTCACATATTTATTTTCAACAACATAAACATCGTCTAAAAATGCAAACTAATATCTCACACTTGTAATGAGTCTTGTCAAAACAAAACCAAATAACAAAATAAAGCAAATCTAAAATTGGCAAAGAAATCTCACACTTTTTAATTTTTAGGCTAGATATCAGTGTCAATAGGACACATTTGAGCTCATGATCTGGGCAACCAAAAAACATTTTCTTATACATTGGATTTCCATAAAAAAATATGTAGGCCTCAGTCTTTGATATGGATCCAAGTCCAATACGCCCCAAAGCTGCATGAATTTTACTCCATATGACTTTGAAAAGCACTTTTTCATAACCTCAGTCGCCCTATCAATTGCCATTAATACATTATTAAATGAATGGGAAATTACATTCCTAAGTTCATTATCTTCTACTAGTCTTCTTTTCTTACTTTTAGAAGACACTACATCTTATGATGACACTCGAGAACGTACAACATTAATTTCTGGTGACTTCTAGTCATCTTCGACTTCAAAATTCTCCAAAGAAACTTCATTTTGGGATACCAAATTATCAATCTCATCAAATGTGGTCGATGCAGCATACCTAGTACGTTTCTCTTTTGCAGCTTCAGCATAATCACCTTTTGCTCTATCTTTAGCCCAAAGTTGTGCCATTTTAGAGTAGTTGGGCATAGGTGTTGTCATCCACTTCTTGGTTGCAAGTTTAGACTGTTACAAACGAAGAAAATGTTAATACAACAAATATATAATTGTAATATAAATTAAACTAACAAAAAATAGGAATTTACAGCTATGAGTGGTTCCTAAACTTCTGTTCAACTGTCTGTATATTTAAAGAATCATTCCATCCAAAACCACTCAACATCTTTAAATATGTCATAGCATTCATGAAAATTCTTTTTCAGTGTCTTTTCAATTTTTCAACTTATCCTTGTTAATCTTCATGTGAAATTTTTTGACCAACTCTTTCACCATGTCATCATATGCCTTAGAGGTAAAAGTTCCATTAACTCTACCACCTATGATCACTTGATGTAAAAAACCATCCACTAAAGCATCATCCATAACACTATTCCATTGTACTTCTTTGCTTGGGTCTCCACCATTCTTCTTTGATATCTTACTCAGCTATAATTAATAGGACAAAAAACATATAAAATAATGTGTAGATATTGATATTAATGATCAAGAGATAGAGATAATATCAAACTGAAAGAGAAATTTGCATTTGCTTGGGTCTCCACCGTTCTTTGATATCTTGCTCATGCTATATAATTAATAGGACAAAAAACACATAAAATAATGTGTAGATATTGATATTAATGATCAAGAGATAGAGAGTAATATCAAACTCAAAATAGAAATTTGTATAACATTTAGGTCTAAGTGATTTAAATATAACAATCTAAACAACATTATAACAATAAACCTAAAAGCTATCACATTTGGACATAGTTTTGTCACATGGCTGATGCTATAGAATCTCTTTAATATCTTCTTGCTTAGTATTTTCATCATCTTCTATTGGATTGGAGTGGAGGCCACATGTCCACAATGAGAATGTAAAACCTCTTCATCAACTTCAGCAATAAGACTTTCATCAGAATCGACACCCATTAAATAGTTATGAAATATTCAACATGATAAAATGATTTCATTTTGTGTGTCAACATAATAAGTAGGCTCTATAGTACTTGCTATGATAGGAAATCTTTTTTTCAGTACATAAATGCTCTTTCAATGGCATTGCGTATTAATGCATGTCGCAAATTAAAATTCTTTAGTATTTTCGGGGGGACAAATAGAGTATTCTTTTAAATGGTAACGCATTCCCCTATAAGGTGCAATCAGACGACTTCTATTTCTGTATCCCATATCAACAAGATAATATTTACCTAATAAACAATAACAATCATTAATTATATACTACAAATTTTTTAATTATAAAGAATACCCTAATACGTATTTGAATTAAATTACCTTGTGGGATTTCAAGTTATCGTTTCTAGTTAAAGCACTCTTTATTATTCTCGAATTTGAAGTAGTTCCTTCCCAACCTGGTAATACGTATGTACATTTAAATCAAATGAGCATGCTGCCAACACATTTTGTGTTGTGTAAACCTTTTTACCCTGATATCTTGGTGCATCCTCATCAGAAACTTTGAACGACATGTATTCATCAAGTGCCCCAATACAATCCTGAGATTAACATTATCTCTCAAAAACATTTACCTAAAATATATTTGTACTAAACTACTATCAAATATAAATTATATGCATGCTATATTTACCTTAAAATATGGGTTGAACCTACTTCTCTGTAGTATTTCAAGTGGCTTTTGGGTTCCATCAGGTTGTCGAAGGAATTGATCCTCTACATAATTATGATCTTAACACATTATGAAAATGACGACTAATGGTTTCATCGGAACGACAAAAAAATAAGGAAATTGTATGAGTTGTCACATTATGTGATAGCATGTGAAGAAACTTGCCAACTTACACTTCAACTTCCACTGTGTGTCTTGAAGATCACCATCTCTCGCAAAATGTCACACAAACCTTGAAAAAGCTTGTGGACTCATGTATATTACATCATAGCATTTTTCACTATTCTTAAGTCAAGATATTATTTCATCATGAATTTTTTGTCTTTCTATGGTTGATTGTGTAGAAATGTGGGGAACACGTCTTTTTAGTCATTTCCTTTGATGGATAATGTAACACAATAATGGCATACAACATGAACCAAGACCAATTTTCGCATAAAGTCCAAAAAAACTTATGGTCTTAAGTATCTCATCATTTAAATCCATCTTAGTAAAAAAATAGTTACGTTATCAGTCCAACTTAGAAAATTATGGCACATGTTCTAAAAAAATAGTTACGTTATTAGTCTAACTAATTATGAATGAGTTACAACTAAGCTAAAAATAAAATTGTTAAACTATAAACATTAATTTTGTTTGGGATTCAAAGTGTTAAATTATAACATTATCTCTCAAAGTACACGTACATTAATGTCTTTGAGAGATAAACTGTAACATTATCCCTCAAAGTACATTATCTGTATAGTACACGTACACTAGCAATTAGAAAAGTTAAACTATAACATTATCTCTCAAAGACTAATAACACATTCATACTTTTTATTGCACAGTAGACCCATAACAAAACATATTATATTAAGATATTCAGACTTAATTTTAAATTAAAAAACTAAATAGTCTAATGATTTGATTTGTTGCACAGTAGAAATATGTTTGAGGCAATTAGGTAGTTGGGTACACTGCATTCATTAACTCAAAAGACAATGATAGGAATTTTTGATAATCTACAATGATGGAATTAAAGCACATATAATGGACTTAATTTAGTTTAGCATTATTGTCTACCTAACTCTATCGTCTACCTATTTGATTAAAACTAATGACTTAATTCAACCGCTAATAAGTAATATTGATAAGAATCCTACATGTTCTAGCATGTTCTCTATTGTCTACCCAAAGCTTTTATTGTGAGAGAGAGCACAATTTGTCCATTTTGGAACTACTTACAAATTTCCTTGTACTTACTGCTGCACTTTTATGGCATGGGTGTAAATGTAGTTGTACATGTACTTGTCTTGTCTGTGCAACACATACTAAAAAAAAAACAATCTCCCCACCATAGGAGAAATTATATAACATTTCAAAGAAGACATTGGTTGCTTGGTTTGGTAAAACTAAAAGATGAGTAGTGGTGGGGTGGTGGTGTTAGAGTTGCCACTGGGGGCAGCGGAGGAGAGTTTTGAACTGGAGGAAGCAGTGTGTAGCCATGGACTGTTCATGATGCCACCTAATCAGTGGGACCCCGTTTCCAAGACACTTCTCCGCCCACTCCGTCTTGGCCTTGGAGATTCAGATTCAGATTCAGAATCAGTGACGGTCCGTATTTCTCAACACCAGTGGGCCCTCGCTCTCTCCATGTCCGCGTTTACTGCCACAACTCCAGTCTCTCCCGACAACATCGAGAATCAGTGCTGGCTCAGGTGTCACGAATGCTGCGTTTGTCTGAAGATGAGGAGAGAGCTGTGAGAGAGTTCCGAATATGTACGACAAGAAGAAGAAGAAGAAGAAGAAGGAGAGCAGCTTTTGGGCAGGGTGTTTAGGTCTCCTACCTTGTTTGAAGACATGGTCAAGTGCATGCTCCTCTGCAACTGCCAGTCGTCTCTTCTCTCTCTCTCTCTTTACTACTTCGAGTTTGCTATGTATATGTATACATATGCTCTCATTTCCATACCTGCCAACTGTTGACATTATGCCTCCCATTCGTGTCGATTAATGACCTCTACTATGTTAGTACTAATAAGTACTAGTACTAACTCATATCTCACTCTTTACCAAAATGATATCATAGTACGTATGGATTCACATTCACATTCACCCCCCTAATCTGCTACTACTACTACTATATACTCACAACTTTTCCCAATTTTAGAAACCATACTACACCTACTCTTATATATCTTGGACCATAGATATGACTCATTGACAAAGAGAGTAAAAACTTCAAAATCACTGGTCTTTTTCTTTTTAGTAACTAGACCACTAGATTCGCTAAGCTAACACTATTAAGACTTCATAGGTGGTCCAGGACTTTAAGCATGGCTAGAGCACTTTGTGAGCTTCAGTGGAACTGCAGCCTCAATCATCCAGTCTGTTATTTGTGGCTGATTCTGCAGCTGCTGCTGCAAGTACCAACTTTAATACCCCAAAACCGATAAGGACTACTTCATTCCCAACACACCCATACCACGAGAGTCCAAGGTTTCAACGAATTTTACAATTCTGGGTCTATCAAAGCAGACTGTGTTCCAGCTGATATTGTACGCGATGATGATGATTATTCATATCTAAACTGCAAAACTTGTCAGGCTGCTGACGAACCACACAACATTGCTTTTGACAATGATACCATTGGAAATTTTCCTAGCCCAACAGAATTAGCAAACCTTGATGAAGGCTTTCTGGCTTCAAGATGCAATCTTGGGTATAGAGCAAGTCGCATTTTGAAACTTGCCCGGGATATTGTTGAAGGCAGGATTCAACTAACACAACTTGAAGAGGCCAGTATAGGAGCAAGCTTTCCAAATCCAGCAACTACGATAAGTTGGCTAAACAGTTGAAAGAAATTGATGGATTTGGTGCTTTTACATGTGCCAATGTGCTTATGTGCATGGGATATTACCATGTCATTCCAACAGATTCTGAAACTATTCGGCATCTAAGAAAGGTACCCTTTTGGTTCTTCCTCATGCTTTTTCATTGCTACCGTTGAAAAAACTAACATATGAATATGATTGACGTTTTCTTAATGCAGGTCCATGCAAGATATTCCACCGTTCAAACGGTACAGAGAGATATTGAATGTGTATATGGGAAGTATGCGCCATTTCAGTTCTTGGCCTACTGGTGTGTATATATCATACAAATGATATTCTTAAGTACACTCTGAGTACCGAGAATGGTGCCTACCATTATGAATGTGAAAAGAGAGCACCATTTTTCTTTACTTTGAAATACCTAAGATTTTTCCTATACGAATAGTGTAATTCCGTATCAAAACTTATCTTCATATTTTTTCTTTTAACATTTTTGTAATTCTCGTCAGCTAATTTTGCTACTTAATATCTCTTTTATTAGGTCTGAACTCTGGCACTTCTATGAAAAGACGTTTGGGAAGCTAAGCGAAATGCCATGCTCTGATTATAAACTAATCACTGCCAGTAACATGGGAAGCACAAGTAGTACAAAAAAGAGGAAGAAAAAATGCGGAGCAAAGTCATGCCCAGCATGACTTGGATGACCAAAAAATATGCAAAAAGCCAATTAACCTGCTACGTTGGTTCGCTTATTATGTATCACTGTTTTCAAGCACGCTGAAATTGCTTACTATTTCAACAATTTTTGATGCATGTTTAGTTGTTTATAGGCACTATCTTCCCCTCAAATTTGTCAACATTGAAGTAGCAGCCATGGCAGCTTGCCATACTATGCCTAAGTGCAACCACCAGCTTGCCATGTGTAGGCACCTGCATGGCATTAGAAAGCCATGCCATTGGTCATGCACAAGCAATGTACATGATCCTGTACTTTCATTGGGTTTTACCACTTAATGTTGTTTCCAGTTTTCTGTAAACTCAAGTTTCTGTTTCATAATTCTCTTTTTCATTTTAATATAGATCCTTTTTCAGACCCCACCACCCCCAAAAAAAAAGAAAAAAGAGGTTTATGCAAGCTTTGAGTTTTTAAACATCTCCCCGAGGTAAAGACTCCCATTATACAAATTGAATGAATGAGGCACTTCAGCTCACTACTCTGTAACCATCGTTTCTCAAATGCAAGTTGATAATTTCCTTCCAAATTGTGGATAGTTAAATAAGCCTCTCACAAATTATTTATAAAAAATTAAAATAAAAGCTCCACTATCTTTCTTAATTTACTGGTCTTTCTAGCCAACTGGTACGTCTCATCGTTTCAAAGGACAAGATCTACATCTACACTTGTTAGTGCATGTTTTTATTTGGGTATTAAACGAATTGTAAAAGAGTTTCTAAGAAGTCCTAACACATTTTCTGCTAAAAATATGATATTTTATTGGTATCCAATAGGAGAAAACAGAGGTAAACAAAATTATAATTTTAGTGGATACAAAAGCAAACTGAACTTCAAGGAACTTCAAAACGTAACTAAACCATCCATTATTATTCATGGAACGTCCCATGAGTTGACAACCTTCATCACGGCACCTTTATCTTTATACAAATATGCCTTGAAAAGCTCTATCTCGAAACTTGATCATCTGGCAGTGGCACTTTATGCTGTAATTTTGAGATTGGAAGCGTAATCTAAACAGTTTCAATAAAATTCATATATATATATATATATATATATCTATATATATATATATATATATATAGCCCCTTTTCTTGGATGTGTGGGTGGTAGCATGTGGTTCGAGTTACAAAATGGTGCTCTTTTTGCGATATTTACATCACTTCAAAACTTTCAATTAGGTTAATTAACGTTTTCTTAAGTCTAACATTGGATTACATGTCCCATATGCTTATCAAAAATTAATTTTAATATTTTGCAAGCTCGATGGTTGTGGAGGTCACATCATCCAATGTTGAACCTAACTCATATATACTACAATAACATAAAACTTAATCCCAAATTTAGGCTGATTATACATCTTGAACAAATTAGTTAGGGTCGGCCACATGTGCATGTGTGTGTGTGTCTATATATATAACAAACATTCTAGACACACCTAATCAATAAGAATGTCTAATAATTCTGATTTCTACAATGTTTCTACATACCTTTTCAACCCATTGTTTAACTAGCACTTGCCAGAGGAGTATCTGGGCTGCTTTTCTGGCATAGCATCTTGGAAAGCCGGTATCTCTTTGTATGCCTCATTCAATCTGGATAAGAGAGGGAATTGAGTCTTCAAAATAAGAAAAGAAAAGGGGACACCTGTCAGCAAATACAGATACATAAACGAATTTAAAGTAGGCGCTAAATTTCAAGATTACTAAATATAGGTGTTATCATGCCATTTCTCTGCATGTTTGTGTGTGTGTGAGAGAGAGAGAGAGAGAGTTTTGTAGCTGTATAATTATTAAACAAGGTAGAAGAAGCAACAATGGGGCAACCAAGCATAACTAATAAATCCAAAAAATCCGTAGCAACAATTCTAGCTGAGGATGCAGAAATCATACATCTAAGACCAGAAGCAAGATTTCACTGACAGAAAGAAGACATACAAGGTCATAAATTTTTTATTACTACTGTAATTCCACAAACTCTGATGGCTGAGGTCAAACAACAATTTGGCATTAAAGCAGCTTGAAGATGAAGTTAATATACATAATGAGAAACATTGAAATCAACCCCTAATCTTTATCTTTTGTTAGTGGTTTTTCTGAAGGAAAATAATTGTTACAATACTCAAGAGTCAAGACTGCAACAGTTTTTCCCATTAATAAAAATATTATATATATATATATATATATATAATATATATATATATATTTTCTACAAATCAAATGTAACTGGCACATTAATTCTAGAATGAGCACTACCATGTCACATTGAACCTTTTAATTGCTGCATGAATCTGAGGAGCTAGAAACAAATCTGCCTGCAAATAATTGCAATGCATTACAGTACATTACGAGAAATACCTAACTCATAAACTAAATCCATGCAAGCTGCTGTAAAGTAGTATTTTAGGAAGTGAAATTCTAGCATGTCATGCACTGTGAAACTAATAGTATAAGGCTGAGGCAAGAGTCTAATCCAATACATGGAAGATGCGAGTCTAATGCAATACATGGAAGATGTTGACATGGTATGGTGACATGGCATGAGGGAGTGAAATGGCACATGGCCAGGCAAGCTTCAGGTCTGTATTTCATATGTCCCATTTGATTATTGTAGCTATATTCAAATGTGCCAAGTTGGAGGGAAAATTAGTTAGAGGCACATGCACAAGCTAGATTTTAGAAAGTTGTTAGAACTTAGAAGTAGAAGGCATGTGCTGTATTAAACATAGCATATGATTAGAATGCATTCCCAAATTCGATCTAGCCTAAACTGCAGCACATCACATTCCCTGCATCAAAATACTGACTTCAGCACAATTATGTATATTGATATACTTAAGTCAAAAACTAAGTGCTTAGAGTTGAGTATGGTGCCTTCATGTCTGATAATCCATGCTTTGGGTTTGGGAGAAGATCCATCTTCAGATTGCAATCTCTTAAGATTGAGAAGTGGGTTCTTCTATTTTATATTGGATTCTGCTGTCAGTTGGTTTCAATACTTAAGGTTGTAAAAGATAGACCAAAATCTTGTTTGGTTGTAAAAGATAGACCAATTCAGGATGGTTGACGACTCCTTAGCAAAGGAACCCCTAGCAATATTGGAGCATTTTGGTAGTAAAATGAAAATTCATAGTGATGGCCATTCTTTTAGTCTTTCTCTATGCAGTGATCAATTTTAAAATTAGTTTCAACAGAGATTAGGGTGCATGATTATGTGTTTAGGTTAGGCACCTTGTACATTCATGTAGATAGAGAAAAAGGGAAAAGCATTTGTAACAGCTGTAAAACATTGGTAGAAACTTCCAAACCTGACTCTTCAAATGTTTGCACACAGTGCAGCAAATTGTATATACAAGTTTGTGGGCAGAGACTCAGATGATGCAGGAAACCAAACCAGGTAAACTTCATCTCCAGTAGCAAATCTTCCAGCATAGTCTTTTAAAAGCCTCTCGAGTGCTGAAAAAATGCAAATAGTAATCAAAATAAGCCTAAAGCCATTAGGAGCAGAAAACCATCCCACAGTGGCACAAAAAGTTTCACATGTGACTGGAATTTCCAGGGAGTGGAACCCAGGTGTTTAAAAAGATCAAGATATCCATGAAAATAAAATTATACAAGCCCTTGTTTTCCTCCAAACTATTAGGATGATTTTTTGGGGAGATATAACACTAATCTGATTGTCCAAACAAACAAACATGTATATCCCTCCACCAGATCAAGAGTCAATAGTTTCACTTAACATGTCTTCCTTACTCCAGTTGAGTGTCCATGTGTAGTAAGCTCTATTTGAACTTACAAAAGAAATTAGTATCAAGTCTATTGCCAAGTTATTTACTAATCTCGTTAACCACAGACCATGAAAGGAGTTTGGAACTGATACAGATAATTAAAATCAGGATCCAATATCATTAGTTAGCTGTATCTTCTAAATAGCTCATGGAAGGACTAATTTCTCAGCTTGTAACTTTATAGTGCACGTATGTTTGCAAATACTATTTATCAGATAACTTCACTTACATCTTGCTAAATTTCTGTAGTGTTTTCTCAATTTTATAGAAAGTGTAACAAGATTGGAGGGATTGATCTTGTTATCAGCTTTTAAATTAAACCAGCCTTCAACATGCTGAGCGGGACTGGCATGGTAGAAAGAATTTTTGA
The DNA here is from genome assembly GCA_014183005.1 of Castanea mollissima. Taxonomy (NCBI): domain Eukaryota; kingdom Viridiplantae; phylum Streptophyta; class Magnoliopsida; order Fagales; family Fagaceae; genus Castanea; species Castanea mollissima. The sequence goes on along the minus strand of JACAVU010000001.1, from coordinate 361,906 downwards.
GTTTTCTGCTTTCATGGGCCACAAAAACTTCTTAATTTACTCTAGTATTATTTTTGATAAATTACCAATTGTCCCAAAAGCTTAAACTAATAGAAAATGGTAAATTTAATCTTAATATAACACTCTCCCTTCACGTGTGGGCCTAAAACTTTCCTTATTAAGTAGGGCCAACATGTGAGAATTTTATAAATGGGAGGTAAGATGAAGCATGGTTTGAACCCAGCTCCTCCAACTTTAATACCATAACAAATTACGAATTGTCCCAAACGCTTAAGATTAGGAAATTGTGAGTTTAATCATGTAATCTAACAATGTCTAAATGTTATAGTGTGTAGCACAATCTAGAACTGATCTGGTATCTACTTATTCTTTCAAATCTTACATCTTTTTTTTTCCTGCTTTGGGGTCCACCTGCCAGGGAAGGGAGAGTACAGTGCAGCTTAGTAAAATCTTACCTACAAAGCCTTTTTTGAGATATAATGTTGAGCCCAAGCAAGTTTCACATCGGATCAGAAACTAATTTTTTCGTCAATGCACTTCTGTATAGGAGGAAAAAAGCAGCAAAAAAATGTTATATCATATAAGTTCTAACAATTTCATGAAAATAACAACATAGCGTATATAACCACAACAGTCTCCAAGGATATATACCAGTGTAGCTACTTTTTGAAGAGGCTGAATGCTTGAGGAAACAATATTGGCAGCCTAGTATCAAGTTATAAAGGCAATTCCATTCTTGTGTGAATATTAGCAAAAAAATGGATAAGGTACAGAAAAGAATTATGCCATATTAGATCAGGAATCTGATACATTTCCTCAAGGCTGGACAAGAAAGTAAATCCAAAGAGTAATTTTGAAAAATATTATCTAAACTAAAATATTTTTCGTCCCTAAAGTTTGCATGAATTTTTTTTTTTTTCATCCCTAAACTTCAAAAGTTTTTTTTCCAAACTATTGAAAACATTACACCATTAGTCATTAAACTTTAAAATTTCTCTTTTAGTCCCTGAACTATTGAAAAAAGTTCTGTATCATCCCCTAAACTCTTAAAAAAATCTTCCATACTAACTGTGTGACCAATATTTTCTTGCCACTTGTTCATCTAATGTGTCCTTTTTTTTAAATGTAATGGTCCATGTCAGACATGTCAGATTCTCTAATGCTAAAAATATGCCACCTAAACACATAGGATAAAATTTACAAGCAGTGGACAGAAATATGAAAAGTGTAATGTTTTCAATAGTTTAGTGATGAAAATGATCTTTCTAAAAGTTAAGGGACAGAAACTAAATTTCATGAAAATTTACAAATGAAACAATATTTTTTGCTATTACTAGATCAGTCCTTTTAGTGTTATTTATCACGTGTGGCACAATAACTTGCAGGTGTGTTGGCAAGGTTGTATGGAAAAGAACCCTCCCCATTTGCTTTTGAAATCTAGTGTCCAACTCAAAGTGAAGATTTAGTATTTAAAAAATCTAAGGGTGAACATGATGCCACCTAAATCAATTATCATTCCTTAGTTGGTGGAATACAATTTTAAATGATGTCGCACCAAATACATCTTAGATTTCAGAAAACCAAATCTTCACCATGACATAGACCATTTTAATTTAAAAGCAAACATAGGAGCCTGATCCTAGGCATCAATACACAAGGCAGAAGTTACTTTATTTCAAAATTACCATAGCAGACACAGCCATCCTTGTCAATGTGTACCCCAGTTCGCTCAGCATGTGTAGTAGGCTTTAAATGCGTTCTTTAATGCAAATTATAGGTAGTTGTCTGCATAAGTTTCACGAAGTGGGAAGGATAGAATAGGAGACAGAAACAGTTTTCATCTTATTAATGTGGCAAAATGCCAGAGGTTAGTTCCATGTGCAATTAATGTTATCAGCTCCTTGCAACATCATGTCAATTGACCCTATCAAGAGTTTTTTCAAGTTAATCCCCAAATTGTTCCAACTTGTAAAGGAGATTAGGAAAATCATGAACCAATAGAAGGCAGCAGAAAAGAGATTACAGAGCATAGCATAAAATAGAAAGAGTAAAGAAAGCAGACAGTAGATAGTAGATAGTACTGTAATTGATGGCTCTTTTGTGAATATCTTGGGGCAACAGGGATAGTGGTGAGGATACTTGTCTTCTAAATACTGTGAAATGGAAAGAATGACGAATGAGAATGAGAAAGACAAGGAAGAATTAATTGGTAAAAGGGATATAGAAAATAGGAATATTAATTATACCATGAGGATGGCAAGAGAGTCGCAACTACGGTGTCTCCATCGACGAGCACAGGAACATTACCACTAGGATTCAGCTTTATAAACTCTAGGATAGATAAGTAAAAAGAAACAAACATCCATACATGAAATAATAATAATAAGTAGAAAGAAAGGCAATTTATATTTACTTTAAGGAAAGCAGAGCAGTTGGAAATAGCAAAAGCAGTTAGATGAATGTAGAGGTCTCACGGGGTTCAATTGCTCTCCTTTCACAAGTTAACTGATTTGTACTCATATTTCAGCCCTAATCAATCATCATCATCATCATCAATATTTGAATGAAGCATAATGAAGAGAGAGAGAAAAAGAAAGAAATTACCTTTGAAGTTGAGGGCAATACGAACACGGAAGGAACAAGTGCTCCACCAGAATGAATACAGCTTCAGCTTCTGCTTCTTCACCTCACCGCTTCCGCTCACTTCCACTTTCACCTTCCTAATCCATAATAATAATAATAATAATATTACAATTTAATTTATTTATTTTACAAAACAAAAAGGCGATTCATAGATAAGAGCAACTGGTAGTGGCAGTGGTAGCATACCATTTAAATTTAATCCAACAAGTTACTTAAAAAGAGTGAGATTTGATTTTGTGAATTCCAGTTTTTCAATTTTATTACAGAGCAGCCAATCAGCGTTTTTAAGGTTTGGACTGACCCCCCACCGGAAAAGGAAAATTGTTCGAACAAAAAAGCTTTTGCTTTTCCGAAATCCAACTCCGACAACAATAATAATAATAACAAGTTTAAGGAAATTTATTCTTTTTCAATATAAATGCAATTTTAATCTTTATATTTTGTACTTCTTTTATTTTGGTTTTTACATTTTGATTTTTTCACTTTTAGTCCCTAATTTAAGTGGTTATGTTTCTACAAAAAAACTGTAGCATTCTTTTAGATAAGAGTATCGAATATGTGCTAAATCTTATATCTTTGGGTAAAATTGAATGTTCTAAGGATGAAGAAAGGATGCAAGTAGTGGTGGAGTTTGCTACGGTGTTTATGGCGGAAAAGCTATGTGGCTAGGATGGGCTATGCCACAAGTAATTATGGACTTTAATATATTGTTTTTTAAGTGAACTATCAGCCATGTTAGATTCTGCCGTTAGTGAGGTGACAGAAAAGACCAAAATGATAGACGTTAATTGGATTAGGGACTAAAAGTAAAAAAAAATCAAATTAGGGATCAAAACGAAAAGTGCAAAATGTAGAGATTAAAAGTGTATTTATGCATTCTTTCTTTTAACATCTGCCAATGTGTTCTTCCATATGCCCATGCGAATTTACCACCTCTTTTTTTTTTGGTTAACCATAGCGAATTTACCCACCTCATTATAACACTGTCAAATTAGCTTCATATAAAATTTTAATCAATCAATCATCAATTAATATATATATTATATAAGCAAAGATCTCATACGAGAGAACATGAAGTTTTGCTATGTGGCACACTCTATAAAGAGAATTGAGATACCCTTTAACCATATGAGAGATAAGAACAAATTTAAAGTGGAGACCTCTTTATTTCCTTGATCATGTTTCAAGACTAATTTTTGTTACATTTTGTATCATATATTTTAAGGACTACTATTTATTCATTGGTTCAAGTTTCAAAACTTCCATCTATCACACACACATAAAACTCTTTGCATTTCCATTCATCTTTTTCACTTTTACTCTATTATATACACATGTTCTATAGCCTTTCATATCATCCTATCTCAAATACACTTAAAAAAAATGATGTTCATTTAACTTCAAACCTTTTCAATGCACCTATATAACTCTAACGTTGCAGTATCATTTGATTGTAACTTGTATGAGTAGGCTATGACCAAGGAAGAGAGCTTGATTTTTATTCAATGATGGTAGCTTACGGTTTTGATGTTGAAGTCAGATATTGTAGATTTTTGAGGTTAGGACTTGCTTGGAGTCTTGGGTGTTGGAGATTTTGGTTTGAGAAAGTTATAAATGTATTTTATTTTAGGACTAAAGAAAAAGAAAAAAGAAACATT